>VZSE01014929.1:708797-753797 GCA_013398275.1 Promerops cafer
CCTCCCCCGGCGGGGTGCGGGGCGGAGCGCGGGTGAGTCAGCCTGGAAGCGGCGGCCTGCCCCCCGCGTCCCGGGCAGCCGCGGCCGCGGGCTCCGGCACCGATGCCCGGGCGGGATAGGGGTGCAGCCGGGCCGGGCGGGGAATGCCAGGGGAAACCGCTCGCCCGGCCGTGCCGAGCTCCGGCAGGCGCGGAGCCTCTGCTGAGTGATAGCCGCAGGGGAGGCCCGCGCTCAGCTGGGACTCGGGTCCTGCAGCCCCGAACTCTTTCGGGTTTTTTTGTTTGGTTGAGTTTCTTTGCCTAGAAAATGTCTAAGAAGTAACGCGGTGCCCGAGAAGGGAGGGAAAGCTCCGTCCCGAGCTGCAGCCCTGCGTGTGTGCGCTGCTGCCCACCTGCCCAGGTGTGCCCGATGTCCGCCTGGCGAGGTTTGATGCCGCGGCGGAACCCCAGTGGCGCTGGAGCAGGGCAGTCACAAAGAATCTTAACTGATATAAGCCAGTGTCTCATTGCTTTTTGAACATTTAAACATTCTGCATCTAGTTGGCAGTGTCTCTGTGTCGTCGTCGGGGACGCTTGCCGGTGACAGAGTTATTGTTCCACCCTGTAACTACTTCAGTGCCTCTTTTTCTGTTTTTTTTTACTCTCAGCCTAATGCTCCTCAGCAGTGCCTCTAGCACCTGGGTCTGGAGGTTCCTTTGGCACCTTGCTCCACACTGCAGTTATCCAGGAGGTATTTGTATCAAAGATACACATGATTGAACTGGATTTAGCAGCTGATTCATGCCAGGAGGTATGACTTAATTCTGATGCAGTGTTTTAGCACCTAAGCCTGGAATGTCTCATGAGGAAAGCTCAGTGTTTTTAGGGTCTCAGAATCTGCAATGGCTTGCTCGGTTTGATTTTTCTCTGATATTCCATCAAGAGAGGGGAGAGTAATATAACACGTACTGCCAAAATCGGGAACTACTTTACAAATGGAAATAATACAGCACTTTACTCCTAATAATACTATTCTTTCACAGGTTTATATTAGGCTAATTATCCTCTTCAGCTTTTAACAATTCACTGGCACTTTATGTAGGATTTAAGCAGATAGAAGCGAATCCTATCAGTGACTGATGATAGGTTTTGAACTCATTTAACTCCTTAGGATAAAGCTCAATGATGCTGTCACTGTAAGCCTTCGTTTTGTCAGGTATTATCTTTGGAAATTGCATATCGAGTGCAAAGTGCCTTACCTCTAAACGTCCTGGAATTATATACTACACAGATGTCTAAATTAATAACTCCAGTTATTTCTGTCTCACAGGAAGGGTTTTAGCATACACAAACACAGCAGTTTTTAAGGCCATGACAAAAAGATTTAAGCTCAGGAAACAGCTCTGCATCTCTCATTGAGATTTCATTGTACAATTTATGTACTCACACTTCTCACAGACATGCGGCTGGCACTGTGGCTGATCGATGGGTTTTCCTGGGATTGCAGTGGGGTTTTTCTCCAGTTTTCTCAATGAGACTAAACTGTAAATGGCAATAGAGAACTCAGGTGCTAGTCAAGGATAACAGGGCCCAAATCTGCTGGCTACATCTGTAGTAAGACTCAGTTATGGCAAAAAAGGATCCTAAAAGCAAGATGGACAGGACCACCACTTTATTTGGACCAATAGCTCTACCTGCCACATACATATTTGGACAGGTCTCTACCACTTAAAGAGAGGGGCAGCTTGTGGCAGCAGTTTGTGTGTGTGTCTGCCCCACAGAGGGTGGTGACAAATGCTTTGATAGGTGGTTACCTTGGTTTTTGCTGACAGCAGAGCAGAGAGGTTTTGGGTTCCTGATATGAGTCTTAGGGCCTGAGGAAAGACTCTCGAAATGAGCTGTAGTCCCGGGGGGGAGAATGAGTACAGAATAATGTCAACGGTTCCTCTGAGATTGAAATCTGGTGCAATATATGTCACATATTATTGCCTTCCCCCATGCCCAACTTCTGCTTCACTTGCCACCCTCAGATTCTGTTGCTCTCCTCCCTCTTCCAGCTCTTTACTTCTCTATTTCCATTTTTCTTTTGCCTGATACCAACCTTCTCTCTGTCCTACGGCGACCACTCTGATCTCTGAATGGGGATGTGAAAAGGAGCACTGAGATGCAGCTTTGTTTTGTTCTATGCTCACTTTAATCCCTGGTGTTTGAGTGGTTCACAGAGAAGAAAATGTGCTGATGCCTTCAGCCTGAGGACACTGAGCAGAGAAGGGACATTGAGAAAATGTAATTGCCAAGTTCTTTCTTGATTTAAACCGTGGGATGTTGATAGTAAAAGAGACACTCCTCTGCCTGCAAAGTTGCTCCTTTCGAGTTGAACTGATGCCCGCTTGTGTGCTGTCACTGTGAAGAACAACTCTTTAAAATGAGCTCGTCTAAAGGTGGTTTGAATTAGCATATTCCACTCGGCAAATGAGGAATGTACGCAGAGTCAGTTACCACAGCTCAGCTGACAAGCCGTAACTTGAGAACATGCTCTACACGGGGGACAAATTTGAACAAATCTTAGAGGCTAATCAAACGCACCTCCTGGAACAGCAAAATGATCATTCTGCAGAACTTCAGGTTCCTGCTCCAAAAGCACTATATGTTAAAAAAAAACAACAAATAAACCAAACCAAAACGCCACCAAACAAAAAACACCAACTTGTGAAATACGGGTTAATGTTAGGCAAGGAAACTTCCTCTTTATGGAATATTGCTTCAGGAGTGATTGAATTTTGGAAGCAGCTTTCCAAAATACTCCTGCCTAGGGCAGGAAAACTCCATCCTGAATGGTTCAAAACTTGGCAATGTTTTTAAGAGATTGAAGAAACTTGTAATGAAAAGTACTGAGCAATCAACTCCATGAGGCACTACCTGTTTTTTCATAAACTAATTTAAAGGTACAAAGTCATATGCTGCTTTTCTATTTTTATACTCGGGCTTTTATAAAGCAGCTTTCTTCTGGTGGCAATATCCCAACTTAAATAGTTTCTGTATTGTATGTTCTAACAAATGTTTACCATATAGGTCTTCCTCAGTTTTAGTCTGTAAGTATAAAACATGAAAAGGACACACTCTTTACAACAGTAGTTTAATGCGTATGAAAACTACTCAGACATTTGAAGTGATATGAGTTAGAATGACATTTTGTTTGACTGATAGTAAATGACATTAGTGCTGTTTCAGCAAACATCTAAAATCTTTGTCATATCATTAAAATCATTGGGAAGTAAGATATTAAAATAATTATAGGAGTTTTGTATGTCAAATATCACTCTCAGCAAGTCACTATTGCTGTCACATAAAATGAATATTTGCTGCTGGTAGAGTTGAATATTTTACATAACCATTCTTCCTGTAACATCATTAACCACATGTTTGACTAAGCTGCTGCCAGTGTTGAGTGTTACTCTCAGCTCTGGCACTTGCAATTATCTTGTTACAAGTACTTTTCAGCAATATCTTTTAGTCTAATCGAACAGTAATTTATTCACCTCCTTACGTGCTACTAAAACTTCAGATCTCTCCATTAATCATGTGAAACTATCCACAAAAAAAAGTAATTCAGCACTATCACACAAAAGTGAAGCCTAAGAAATAAAATGGTAAGGGGAAAAATTGATTTCTAGATCTTAACATATACTTAAATCCATGGTGATAGTAAAATGCATTTTAAAAGGAGGTACAAATTATGCTATTTAATGTATAATAATCCTAGTGATATCCTGAACAAATGTAATTCTGGTGTTTTTATTAAATGCTCAATTTCTTAGTTATTACATCTTTGTTCAGACTTCACCTCTCCTTATTTTAGTGACAGACTGAATGGGATATCAGCGAAGGGAACCAAGTATTCTCTATGGTTTCAGGAGCTCACTAGGAAGTACCAGATTAGTCTTAAAGCTGAGACAGAAACTGGTGAATAAGTAGAGTTTTCCAGAAGTTAAGTAGTATCAAACTTTTTTTTTTTTAAAGGGTTCTGTTAGCTGAAATGTAAATGGTAAGCAATGTTCCTGTTCAACTGTATCATTTCTCAAGTGGACTGGAGAGGAGAGGAAGTGTGATACATCACAGGGATGTGAAACAGTCCTGTGGGACACCAAGCAAGTCACATCTGCATCTCTGTGCTCTACGTGCATCTCCTCACCCATTCATCTGATGGTCTCGCTTTTTCCTAATGACATCTGTGTTTTAAGCAGGTGACAAAAGTGGAGAGCCAGGTCTCAGTAGGAGTACAGGCAAAGCAGGAAAATGTTTTGCAAGGGGAAGTTTCTACCTACATCAGTAACATGGATTTACATAAGAGCACATTTTGTCCCATAACAGTACTGATTGCCACAGTTCTATGCCTTCTGGCAATAAAGATGCCTAGCAGCACCTCCTGGTTTTTACAAGATTATGTGAGTACTGAAAATGGATCTAAGAGGGGATTCATGTTCTCTTTGATAGAGTTTATCTGCAAAGGCAAAGTGACTTGAAGTTGGATGGGCCAAGCAGGAGCTCTCTGTGTTTCACCTCATCTATGCTGCAGAAGCCACAGCCCAGAAATTGGCCATTTCTTTTCCACTTCCTGGAAGGCTGCTTGTGAAGCATCAAATCAGTTAATTCCAAACTCCCCTGTCTGAACTGAACTGCTGAGTGTCTGTAGGATAAAATCAATGTGTGTTAACTACTGAGAAGCCACAGAGCTAGCTGGTGGAAGGAGTCTTGCTCTAGACCCCCAGGCTTTTAGCCTTTTTTTAAGATATTTTGGTTGGGTGCATCTAACTGAGCTTTAAGCAACACTTAAAATGATGGCTTTTCATTCTTCTTAGCTTATCCAAAATAAATTTTATTCCATGTTTCTCCTTTCTCTTGGTCAAGTTAAGGGTAGCTATAGGTTGTGCTTGTGCCACATAAAAAGAATGAGCAGAATAATGGAGAGGCACAGCCCTTCCCATGGAAAAGATGGAAGGTCAAATGGAAGCTTCCCAAATGGAAGCTCATTCATGCAGAAAGGTGTGTGCTGGCCTCCTCAACCTGGTGACAATAATGAGGATGCACACAAGGCCCAGAACTGCCAGAGAGAGAATGACAATTCTCCAATTTTTCATTATTTCTCCTGCTCCAGTCATGAGTGATGCCAGCATGTCAGGAAGCATGGTTTGACAAACCTCCTCTTCTGATCTGAGTGCACATTTGCTCTTGATGCCTGTTCAAGGCCATTTCACTCCTCACCTCTTGTGGACAAGCAGGTACACAATGGTTCTCCAAGCAGGTCAGATCCCAGATACCTGAATGATCTCTTCATTGTAGCTGTGTGCCATGTGTGCTGTTCCAGGAGACCAAAAAGAGAGACTTTGTATTTCCTTCTATACTCACAACAATTCAAAGAACTGTTTGTTTCCTTCATACTCAGACACCATTATTTCATGGTCTTTTGGGATGAGGTAACAAAATTATGCACATTGTTTTTCTTCCACAGAGATCCAGTGTGACTTCTTTTGGATTTATTTTACCATATTTAATGCTGTGCTTGTTGGAATACTCCTAGTAATAATTTAATTGTTTAGTGCATGATATGGAAAACTGATTTGATAAACAATCTTTAGGTACTATAGCTCCAGTTAGACACATATGGAGGTTTAGGTAGATTTTTGGCCTCTGACTGGATTTTAGTTGGTTTTAGTTTATTGGATTGTTGGTTTTTTAGTTGTTAGGTTGTTGTTATTTTAGTCTTAGAACAAAATGAGATTTAAAAAAAAAAAAAGGAGTTGAAAGATATAACGTCTTTGTATGTTTCTGAGAGCCTAATTTAGAAACCGTATTTAAACAAGAAAGAAAAAATACAAATTCTTATCTGTCTCATTTGGTCAAATCTCTGATTATTAATGGAATCAAATAACATTACAGCTGTATTTACAGATAAAAATCATGGGGTCATGTGGAGAAAAGATCTTACAGACATTTTTTAATTGTTGTTTTTTTTAACAGACCGTCTTCTACTGGTTCTCTTCTTGGGGATGTCATGAATGCCAGAGATACAGAGGTGTTCCTCCTCCTTTAAATGTGCTATAAAGGTGTCTCATTCATACCTTCACATCACTCACTTCAAGGGTTTTGCTGTTGGAAACAGAATGAGAGAAAATATTTTGCATGAGAATGTGCAGGTACTCTATGGCAGCAGTGTGGGCTGTCAGGGGCTCATTTTCTAGCCCACAGATGAGGGCTGAAGAGGGAGATTGTAGTGGAGATTCCCACAGTTTATGGATTCATAACCACTCTTACTCTTCTGTGTATAGTCTGCTTAGATAGGCTTTGCAGGGTGAATCAAACTTTTGCCTTATTTTCTAGCTGAAAAACTGAGAAGGAGATGATGAGGGATAATCCCAGCAGTTCCCATGTAATTGCAGAATTTGTAATTGTGATATTGCAGCAAGAGAAGTAAAGTGTTTGCTGTCATGCAGCACTGCCAGCATTTCACACAAACATCAGTCAGTAAAGTCAATGACTTTTTTTTAGCATGATTTTGTTTAGACACATGTAAATAACAGCCCTATTAGGAAGAAATAAAAAGCCATGGTGACCCAAGGATTGAAAACCCTTTTTTTCAAGAGGAAAAATACCAAAAGTCACATTAAGTAAAATAAAAATCAGTCTGCACTACTAAACCTCATCTGCCATTAAGAACTTACATAATATACTGCTGACATCATGACTATATAAATTACATGGTACTTTCACATGTGACTTACAGATTATATTACTTGTGTACGAAAAAAAATTAAACTTGCAAATTTTTAATTTAGGATGACCTACTGTGGTATGTATTATAAAATTAGATACACATTCCAAAACAACGACAGCAGGTTTACTTTTTATTGCTTTTAACCCAACAGGTGCAAAAACATTCATTTAGTCAAAATCGTATAGATGCACAAAACCTTTTTTAGAAAGGGTACAGCTTAGCTTTTATTCTTGTAACACAGAATATGCCCTGGATTTTATTTTAGCTGAAGTACAGAATCAGGCTTGTTGTGTTTTACTGATGTAGTTCCATGGGTAAAATCTTGGCTTCACTGAAGTCAATAGGAAAACTTCCATGGATTCAGTGGGGCCAACATTTCATCCCATGTCTGTAATCAATTATTAAAATGTAACAGAGTCCAATGTATGACTACACTGGAAAAAAATTACAGCAAAATACTTGAAGTAGTTTGCAAATATTTTGTAGACTTGAGACTCGAGACTCAGGGATTAATGCCTCTCCTAGTTACTCCTACAGAAAACATTTACATAACTTGTATCTGTATGTAGGTGAGTCCCAGATTGGATTTTTGAAGCATGTTCGATACTTGGTATTAAAAAATACATTGATTTTAATTTAATCTCTTTCTGAATTATTCACTTTTTAATTATGCAATTTTCTTTTGCATGTTTTCTTCCTTGTTTAAAAGGGAGAAGCATTCAAATATCTTCACTTTCGAAGTGGAGACAGTCATTAATCTTAGATGATAATGCAAAAAAATAAGACAGATAAATATTTGCAGGTCATTTATTTTATTTTACAATGCATTAAGTTTGTCTCCATCCTCAGCATAGTGGTGTGAAAAAGAAGAAATGGCATATGAAAGCAACAGTAAATTGAGAAGTAGGACAAAAGACACAGCACACATTTTGAACCTGATTTCCCCTTCTCCTTCCCCTCCCCTCACAGATCAAGCAACACACTTTATGTGACAGTTACATCTGCAATGTAATATTCAAGGCAAACAAATTTTAAAAGTCTTCTAAAATACAAGGAATGGGAAATGCAGTGAAATTTTCAAGTAGGGGTTTTTCTTGCATATTACACAGGGGCATAGATAAGACCCTTATTCAGACATAGCTGAACTTTAGCTAATAGCAGCACTAGCCACCAAATTAACATGTTACGTAAATAAACAATAAATTGAAATTCAGACTTACCTGATGCCGAACCAGACAGTAAATTAACTCCTTCTGCTGAGATTTATATAGTTCAGTTGTAAGAATAAGAATAAGAATAAAAGTGAATCCCTGGAATATTTGTCAGCATAAAAGTCTCACAAGGCCCTGTCAATAAATTACAAGGAAGTGTGGATGGGTGGGAGTCTATATGAGCAAATAAAAGAGAAGCATAGAAATTAAATATCATCCTTCTAACTAAAAAAATATCCCACTTAAATTCAATTTTACCTTAATAACCACCATACAAACCGGGCAGAGAGTACCCATTGTCACCACTTGTATAGGTGGAGTGGACATATCCGAGTTTGAAGAGAAATCAGAATGAGAAATAAAACAGCTTTTCATAGTCTCTGCTGCTAGAAAAGATGAATGCATTTCTATATCCAGGATGGATTACCTAGGTCCTTTAAGCTAACAGCACCACTAAAAATCATTCAGCTATAGCAAGGTTTACTATACGCCTTTAGGAAATAAAGCTGCATCTTGGAAGACGGGAGAACTTGTTTTTCTGAAGCTGTACTCCTAAAGGGTTTCAAGTATTGTTTCAGTAGCGAAGATAAATAGCTAATGTCAGGAAAGAAAAACGACACAACCCTTGCCAGCAGATCCGATGACGCTCAGCACAAGGTAGCATGAAATAAACAGTGCTGTAAAGATCACAGGGCTAGAATGGAAATCAAATGGCCAGACAGCAATAGAGCTGGTTCTCTTTAACAAAAATACCTAGGAAAAAAATAGAAAAGTAGCAGCTTATTTGTGTGCAGGAGAGTAGAATAAAAGAAGGCAATTACAACTGATTGAGACATCAATTTGTTTGTGGAAAGCCCTACGAGATGGCAAAAAGCCTGCTGGAAGTGCAAGGGGAAAAAAAGGCTTGCTGAAATCCTAGATGTGGCGATTCTCATACAAGTTTTACTGTGAATTGCCGACTCAGTGTTTACATCCCTGCTTTTCCCCACTGGGGAGGACAAACAGGGAGCAGCAGGTACGATGATCAGAGACAGTGAAGTGTTGTGAACTACTAAAATATATGCACAGAAAAATGCCAAGGCTGTCCATACCTCAGGAATGAAATAACAAAGAGAAAGTTTGTCTAGAACTCTGCTGCTGTTGAGTGTTTGTAGAAAAGAAAGAGTAACTTTGAAACAGGGAGCTAAGCACTTCCTAAGGAGTTTAATTTCTTTTGGAAGCATTCGTCTTGCAAGTGGAGCAGAAAATAGCCAGGCAAAGTATGAGATGTAGTATGTGGGGAGGTCTTCAGGGAATCAGAGAAGAGATAAACTGATGAGAGTCAACGGGGATATTATTAGATACTTGGCCATACCAAAGTCAACCTTCTTCAAAGGCAGCAAATTCTAGCATCTAATTATATTCTTGTTTACCATATAGAGAAACGCATGATTATTTTCAAGCTGTAACTGGGTGTCTATAAGCACTGGCTTATACTCTCTCAGAGTGTGTTTAGCAAGTTACATAGAAATGAGACAAAATACATTAAGTTGTTCAATTTCAAGTTATAAGTTTTAAAGACTTGTAATCTGAAGGAAAATATATTGATTTTTTTTTGTTCTAAAATATCTCTTAAAAACTACTGTCTCATCATTCAGACTTTTCTTAAAATAAGTGGTATTTTTTAAAGGTATCTATAGACTGTACCTGCACAGACACAGCCTGTATGGGGTAATGCAAACTCTGAGCCAAGCCTACAATCAGAGATATTAACACAACTGATTACACTGATGGAGTGAAGCCACTATTTTTATCTTAACTGAGATAAGGCACACAGGATATAAATTGCTGTTCAAAAGGCAAGGCATAAATAAAAAAAAAATAAAATTACAAGGAAAAATGAATGGAAACACTTTATTTTAAAGGTACAGTGGTCCAGAAGGACACAGTGGGAGGGAAACACAACACCTCTGCCAGGGCTGAGAGCTGCAGAGCCAGCTGAGGCTGCCCAGCCATACATGGAGCTGGGCAGTGGCCTAGGGTGCCACAGCCAAACCAGCTTCCATCAAACCAATTAATAAAACCTTTTAATCCCCTTATCCTAGAGAGCACTAAAGACATATTTTTCCAAAGACACCTAGAAACAGCCCCTCAGCACCATTCCTGCCCTCTTGGCTGGCAGTCCAACACCTCCAGGTCCCTCATGCTGCAGGGAGACACCAGTGAAGACTGGCAGCTGTACAGAATTAAAATGTGGGAGTTGAAAGATTTTTGACCAAAAATTGCTTTCATTTACCTTTGGTGCCTTCCCATGTGGTGAGCATTAGCCAATGTGTGTGTCTAGAGACCAAGAGCCAGATCTGGTTTCTGCACTGAGTTTTTGTCACAAGGGCTGTGTTTAACCATGACAGATCTGCAATTTCAAGACATATTTCTCTTCCTGTTGTTTCAGACTTGTGAGGCTCTGGATCAGAAGCAGCACTCAAGTGTTTCTACCTCTGCTACGTGTGGGATTGAAGATGAAAACACTGAACAGTTTGCATGGGCAACCCAGCACAAAGCCAACAGTAACCCGTGATACACAAATTGCTGGGCTCCCTTGCTGCTGCCAAATTTAATGTTTTAAAGCAAAGTTCTGGCTCCCCTGAAAAGAGCAGTAAAAATTCTGGTGAATTGGATGGGGGTAAGACTTCATCCCTGAGTCTGACTATAGGAATACCCACTGACTCACCTCAACTGCTGACTTCAGGCACACAAACCTGCAGCAAATCTCTCTGATGGAGTGACAAAAGGCAGATTTCTCAGATGTGAAACATTAGCTGTATTGCAGACTTCTGAGCAGAATGTTACTCCCTGCTTTTGCATTATTTCCTAACTTAAACTCTTCAAAGACAAGAAACAAAACTTTAAAATTAGAAATTTTGTATCTTAGTCTAGATATAAATGTTAACAAAATCACCCTAAAAATTGTATCTGATTCTTATGTGGCATTGGCTTTTTATCTAAATTAGCTGCCCTTTTCTCTGTTAGTCTACTTGCAACACTGCACTGCTGATATTTTCAGAAATTTCACTAAAAAGATGAGCTAAAAAACCTCCTGTTTTTAAGCTAAAATCTTGGTATAACTTGTACCAGCATCTCAACTACCAAAGACATCATAGGTCCATTGATTTCAGCACAGTTACAACTACTACCTCTGATTAATCTACTAAAATCACGAAATAGTTTACATTCTATAACTTCCTAAAGATCCTTCACTTAACACAGAGAACAGCAGTAAAAAGCTTAAGAACATAAAATGCTTATTTTTCCTTTTATAAGGAGAATCTCATGTGCTTTCAGTACACACTCCATCCCAGCGTTATTCCACGAACACAAGGTATTCTAGAAGGTGATCCCTCCCCAGCTTCTCCAAAAAAGCTCCACAAGGTACATGATTTATCACCACGTTATTTGGGAATGTCTTTAATAGGTGCATCTTACCATTTTCAAGATACAGGTTAAGACTCCAGCTCTGTTTCATCTCCAGTGGTAACAAGTCCTGTAGCTCCAGGCCTCCTGTCAAGAATGCTTGTGCTGTTCTCCCCCAGTTACATCACCCCGTTCATCCCAATTACACATACTGCAGCTGATGTAGTGCTTTAATAATTTGTTTTATTTGTGCACTGATTAAAAATTTCTAGATCAAACATTTAATGAAAAGCTCTCCAACCTGACAGGTTTGCTGCTGAATGCAGTCATTTACAACTCGAACCTTATAATAACCAGAGCAAGTGTTGGAAAAGCTGTTCATGCCAAATGTTCAGCAACTGACATATATAATCTTATATCTTTTCATTCAGACCTTTTTAAAAAAAAACAATCTGAGACCTAATTATATTGGTTGTAACTGTTCTGAAATGAATGGTGGCAGGAACTAATACTTGTTTATTTTCTTTCCTGACAAGTGCTCTGAGTAAAAACAGTTTCTAGACATGATGGAATGACTTTTCCTATGACTCAGACACATTCAATGAAATAAGGTTTGAAGAAACTGAAGCTGGTTTTCTGCCTAACAATAGTAATTGAAAATACCCAGAACTTGTAAGTATTTATGCCATTTAGAAATGTCAGACAAAAACTACATAGGGAGGACAAAAAGTCTCCAGCAAACAAGCTCTTGTCCTATGTTTTTTCATTTGAGTGAGATATTGCACTTATTCACTTGGGCTTATTTCAATTTAATGAATTTCTCTTTTCAGTTGGATTTTCTATTTAATTTTTAATTTACAGGTGACACTTAAAGTGAACAGTGCTATTTCCAATTGGCAACATATTTAATGTTTTTCACAACTCCGGGGCAAACTAGATTTCTAAAATATACTACTTGGTAATATAAGAAAGGCACATAAAACTTCATGTTTATGTCCATGTTACAAAGCTCTGACTAGCACACTTTTTGCAAGCTGCTTAGCTAGCAGTATTTCAGTTATTTCAGGTTTTCTTAGAGTAAGCTACCTAGTTTGGTTCTGTTTGGAAAAGAAGTTGTCCTAAATTTTTTGCTATTGCTCTGCAGCAAGTAGTTTAAAAGAAACTAAATATCAATTAAATATTATTTGAAAACTTAGTAAAGTATCTGCTGAAATGAGAGGTATACCCGGTAATTTAAGTGCAGCAATTACAAAGGCATGAAAACCCACTCGGAATACACTTGGGGTGTTTTAACTAATTTACTTAACACCTCATCCCCAACAATACACGCGTATTTTCTGATCCGAGGAAAGCAGTCGGGCTTCCAACCGTATTGCTGCAATTGTGATTACTGCCGCTCGGCCTTTCACCTCGCTTCTCACGCTCGGAACGTGCGAGGCGGCTCAGCTGCCACGCACACCCCGTCGGTTTTCCGTGCCCACGCTGCCCGTGGCCCATCTGCTCTCGCTCTGATGTCCCACAGCCAACATTGCCACCCAGATGCCACCTCCGGGCAGCCGTGCTGCGGCGTGTGCCGCAGAGTCGAACTCCGAGCAAGAGCTGAAGCCGCGTTGACACCGCAGTTTGGGGACGGCTAGGATGGCTGGCAACGTCGCTCCTCGGTACACAAAGGATCCCGACGCTGCCCACGGCCGCTCGGCAGGGGCGGGCTGTCCGCGGGGCTCGGGCTCGCTCGGTTTGCCCAAGGCCGGGAGAAGCGCGGAGCGGCGGCGCGCCGGGCTCTGCCCGGGCCATTCCCCATCGCAGAGCTCCCTCTGCTGCCGCCGCCCCGCGCTCCCGGCACGGCCCCGCTGCGCCGCCGCCGGGAGCGCCTCGGCTCCCCGGGCAGCGCCGAGGGACGGCTGCCCGAGCGGCTGCCGTGCGCAGGCAGGCTGGAGGAGCTGAAGGAAAGCGGGTTCTTAGCGTTGTGTCAGCCACACAATTGTGCTGTTACTAAATTTGCGACTGATGGCCAATACAACTTGTGAAAACATCCACATCACTGGAGCTCGCGCTGTTTACAAAAGAACAGTTACAATAACTTTTCCCAGATTGTAAAATACAGTCTGGCCTGTAGGATGGGATTTGGAATAAAAGGGCATATGGAAACCACCCTCGATAAACTGGGCCCTGAGGTAGACTGCAAAAATCCCATAAACAGAGCCCACAGCCTTTCTTCACACCTCTAAAATTCATCACATCCAAAGAGCTCACTGCTTGCTTCTTCACCTCCACCACCACAGAGATCTGCAGATGGATTTCCAAAATGTGAAATGAGAGGTGGATCTGAGGGAGGAAGGTGTTTCAAAGTGACTTGGAGTTAGCCCTTCTGCAGAAATGGTAAGAAATGGTTTGAACTCAGGCTTTCAAGGATGAAGAGGGACATCGAACCTGTTCCCTCACTCTGCATTCAGGTGATGAAACATTGGCCTCCCCAGGCACAGTCCAGCCTGCTCTACAGGGACTTGTGCTGTGCTCAGCACTGTAGTGCCTCAGCACCTGCCAAAGTAGCCACATACACGACCCTGACTTCTGCTGCATGCATTTCTCTCACCCATCCTAAACATACTTCACCTATACAGAATACATATTTCTAATTGCAAACCAGAACATCTCCACGTTTTAGTTTGTTCTGCGTTAATATTCAGTGTGGCAATACTTAAAATACTGTTTGCACTAAAGTGTCGGAAATATATTGAGGCCAGATGTAATAAAATTGTGTGTAAAGCATTGACAAAGTGTGTCATACCTACCATATTTCAGGCATACTCTGTGGTAATTCATCCTCTGGAATAGCACTACTCCCTCCACCAACTACAGAGAACTCTGGATAAATAGCATAGATGAGCTTCATGTAGGTTTCAGACATACAGGATACTGGAGATGAATTTCACCTGCAGTTTATGTAATACTTGCCATTAATTAATCTGTTCCTAACAGTCTGATCTCTATCAATAGACACCTATACTTGGCCACTTTCACTTCAACCTTAGAAAGTGACATCTCTTAGCATACATCCTCTGTGCAATGGAAAACACAAGGCAGGCAAATCCAGGCAGCATTAATGAAGCTGTTACGTCTGCACGGAGGAGTACAGGATCTGTGCAAGGAACCTAGCTCTGTCTTGAAACCAAATGTAAGCTGAATTCAGCCCCTTACTAGCATTCATTGGCTCAGACAGAACGTAACACTGGTAGGACTCTGCTGTCTCTGATATTGGTCATCATTAGACAAAGCACCTGCACTGTGCCTGTAGCCAGTCTTAAGCAGACACAGACATTTGGACCAAAATAATGAGTTTATTAAGCTGACTAGCTTGGATCAGTGCAGAGCTCAACCTGCATAAAAGCATCACCACTGAAAGACCCAGATGGAGGTATTCCGAAGACCTTTTCAATAGCATTGTTGAAAGAAAGAAACAAAGCCTCAAAATTAAGCTTAAGTTCCCCTAACTTATTTTCTTATCAGTGTTCAATTAAAATGCAGTTATCTTCTGTTTATTTATAGATGACATTTTTGTTATGCCAGAGTTTTACTGTATGTTGTCCAGCTTCCAGAGAACAAAGGAGTGTGTTTATAGAGCTCTTACCTGTAATTAGTGTCACCCAGTTAAACAAAGCACCTCTGTTTTATAACTGCCAAAGCTGTCATGATTTTTTTCAGAATTTAGTGATGTAATTTTTCAAATTTTAGTGATGGACTACTTGAGCCACAGGTTCTTTAAAAAGTAGCATAAAAGTGTATTACTACTCCAGACCTGCTATTCTAACCAACTGTATCAGGTGGCAGGCTCTGTCCACAGTGCCAGAGCTCAGAAAAATGCTTCCTCCATTATATTTCCACTTAATTATTCTTGTACTTTTCAATAACTTTGTGTCATTAAATCATGGCATTTAGTCGATTTGGATTAGCTTTATCCTACCAGGTTATGACAGACTTTCAGTCTAGTCATTATTCTGTCATCATAAGTTTTGGAATCATACAGACATGAGAGCTAGCCATGTTTAAATTGGGAAGGTATTCTTTTTTATGAGTCTATGTTTAATTAGAATTCCAATAAAAGTGACACATCCATTTGAGGCAGGCTTAATATTCTGAGCTTAACTTTTCTTCGAAACACCTTTTCCTTAAAGAGAAATGTCAGCAAAGAAAAGCAGTATTTTGTCCAGATACAACAATCTTCTTGGCTTTTCCCTAGGAAATATGGCCCCCAAGGCAAAGGCCCAAGTGATAATGCTGCTCAGAGGAGACATGGGACGTTGTTGAACTGCTCAGCTTGAATTGCTTCCTTTTGGTTATTTACTTACCTGCTGTTGCATGAGCAGTGTAAAAGGTGATTAAATCTTCACAAAGACAACTGTGACTGAGCTGTGTTAGGTGTTACCAGTGCTGGTTTGGCTATGTAAGGGACATACGGTAGATTTTTCCATGACCCACACATCCTCTTCACTTTTCATGCCTCTTCTCCCTGCTTCACATGGACCTGGGCAAGCCCCTGGCTGCTGCTGCTGCATCAGCCACTGCCCAGGATGCTCCTGGCAGCTGAAGGAGAAGGTGATGAGGGTGAGTTTGGGTGGCAGAGGGAACAGGCAGAAGCAATGAGCCACAGTCACAGAAATGGCATGCAGGTTGGCTCTGCACCGATCTGCTTCCACAAGCCACCAGGACACTCACAGGGCGTATCTTCTTTCTTCAAATGAAGATGTGGCTTGGTTCCCAACCTGGTCATTCACTCCCTGCTGAGAAGGTGGGCTTTGGATCTCCCTGGAGTCAAGGGAGTTCTTCTCGTGGCTAGTCTGTCAGCTTCCACAATGCCTTCTTATTTTCCTGGCCAAGGCAATAAATAGTCTCTCTGTCTAAGGAATTCAAGCTTGAAATACCCACTCCAAACTCACTGTCTAACTACCAGATCTTTAGTCACTTGGACAGAAAGACATAGGCCATTGGCATCACCTGCCTCAACCAGCCTGATAAATTTTAATTTACATGAGCCAAAATAACCTATAAAACTGATGCATTTTTAAACAATTCTAGCAGGACGGATAACATTTGCTAATTTATAGCAGCTAATATTTTTTCCTATTTAAACATATTTTTATTATAAAAAAATAGGCCTGCTTAAAGTTACATTTGATTTTATAACACCCTGCATTCAGGCCAAGATTTAATACCTGAAAACTGTTTATGTACACTTTAAAAATATTCTGAATCAATGAGCTCTCCTTAAACTCCAATGAGATAAAAGGTGCTACTCTTATATGTAGTTAAGGAAACTTTTGAGGTCAGCTCACCTTATAAATACATTGCAAAGTCATGCACTACATTAAATATTTACATTATTTTCGGTCTTTTCAATTAAGCAGCTTCTGATATTTACATTTCTCCTGACTGAAAGCATGTTCAGACTCCATTGCGCATTTAAAAAGTTTGCCTGAATTTCCCCTGGGCATTTAAGTTAGCCCAAAGGAGTGAGAGGAATCTTTCCTCCATTTATACTGCTAAGAAATGTGTTAGACAGTTGGGGGAAAAAAGCAAGAAAATTTATATCCTCATTTCAATCATTAAACAGAGTATATCCTTCACACAGATCAGAGAATCAGGATCTTGGACAAAAGGTACCCACTTCCCAAAGGCATGAGAGCATACACAGATTTCAGAGGATGCAATTCACACTGACTTTGTCCCTCAGTGATTACTATTCAAGCACTGAGCTGGTTGGGTGTTTCAGAAACTCTTCTGAGCACAAAGTTCACTTTACATGACTCTTAGATACCATGCCTGTGGTGCACAGACCCAGTCTGTGGTACCATCATGGTTTCTTTCATAGACTCATTAGCTTTATTAATTTTCCATTTGAAACAATTATTTCATAAGCTTTCTTCTTTACTGCATACTTTCTGACAAGTAAATTACTAAAATTAATAATGTTAGCTTTTGACTGTTAAGAGTTTCCATCTAAATGCAGCTTGATAAAATCCAGAGTTGAAATTAGAATTCAGTAAATAAGAAATGCTTTATTTGCCATTTCTTAGTATGAGGAAATATAAATAAATATTGAGAGTCTGGATAAAGATTAAACTATTTAATTGCTATATAAACATTTCTAGATGTATTATGTCCTTCTGGGGGGAAAAAATGCCAAAACCACAACCAACTATCAAATTGAGCTGGAAGTGTTTATTTGTTTTAACTGCTTCTCTAACCAATGAAAATTAGCCTTTTATAGGAAAAGGAAAAAAAAAAAAAAAGGCAGAACAAGTTTAAGCATCATTATTTTAAAAATAGAAGCTTACTCTTTATGTCATTGTTAAAACTGGTGATTGAAATTACCAAGTATGGGATTCCTCTGATCAACTCTGGTATGTATCTACATCTGCATTTAAAGGGTGCTAGATTTCACTGGGAATATAGAGGCACTTCCAGGGCACAATTCCTCTTCTCTGGAAGTAGACATCTTAAATTAGATGAAATGTGAAGATTAGCTACAGAATAGAGTTGTCCAGTTAGAAGTTACCTACTGTGCTCATCCAGTGCAACTGCCTGACTACTTTAGATCTGACTAAAAGATAAAGCAGGTTATTTAAACACTGACAGGTGTGGGGCATAGACCATCTCTCTAGGAAGCCTGTTCCAGTGTTTGACCACTTTCTTGGTAAAGAAATGTTTCCTTAAATCCAATCTGAGCCTCCTCTGGTGTAGCTTTGAGCCATTCCCGTTTTGAGTCCTGTGACTGGATCCCAGGGAGAAGGGATCAGCATGTCCCTCCCCTGGGAGCTGTAAAGAGCAATGAGGTCGCCCCTCACAGGACACACCTTCCAGCCCTGTCCCCAGCTTTGCTGCTCTCTTCAAGGTGTTCCTCTCAGATGTCTTAGGGCTGTCCCCAGGTTGATTGTTTTCAGACCTGGAGCATTTGGATCTAAAACCCAAGCACAGCCAGGCAGTGACAACACTTCCAAAGTGCCAGAGTTGCACATTGCTGCTGCTGCTGCCACATCAGCTGGTCTGACTGAAATCAGGCTGCACCACTACTGTGGTGGACCCCACCCTGATGGGCCAGGTTTGTGCAGATAAGAAACATGTTTCAGGGGTGAAACCCCACAGCTCTTTGGTGACTTAAACCTTTCTGAGAGATATTTGCCTATCTCCGTTTATGGGAAAGTGTTCAGGTCTTATCTAAAACCTGGACAAATCTCTTTTTCCTTTAGGATTTTGCATTTTTAGTATTGAAAGAGTAAGGAAAGTACTATCCTTGTTATTTTGTATGGTTTAACCATACTTTGATGGGGAAAAAAAAGTTCCATATCCTTAGACTTAGCTGGAATAAAGGAATAAATTTTTAAAATCTTTTGGTTTTAAACACATGCACACATACACAAATTCCATTGTTGTTTTTTATTCACCTTGCCCTGAACTGATACCTATACCACCTCTGCCACTAACTTCATAAAGATATCCTAAATTTTAGGCCGGTCTCTCTCAATTTCCCACTTGAACCCAGGCAATATCCATTGGTTAATCAGCAGAATGTTGGGAGGAAGATTTCTCAAAGTCTTCTCCACTAAAGAGCTGCATAAAAATGCAGATGATTGCAGGCTCCATGTCCCAGTTGATATACATGTAATTAAGGCAACAGAGCAAGGTCAGGAAACTACATCTGTGGAGGAACTGTGGGGAGGTAATGACATGCTTTTGGCACTAAGGAGAGTAGCTTTTATCTGCATTATCACACAAAAAAGTTATAGCCTGAAGTGCAACCTGGGTTCTGACTTTTACTCTCAAACTAGAGAGTATGACCTCAAACAGCTTTAAACCCAAGGGTTGTGAGACTACCGCATAGTGCAAAGAAAATACCTACAAGCACTTTAATATTTCATGAACAAACCCAGAAAATCTTCCTATTCTGCCCCAAACACAGCCATTTTTCCCCTCTATCCTTACACTATCCTTTATGTAGCTGTCTCTTTCGGCAGTCCATCCCAATGGCCTTAAATGTCCATTTTCCTTCAGAATTGAGTGTTCCTCTAATCATTTATTGCCAAATGGAAGCCTGCTCTACATTGACTCCTCAGGATGTTTTCCCTCATGTGTAAAACTACAGGTGAGTGGTGCAGCTCTGCCCAGACCTCACAGGCCATGGTGATGAGTTCTCTGTCTCTCCAAAAGCTTTATTGAGCATCATACTTCAGATACTCTTAGCCCAGGGCTGTTTACTGAAGGAAATGACTGGTCCAACACACATAAACCTCAGCTGAGGAGGAGCTGCACAGAAGAGCTTTATGAGAGGAGGAAAGGGACGGGGTCTATGTCCAGCTCACCCACAGTATCTCTCTGGATATCCCACTGAGCCTCAGCTCGTCGTGCAGGAGGCTTCATCTCAAGTGACTAGGCAGCAGTGACACCTAATGCACAAGATGGTAATTCCCTTTGATACAAAATTACTGCAGGCCTGCCTCTCCATTTCTAGATTCAGGATGTACCCTTGTGGACAGGGGTATCCTGAATCAGGGCATGTCCCTGCTTGGAAGTTTTAGTGAGAATGGTGCCCATAGGTGCAATTTCTGAACACTTGTCTATTATTAAAGGCAACAACAATTTTTGGACAAGTAGCAAACATGCTTCTGCCATATCAGAATGTTTTGGGTTTTTTTTATTTAGTGCTCTCATTTTAAAATTGTAGCTGTTTCATTTGAAATGACGGTCACCTAGTTATCTATTTTAAATTCAGATTTTTAAAATATTTTTAAAATTATTTTTAAATAACCACAATTAAGAAATACATATTTATTGAAGGTTATTTTTAACCATTACCAAGAACTGAGTTGGAGGAGTCCTTTCCTTATCCCATGGAAACACAGTATGTTAAGGGATAAACTCATGACCACTATAGGCTCTTTTGCAGCTCCAGAGATAACATCCTCCTCATTTCTGTTTATTCAGCTTTGCCAAGTCAATAATCAGTTCATTCAAACTTAGAAATTTGTTTGTATTTGAGTACTAGGGAAATTTGGTTTTTGTTTCCAAGCTATGAATAAAATGTCTGAGGGGCTTGGACATGCTAGTTCTAAAGTTCTGAAGGACTCAATGACCAGAAATATTAATTCAATCACTCATGGGTAATATTTCTTTAAAAGAAATCAATTTTAAGTGAATTACATTTTTTCTATGCATCCAGCATATTCCATATACTTTCTCTTTCTTTGGCTGATCAGATTTTTTTCCAGAAAGCTGATCTTCTGCTCTGTTATTTGACTTTTTTTTTCTATCTAAAAGCATTTCTACCCAACAGTGAATAAGAACAAGTATTCCAATAGATAAGAGATATCATTTACTATTTTTTAACATAATAACATGAAGGGTTTTTCCACGTGGTCTAAAAGGCAAGTCCTCTTTTCACTGATACATGAAAACAAAGCACTCTGCTGGTTAGCAAAAGGAAATAATAGATGAAGCATAAAAGTAATCTCTAATTGTAAACAGTATATATTATTACTTACCTATCTAAACTGTAACTTTATTTGAAAACTAAATTTTACAAAGGCAATACGGGATGAATATTGTTTATTAAAATCCTGATCTTATGAAGGTTTAAACACATTATTTAAAACAATGACCTCTGCTTATTACAGCTGAGCTATTTGGGAATAAAGGTATTTCTCTGGGCATTGCTATATCCGTTTCTGTGGTTCTTTATATTTTAGTCTGGAATTTTTGAAGGTTGGTTGTGATTTTGAAGGTTGAGCACAATGCAAGGTTTTCCTCCATTATGAACTATTAGGTAAACCTAGCTTGAATAAGCTACATAATTTTGCCAAATGATTCTTGAACCTTAGCCAATAATCTGATTAAAGAGAGCAAGAACTCACTTTTTATATTTAAAAAGTGTGTTTGGAGAAACTCCACTGGTCATTCAAATTTCATTAAGCTCCAAGGTAATAATTCACATTCTGTCCATTATTTTACATTCTGTCTTCAGGCCAAATTCACCCCTGGTATGTTCAAACTTGGGAAAAAGTCTCTCAAAATTACTCTACTTGCTCAGAAACAAGTAAAACTGTAACATACAGAAATAAAACATTACATTGCAGGTCCTTTCCTTAAACTGCTACAAATGTGCTCTGCTGCTAGGAGTTTCTTGTGGAAGGTTAACACAGCAGCAGCTCTCAGAAGAGAAGAATAATGTAAAAGTGAATTTAAAAAATAAGACTCATAAGACAGCAGCACAGAGCAGGAACTGTAGAAAATAGCTTCCTTACCTAAGGTGTACTCAAAGCATTATCAGCTATGCTGAACTGAATTCTGCACACTGTCAGAGGAGCAATGATGATTCATAGAAAGATAATACACTGAGCTATCTCCAGCAGAGTCCGTAGCAGATCTTAACAGATGGGACAGATCGCCCAGTGTGCTCCCCTGCCAGCATCCATTACCTCTATTGTAAACACTGAGCCAAAACATTACTCAGTGCGTGACCTGTCCATTCACAGAAGTCATATGCTCCTTTGAGAAGACCCAGGGAGTAGAAGCAGGAGGGAAGGCAGATTTTACGTAAGTCAGATTTTTTAAACACTGTCTACAGTTTCCTCTGTCCTGAATCCCAGGATATGTTGCTTCCGTGTCCCACTTCTCAGTGCAAAAAGTATTTAGCCCTAAAGACATGTCGAGCTTTTTGCAGAACAGCTTCACTTATGCTCATCTATGTGTATGAGTAAAGCACAAGCCCAAAGGGCCCAAAGATTATCCTGGGAAAAGAAAATCTAAACATTTATATGTATCTCCAAAGTCTCTGACTGGAATATTGCACCTTATCCCCAAGGCTTCCTTGTTCTCACCCATCTCTTCAACAGTGATGCCTCATGCTGAATATCTACGAATGAGGGAACAGATTCAGCTTATCTGTTCTAACTCATTTGTGTCTAGACCAGGCCAATTCTCTCCTTCTTTCCCTCTCTCCCACCCTTCCTCCCTGTTTTTGAGCTTCAGTGAGACATTACTGTAGAAAGCAAAAAATACTGCCTTGAATCTTCTGCTGTAGTATGACTTACAGCTACATGATAGATAGATCCTACACACTTACTTGAATGACTCTTAGAAATATTGTAGTCCCTATCACCCTCCTTGGAAAAAAAAAGCACTTCTTTGCTTATTTTTGTTGATTAGATCACAAAAACCCAAGGCAGTATTTCCACAGAGAAAAGAAACCAAAGAATCTGCAGCCACCATTCTGGGAGCAGCCTAGATTTGAAATATATATCGTTTCAGGCTTGCATTTTTTTCGCTTGTCCATTCCCTTCACAAACATTCCAAGTCAAATGCACCCATAGAATCTACTTATAAATGCTTCCAGACTTCCAGACAATGCAAAATGATACTTATACCCAGCTTTGACAGCTTTTTTTACAGACCTCGCAGAACATTGTCCAAAGCGTGCTGATTTGCAGCCACTTTTCTTATTCAAATCAAAGCAATTTCACATCAAATATTTCTTGCAGGACTAATTTTAGAAAAATTCCTGAACACTATTATAATGTAACAAAGTCTAAAGTGAATTAATATGGTCCAGCAAAGTGAAGTACAAAAGGCCTGTATTGATATTCAAAAGCCTTGATTTTCAGCTCTTAGAGATCTTGCTTCTCCGTGAGCTTTTGCAATGCTTTAAAAATTACTAGGAAAGATAGCCAAAAATTAAAAGTTGATAGCTTGTTTTTTTTTTAAATAATGTAATGTGTGAAAAAATTAAATAAATGCCTAATATATGTGAATGAAGTACTCATACACATGGCTGCCTTATGTTTCTGTGAAAGTGCTGCTCTCATGAGAGTCTGGCTTACTTTTGGTCTCTGGCTATTGACAAGTCTTAGTACCAGGGCAAGTCTGATTTATATTTTTAGTGCCAAAGACCTTAAGAAACCACACATGAAAACAATGTTTGATATCATACAAATTTGTTGTATTTGTTGCATGCTTCATATCAGACAAAGCAGTATATTAGATATCTACCAACCATAAGAAATTTGTGTTGTGCTGCATTTTTTCCCCCCCATGGAGGATGCAATTTAGTGTAGCAATCACAGAAAGTAAACCACCAGGAATATTGTTTCTTTGGGAATTTGTACTAGGAGCTACATAACAACATGATTATAAATACCAAAGGTTGATGAGTTGACAGTATCAGAAGACCACTGACAGAAAAAAGCAAGCCTATCACAAGCAGTTTTCAGATATTCCCCATCCTTTCTTTTAAAATTCCTAATCACAGTACAAATATTAGCAAAAAATACCACCTCTATATTGCTCTCAAGGTAAGCAAACTGTGATTCATGGAAAATTGTTTTATTATGGAAAGGCATCTGTATTTTGCAATTAACTGGAAGAGCTGAATAGAGGTCATTTCTTCATAAAGCTGAAGAAAAAACTGACAGACCATTTACTCTGAGAAGTCAGGAAAGTATTCCTGAAGGGGGAAGAGGGCTTCACAAAACATGGGCATCTTTCCAAAGAAGTGCTTTTTCAAGCAGAGGGAAACAGGTAAAGATGTTTCACATCTCTTCAGACTCAAGTAGTTGAATCAGAAAATCTTTTCTCAGAATATAAAGATGCAAAAGCAAATAAAAATAATTGTTACAAAATTAACAAAGGGGAAAAGCAAGCAAGAACATCAGAGCTGCACAGCAGCTCTGCTGAGTCAGTTCTCATGGGCTGGAAACAAGACCCCATGTGCCAAACAAGAATTGACAGATTACTGCTAATTAGACGAGAATTAGAGCGATGGTGGATTTGCAGATCAATTCACAATAAAAGAGTCAGTGCACATCACCAAAACTGTGGGTGCCCATGTGGCTGGGATTATCAGCTTGTGAGTAGATTAGCATGAACTGAGTGATGTGCAACACATGCTGCTGTTGGGCAGGGACCAGAAATGGCAGTCCAAAAAGGTGTCGGGCACTCTAGCCAGACTGCTCAGCATTCAGAACATGTGTAGGTCTTCCCAGTTTCCTGGTTTAATACTTTGAGCATTAGGTTTCTTCAGCTACTTTTCAACATCTCTACTGTCGGCCTTTTGAAAGGAGCAGGGGATTTGTCTTGGCATAAGCCAATACAATTGATCATTTCAACTGATCACAGGAAAATGAAAAGCCTGATACTGAAGAAGTGTCCAAATGCAGTGTTGATTAAGTGAATAAAGAACAATAAAAACACAGAAGTGTGCTAACCCAACAATGGAATGGTAAACTAGAAATTTAAAAAATTCCTTTCAACATGTCCAGGTATTATCAAAAATGTCTCCTAATGCATTACCTCTTTGACTGCATGCACCCTGCAACAAAACATTCAAGGCTAATAAACTGAGATGTAGTAAAGGGACCCTACTAAGTTGTAAGGCCTTCTTAAGACCTGACAGAAGCTCTGAAAAAACTCCCATTAAACCTGAGGAAATATTTTCCCATGAAAAACTCATTTGAAGACAGCACCAGATACCCCAGATACCCTAAGCAGAGACAAAGAACCAGGAATTCCCCAAAGAACCAACCCTGCCCAATTCTTTTCTCTACTGGAAGACAAAGGGAAGAAGGGGAGAACTGAGATATAAAGGAAATCTATCAGCTTCTTTATTATTAATATTCTGAAGATTTCTTATTCCTCACCTGTTTGCCTACAGAGAGCTGTATCAGAAAGTGTCACTACAAGAAGAAAAGAGGAGACAAAGCCATGGATGGCTGAGAGATCATTTTTTCAGTAAGAAATGCAATGGTGCTTAAGAACAGCAGGAAAAGACACTTTTTTGAAAACACTTTTTTGCTTACACCATCTATATGTTTTAGTCCTAAGACAATACTCTAATAAAATAAAAAATTACGTAACTAATAGAGGCTAAAGGAAAAAGAGATGTGGAGGAAAATCTAGCAACTACTGAGATAAAGTTAGCTGGACTGAAGGGACCACATGTGAGATAAGAGGACTTCCCCAGACTTTACCATGAAAAATAAGATATAGTAAGATCTGATTTTTCTGAAAATACCTATAGATAGATAAATAACATTTTGTTGTGAACAGATTAGATCATAGGCTTCTAAGCAAAGAGGATTTCTAGTGTCATACCCATGTGGGATGGTTGTAATGAGTGGGAAGCAGGAACATTGCTGCTCTGTGACCTCTTCACTATCTACATCTAATTTGGGAGGAAGGAACCTAGGTTCCTCTGGCACACTGGAATCCTGGGAACTTAACACCCAATGGAATAAAGGCTTAGTCCATAATGCTGGCATGCATTTTGGATCAGGCAAGTGTCCCTGATGTGACCTGTGCAATTGAAAGCTTTGGTACAGCCAACACATCACTAGCCTTGTCATTCAATAGCCCTCTTCTATAGACTGGGCTTCCAGAATAATCCAGTGTTTTCTTAGCTTTATGAAACTTTTGCATTTTGGGCTAATGCCCCATTCTGGGGAGTAGTATTGTTAAAATAGTAATTTAAAAAATGCATAATGGCTGTGAAAAGTTTCATTATAGGACTGTGTAGGAACTATTTATAATTTGGTGTTCAGAGTGATGTGAGCACTAGTGCATTGTTGGTTTGAAGAAAGATTAGAATATATTTTTTTATATAACTTGATTATTGAGTCATTACATACCAAGCATGCTCAATAAAATGAATAAAATAAAAGAGTCCATAGGCAGACCTGGAAAGGGAGAGACATTGCATAGATGCACAAAGCCAGGAAAGCATGTACTGGTCTGTACTGGTGTTAGGGGACCAGAGAATGGAATGATTCCAACTGAATCAAGGATTTCAACAATTGAAATGAACATGTGTGTAGGCGTCAAGGAGGATCGGGTTTAACACACATGCTGCTACTTCTGTTTCACATTTCAGGATGGATTTGGAATTTACCTGGTGCAGCAGAAAACAGATTAACAGATAAACTAAATGTGCATCTATACATACAGAATTATTTTTAGTATATCCATATGTACCTTTCTCATGCATATGATGCTTCATGGACATGTCCCTTGCTTATGATCCACAGAATCCTGAAGTTTCAAAATCTTCTGAACAGAACCAGCACTCGAGTTGTACAGGGGTCTCCATGTTCATTAACAGCATTTGCAGGTCTAAAGAGTTAAAATCCCTCCACTTGGAGACTAAGGAACAAGAAGCAAGTTGTCTTAATTTGTAAGCAGTAACAGGTTGAATTCACCATGGCATAACTGTTTCATTTTTATGTTTTCCCCTTTGTTGTTCTTTCCAGAGAACAAATCAAAATATTCAATGTTAATTGAAAGAAAATAGGCGCTCAAGAACAAAAAAGGAAAAAAGAAAAAAAGTAGTCCAGTTGAGTGTGTACTCCAACTCCAACCCATTATTGACAATACCTTAGGTTCCAAAAAACCCTCATGTCATTGATAGGATTTGGGTTAATGGGGAGAAAGGGACCTGCACTTAGAATACAGGACACACCAGAAACTGGGGTCTGCACAGAATTAGAGAGGATGTTTGTGTAATATTTTTACTCAAAAAAAAAAAAAAAAAATTAGAACATCCTTCTTCCAGTACAGAAATTGGTTAATCATGACGAGACAAATTGATCAAAGGTCTGCAGATCTGAGTCACTGGGAACAGCTGATGTTTAGCAGGCTATGTGTTAGATACCAAGGAAACCCTAAAAACAGGAAATATCAAACACAACTCAAGAGAGTAGAGCTGTTGTGAATTTGTACTTTTCTGATTCATTCAATGATTTGCAGATGTCCTCCAAAACCTATGGCCAAGTTATAAGAACCCAGGCAATCCTAGTCTTTAAATGGAGCTGACCCACCAGTCACTAACAGCAGATCCAAGATAAAATGCTACTGATTTTTCTTCTACCAGAAAAAAGAAATAAACTTCAAAGAAGTTTCATATTATTTTGTTCTTAAAGCAGCCTGTGTCTCAAAATCTATTGGCTAAAGAAGTGGTAAGGCATCTGCTACTATTTTTAGAATTTCAGTAACTAATTACTTTACAACACATCAGTTGAATTCAGACCTTCAGACAAAACCATAGAAGCACTATTCTTCACCATCCCAGTTTGATCCTACACTGCTGGAAAGGTTGAGCAATTTACTCTTCCTTTGCCTTCAAGAAATGTCCAACAGCATTGAACAACTTGAAGGGCATTGCCAAGTGCCAGTGTTATCAGAAAAGTCTTGCCATTAGCACTGAGGAGGGCTGTTAATCCTTAAAAGACCCGAGTAGGCAAATACACACATGACAAATAAGATTGTACTTTAAACAAAGAACTGTTAATGACAAAATTCCTGCCCTATGAGAAGGAATTGATGTGTACTCCTATATTAAGCATTGGAAATAGAAATTCCCTCCAGGAATGCGATTTCAGCTGGACAGAATTTGTTTCCCAAATACTCTCGGAAAAGAAAAATTAAAATTTTTTGTTTGTTTTGTTTTAATTAGAGATCTGTACACATATGAAGACCTTCACATCCAGGTGTCTCTACTTCTTCCTTTCCCCCACTGCAAGCAAACTTTTAAAAAATGAGCCACTGCTGACCTAAAACAATGTTTATTTTAAGATCTGAGAGAAGAGTACAGTGAATCAGAACTGAGTACAGCACTACGACCCTCACACATAACACCATTAGAAAACTTCTTAAGCTACAGAGAACAAAACATTCTTACTCTCTCTGGAGTAAGTTCTTCCCACCAGCTCAGGAGGTTTGACCAGTTCTTGTGAGAAACTTTAAACCTATTTTACAGCCTCTTAAGCAGTAAATAAAAGAACAATTGAGAAATTTTGGAAGACAGCCCACTATTTGTGAGTAGACAGATTTAAAAGTAATTCTCTAGAGACTATGGGTTCTAAATTGACAGTTTTCTTTAAATAGAGGGACACAGACATTCCTCTGGACAGGCAAGAAACTTCAATGCCCAGATAAGGTAAAAAAAGGAAACAAAACGTAAGAGGATGTAAAAAAAGGTGAGAGAAATGCTGCCATATGAATGATGCCATTATTTATATCAGGAGTTCATGCTCTTCTGCAAATAAATCAGTAGTATGAAAGCCACCTCAATAAAGGTACTGCAAAATCAGATGGAATTTAAAACTGGAAGCAAAAAAGGACATGGAAATATCTCATAGAACGGACCTTGAATATATTGGAGATGTCAGCTTCAAAGAGAAAACTAACTACAAGCCATGATTAGAAAATACCAGGCATCAAGGGAAAAAAATGTAGACACTAGTTTACATTATACATATCCAGGTAGGTAATCAGTGAAAAAAACCAAAAGATAGTAAATGTAAAATTGCTGAAGTGAACTTTCTTCATATACAATTCACCTGTAGAACCTTCTGAAACCAAAAATTCAGAAAGAAAACAGAAGGAAAAATGCAAGAAAAAGAAAATCTACAGAAATATTTTAAAGCACAAATGCTTCATTAATACCCCAAAGAACACAGCACAAGTCCTGATTCAAAACTTTGTGAAGTTGATGGAATGTTTTTCCATTCATCTTGAACTCAGATGAGCCTATTGCTATGAATTTCCATCATTTGTGAGAGAGGATATAAAACCCAGCTTTAAAAGAATACAAATGTAGTTTCTGTGTTCTTCTTATTTCAAAAGTACTTGTCTTGGTTTCTCCTTTGAGATAAATAATAGAAATGGTATAAAAAGAAATATAATGAAAATGAAATTTGGAAATAAAATTTGCCTGAAAAAGAAGCAGTATCAAATAACAGCACTCCCAAAATTGAATACAGTTATGGAAAGTTGCCATCTGAAGAGCTGACTTGTTCACATCCATTACTCAGAAATCACTTCAAAGATGGCAGATGCCTAAATGTGTGATACTTAGTACTTCATAGAAATCTACAGTAGATGCAGACACATGTAAGAAGTATTTCAGCTGTTTAAACAATCTGTTTTTCACAGAAAAGCTTTTGATCTTTTGGCTGGTAGTTTTCATGAAATATGGGGAAAGAACTTAAATGTAATAACACCATTAGTGAAAACGGTACTCAGAGGCACCTGAAACAAAAGCAGATTGGTAAAATTAACACACACGCTAACACACACAAAGGAAAACTGGAATAGAAAATAAAATAAGTGAAATTATGCAGCTCAATTCGCACAGCAACTGGACCAAAACCTTCATTATTTCAATTACTTGCAGCATTGTCCCCCAGTGAGTCAGATGTGTGAAAACTGCCTTCATGAGAACTGGAATATATTCATACCTTAATGACTAATAACAAAATCAATGTTCTTTTGTGATTGCATCAAGCTTCATGTGGGCCATTATCTCTGGCAAGGATCAGCCAGGAGAGCAAGGTGGAGAAAGGCAGCCGATGGAACAAAGGAGCAAACGGCACGAGAAATAGGAAATGGAAGAAAGTGAGAAGAAAGAAAGGAGACAGCAACAAAAGTAAAAAAAACATTTTAAAATACAAACTAATGTAATATCTACAGGTGAAGTGACATTTCATCTTAAACTCCATTCCTTATGGAGTCAGAGTGGGATTTCCATGGCCCACTGACCTTGTGCTCACCTTTTCCAAAGGGATCAGTTTCATTTTCCCTGCTCTTTTCAGCTACAAGGACTCTGAGACTCAACAAATTTTTGCAACAATGCTAAGTACTTTGCAACATTTTTGAGCAAGTAGGGAAACCAATTTTGCCAAAAGGGTTGTTCCCCACCTTTATTTATTTGCTAACTTACTATTGAGGTGAAAAAAAAAATTTATAAAACCAGATTAAACTGTTAAAAAACACACATTAAAAATATTTGCAGAAGAATTAATACACATAGACATAGCCAATGAAATCTAGGTGAAAAGAAATAAATTGTGATTATGGGTGGGAAAGAAGTGTTGCACAGGAAGCAAAATATGGGGGAAAACACACCAAGTTTTATGGAATCTAAAAGAAAAATAGAAGTTTGACTCAATGAAAAATATAAGGCAACCATGGCTGATTTCATGAGTGTCTAGAAATATCGTAAATATTGTAGCTACTGAAATCTGAGTTAAACCTGAATTTGACTCCATAATTTTTCCACCTTGATATAGAAAAATGCTTTAAAATTGATCATTTTCCATTTAAAAAATATTTTCAACCAATGCAAGGCATACAGTCTAGAGTTACCTCGCAGTTACAGAGGGATAAGAATAAGCAGCACAAGTGATAACTTACTGCAGCTTGTTTATTCCCATCCCACCACCCCAGCCAGAAGCAAAGCAGCTGGGGGGCATTTGGGACAGCCCTAGCCCTGGGCATGAGGCACCTCCCTGGGGACAGTGATGGGCTGAGGCTGGATCAGGATGCTCACCCAGGATCAGCAGGGTCTGTGACCCAGCCTCCCAGGGCTTTTCCAGGTTCTCAACAATGGCTTCAAAATGAAGTCTTGCTTCCCCTTAGTATCTTTCCTGGACTTCCTCCCACATCAGAGGAGAAGTGGTTGCCTTTGTAGGGTGGGCTCACAGCAGGCATGAGAAGGGAGAAGAGAGGGTCCATGATCCTTCCAGAGGGCAGACCTAGGACAAGGAGGCTTCACACTCACAAAACAAAACTACAAGGGGGTTCCAGAAGAAGAGGTGAAAAGAGAAACTTTTTGTAATCCCCAAAATATGTCAGGTGGGCATATCAGCTCAAAGCACAGCTAACTCCACTCAATCCATTCCCTCAGCAAAATCATAATGCAAAATTTTGTAGCTTCACCATGAACAGCACTACAAGACCCCTAATAACTGTTCCAATACCATTTCCCTCCCCCGTTCTCCTTTACCTGCTCCAAAATTTCTCACCCACCACTTCAAGTCTGAGTCATTATGCTGTTGAGAAACTTTGAGCCAGATCTGGGCTCAAACCCAGGTCCAGCAGTAGTGCAGCTGCTCTCACACGATGCTGAACCTGACTCATTAAGCTCTGCCAGACATGAGCCACAAGGGTATCTCAGCACACAGATCCCCAGTGCTCATGCTTGTCAGAGAGTTTATTAGTCTGGGCAAAGTGCCAGACCTTGGCAGACCCAGAGGTCTGTGGGTTGCAAAGCTTCAAGGTATGGGAGCACATCAGGTTTTTCCACGTTTTTCATTAATTGAGGTTAAACTGAATTTGCCAAAGGAGTGACTGATCTTGAGTTATTTTTCCCTTTTGGTTATTTTCTCTATAAACAAGTTGACTTAACTCAGCACCTATCACAATTCTTTCCATAATAGGTTAGAATAGAGAACTAATGGATTATCACTGAAAAGTTTTGTGCCAGTCTTTCCACCTGCTGCTCTGGTTCATGCTTTTGATCAAAATCAGTCTAGCTGGCATCTCCAGTTCAAACTGCTCATGCAGCTATGTGAGCAATTCAGTTCTTCTAAGATAATCCTGAAACCTCCAGAGCAATCCATGTAATGGATCCAGGGCACAGATCTCCTTCTGTCAACACAGTGATCACAGGCTCAGTGTTCACTATCCAGCTGCACTCTGAAAAGAGGACCCTGGGGCAGGTTAAGAACCTATGCAGGTATGCTGGAGTAAGCACTTGGGTTACCAAGCTGGGATGGTTCTCAACCCTTTTATTCAATTTCTGTATCATCCCAGTCTTACATTACTAGGAGTAATTTGGTTATTACATAGCCAGATTCAAGGGAAAACACTATAATCATCAGGGAATGAGTTTGTCAGCATGCTTTCAGATCTTAGTAGGACCAAAGCCTTAAATTCAGAGGATAAGCACAAAAGACGTTTTGCTAGCTCCAACAGATAGAAAAATGGAGAAAAATCTCCAAATATAATCTGAAGTTACACAAATAATAAATACGAAAAATGGTGCATACTTCTTGTTATGTCAAGAGGAAGAGTATATGAGAAGCAGCAGCCCGTTAAGTACTGAAAAGACTAAGGAAGCTGTGGATTTTATGAACTTGGCTTAATTAGACAGAATATGGCTTGTCCAATATTTTACTGCAGATTCACATATTTTGCTTTACCTCGGGTGCTGGAGACTACTAAAGCTACATATCTTTGGAAAAGCAGGCAATAAGGCAGCATGTCCACCCAGTGAAAGAATGAAAATGTACTGGGTAAGAGGGTTAAGCAAAAAAAATACATATTTTTGTCATTTCTAGAACTCCCTCTTCGTATTCTCACGAAAAGAATATATAAAACTACCTAGCATTATCATCATAGAAATAGAATTCTCACATTCTCAATGGGGAAAGTGTTTTATTAAGATTACTTAATTAAAACATAAATGATTGTAATGAGATTCATAGTATACCAACTAGAAAGGTGACTTTACTACCCTTGTGCATAGAAATCTGTTACAATTTCTTTTAGTGGTACCTTGTAAAACACCCCCAAACCCTAACTTTTAGAAACATAGCAGTCTTCCTCTCACTGAAGTTTTGTATTACATTTATCACCATGGTATCCAAACCAAAATACCTTTAAAATCTCTCTGTAGGAGCTTTCAGTGTTCTGCAGAGAACAAAATTAATGCCTTGCAAGTAGAGGAAGGGCAAGAACCACAATGCTAACAAGGGTACCAAGGATAGGTGGGACTTCAGGGCAGCATGACAGAAGACAGACCTCTCCATGTGCCAGTTTTTCCACCTGCACAGTTTATAGAGCACAACCATGTTTCTAGAGTGCCTTGAGCTTTAGAGTAGTATCATGGAAACTGAGAAATTATTTCCCTACCAGTAATATGAGAGCGATGAGAGAAAGGCATACAAACCCTACTTTGTTGAACTCAAGCTGAGTTTCAAGTTCTCACGTTGCTGTTTATGCTGAATCTAAAGGTATCTGCTCTCACTTCCTCTCTCATTTTTAGGCTTTACATTAAAGTAAATGCTGCTGACCATCAGACAAAACAACAAATTAAAGTAACTTGCATCTCAGACTTTTTCCTAAGCATTATAGTTTGGATGACTACTGCAGAGTTCTGTCTTCCCCCAAACCAAAATTACTTACAATGCAAGAGAGTCCAGAAGTTAAACTTTCCCAAACACTTCAAGACAAGTATATTAAAAGGCTTTTGCATGCCGGGGAAAAAAAACAATTATAAATAAAAAGGGAGGAAATGTAACTACTGGAAAATGTGCTGGAACTTGTCTCTCTCAAAGTAACCCTTGTGGCAACCTCGCATTTGGTGTTATAATGCAGATATCCACTTTTCAATGGCACTATGCCACATTCTGTGAAGTCATAAAAAAAGAGCATGTTTTAAACTCTTGGAACATAGGAGACAATCATTACACAGAACTATCATTGAATAAAATAATCCTACCCTTTCAAGCTACGACATATCATAAGCTAACACCCAACATTATCAGAAATCTAAGGAACATAGGAGATTGGACAAAACTGTGACTTCTTTATAAAAAGGAAGAATGAAGACAAAAGTAAGCAGGTAAGCAGATGGGTGCACTTTCTTTGTGCTCTCTAGGAGTAATTCCATCTACCTTTTTCTGGGTAGCTGGAGAATTCTGGCAGTTCCTTATTTTGCAATTATGAAGAGGGATCTCTGTTATTTTCAACTCACATTATCTAAGAGACATTCCTGCTGATGGACTACCAGTCACCATAACCAGTCACAAAGCAGCAGCATGCAAGCTTTCTTCACAATACTAACCCCGAACTGTTCCATAACAGTGACTTTAGAGAGAAAAAGAGAGTGCAATTCTAGTCTTGTGTCTTTGCTAGGACTTGCAAAAGAGCAATTACTGTGTGGAACAGCTGCGGGCTGAGAACCAGAACTACAGAATCTTATGATACACTGTCCATACAGACAGCAATCTTTTTATTCCAGAGATTTATTCAAATGAAGATGTGGTTGCCAGCACAGACATGAGCTGATGAACTAAAGGTGAAAAGTTTTGGAGTGCATAGAAATGATGCACCTTCCTGCTGCTCCAGTAAAACATATCAGTGACTGAATTCAAAACACAGCTAACAGGAATACACAAATCATCCCTCTGTTGTAGTTCAAGCTTACAAGCATTTCAGGGTAATTCTATCTGTATTCAATGGAGTAAAAGGAAGTATAATTCTTTCCAAGAAACCAGAGATCTCATTATATTAGTTTGCTTTTTTGCTAAGCACACAGTCTTGTCATCTGATATTTTGTTATTAGTAGATCCCAGAGTTATTCTGAAAAGGTAATTCTGAATCCTTCAGACTAATAAGTAAGGGTTGATTTGTTGCAATTTGCTAATGAAAACTGTAATTAGAATCTAAATATAGGTATTTTTCCTTACTGATTCTGCTTTATATTTGAAATTATGCAATAAATACTATTATCCCTTTATAGCACCATTGTTGCTTTCCACACAATTTGCAATCCAGTGCCTGAAATGTTGCAGTTGTCTTCCTCCAGGCAACGTCTGCAAAAACTATATGCTACTATAACTCTGTATAAAATCAAAGTCAATGATAAAATGGAAAGTGGAGATGGAGTGGGATGGAATGGGAGCAGATCAAGCCTGCTAAACCGTTGATTTATTAGCATATAATACTGAAAAGCTTCATTTTAAAAAACGGCCCACGAGGTCTGTTTTTGATAATTTCTTTTTTTCCGAAAAGAAAACTGACATACAGGGATACATTTTCAAAGCACTGCGCAAAGTTTTAACAACACGATTCCCATTGACATTAATGAGTCACATGGCTGAAATCCTGCTTTGAAAACATACCCTACAGCCCTTTAAGCCTGTTTTTTGGGGAAACCAGAGCTCTTGCCTCCTAAGTAACCTTTGGGTCGCAAGTCGCAGTAACAACGGCAGGTTCGGTCCTTCCCGCGCCGGAGGAGGCTCGCTGCCGTGCCGCAGCTGCAGGGTTTGCGGGTGTGCGTGGAGCTGCTCCAGCTGCAGGGTTCGTGGGTGTGCGTGGAGCTGCTCCAGCTGCAGGGTTTGCGGGTGTGCGTGGAGCTGCTCCGGTGGCAGCCCTTCTCCTCTGCAGCCAGGAGGGGTGTGGGCACGGGGAGGAACACCGTCAGCTGCAGCTGTCGTAATTGGAAGCAGCTTCCAAAATGGTTTTAATTATGATGAGATTTGGCCTGGCATTTGCTGCAGCCAGACTCGAGACTGCCCAGCCCTCTGTCCTGAGCTACGCTGTCACTGTTGTAGTGCAAGCTCTTCACATTTGGCTCAAGAATTAGGGTTTTTTTTTCCCTTTTCTCTGCTGAATGGTGCTACAAAAAGAAGCAAACATGGATTTGCAGGGAAATGTGGTATTTGGATTATACCAGCTGCAATATATGGCCTTACCTGCCTTATATCCTTAGTCCATCATAGCAATAAATGCACCTCCTCACTGCTTTCTCACCAAAAAAATGAACATTTGATTTTAAACAATTCCTCTCCACTGAGAAACAGAAAGACATTTGTCCTCCTTAAAAAAATTCTTTTTTTTTAACATCTTGAAATTAAGAAATGGAGAAAGCCAGTAACAGAGCAAATCTATATTCAACATGCCTTTGCTGATGTTAATTAAACTGAATACTATTTATATCCTCAGAGACATAAGGAGAGGATCTTGCAAACCTTTGAAATGTTAGACCTGGACAACCCATAGACACTAGAGAAGAGTGTGGGTTTTGTTAAGCCTGAAAACATTTGGTCATGCAAAAACTGTAAATACTTCAGACATATATCAAAAGGTATCACTTAATGACTAAAAAGGATGCAGACTTTGGCTAAGTTCCATATTAAAAGTAAAAGCATTTTTTGGTGGTCTGCTTAGTTAGATGCCTTAGCAGACCAGTAATGCAGAGAAGCAATATTGTCTTTGCATAGGACATGAGCACCTTTAAAGGCTGTCCCAGGATTGCTTTCTGTGAATGGCTCAGGATGGGTTAAGACAAGAAGGAAGTTTGGATTTTTGCTGTACCCTTTTTCCAGCAGATGGATAACCCATGCTGTTTAGGTATTAGAAACATATTTTCTCTATTTAAAAATTAGGTTTGCATAATCAGTCTTAAAAAATTATTACAGAATCAGCAGGCAACAATGATGCCAATTTTCTATATGTGTACTATAAATCTATCCTTCAAAGCTAGATTAATACTGATATAGTTATGTATACACAGTTTGGAAGTGCAGCATTTATTTTCCTGAATAGATGAGGAAAAAAAATAATTGATGCTTACCCCTACTACACAGCTGATGTGGCATAGTGCAATTTATCTTAGTTGTCCATAGGCAGGTTACCTTGCCTCTGCTGTGGCCTTGTAGTAAACATGAGGACAGTCAAACAAACTCAGCTGGGGCTTGGCAGCAGGTTACCTTGGTCATACATTGGATAAATTGTAGAATTTCTCAAGAGGAGAATAAATAGCAAGGTACATACAGAACAGGGTGGGCGTTAGTAGCAAACTTTCAATCCTACTTCTTTGTCCTTCAGGGTCATTTCTGCACAGGTAAAGTAATGACAAATTTTCATCAGGGAAGTGGCATTTGCTTGCATTGCAAGTGTTAACTCTTCCTGTGTGAACTTGTTTCAATAAGCTGCAATAAACACCCAGTAATAATGTACAAATTAAAGCTCTACTTCCCTCTACAAGACTGTTTTTGGTTTGTTCCAGTTTTTGGGTGAGTCTGATTTTGTTTGTTCAATACACTCACTGGCATAGTCATGATATACAAGAAGATAATATGAAGGGCTGCACATCACCAGGACCCTTATTTAAAACAAACAAACAAACACAAAGCCCACTTTTTCTTTTTTTAGAAAAGGTTCTAAAATGTAACAGTCATAACTTCATAGTATTCAAGCATTTCATAGCTTATATGTAGGCAACACCATTTTCCCCAGCAAGTAACTGTCAGCAAATACAAGGCAGAGTAGGGGACCTGTGACTTGGAGCAAGGTATGAAGTTACTCCATGTACCTGTTAATTACTGTTTTTCAGCAGGTTACTGTGCCCCACAACACAGGACCAGACAGCATGGATGCTCAGTCTTCTCAGAGGAGAGTAAAACAGGTTAATTTGGGTCCTAATCAGTGCAGGACACCATGTAATTTCTAGTTCTATTTCTGCTTTGCAAGCAAGATTCATCTACGCTAACAGAGCCTGTCAGTTTTAACAGCAACTTTATAGCAGTACTGTGTTTTAGATGAATATGGCACAGATACATTTAATAAATAAATGTTCTAAGTAATAATTCTTCTGGGTAACATTTTATTTAAAATTTCTCTGAAATTCATCATGTTTTAGCAAAACCTGGACATGAAATGTTTCCTTCTACTCTAAGATTTTTAAAATTTGATATTCCATGTTGAGTTTAAGCAATAAACAAAGGAGAAAGGGAAACACAGGGGAAAAAAATGTACTGCTGGCTTCATACTTGCAAATGCAAGCATAACAAAAAGCAAACAAAAAGAATGAGCTACTTTGCTTTACACAGAGGACAATACTATAAAACAAGTTTTGCAAATCATTTGTTTCAATATTTTGAGGAGAGTCAAGGACTTAGCCCAGAGTCAACCTTTTGTAACAATTCTATAGCCTTGTGTAGCAGGACATTTAATTTAGATGTTTTGAGAATATTCCAAAATATGAATGATCCTAAAATACATTCATTCTGTCTATTTCGAAATAGCGTAACAAAGTTAATTAGCTTTTTTGAATAATAAAGACATCATAAGAACCTGTTGGAAAAGTAAAGAGAACTCGGCAAGGTCAGACTTTATCAACTGAAGAAAATTACAGCATATATTCCTGGTAAGCAATCTTCGTGCCCCTTTCCAGCAGGGTTAACATATCACAGTGTAATGTTGTCATTCTAGAATCCCCGAAACAACAAGCAAACAGTCGTGGATGGAACAAAAACTGGCCATGCAGTAAAATTCACTCATTCTAGAATTTCATTATAAGTATTCTGAACAAGGATTAAGACAAGGATGGTGTTACTGAATTTGTCAGCGTACATCACCTTACAGAACTAATAAAAGTTGAAAGTAACAGCACAAACAGTAAAGCAGTACAACTCTAGAGATGACCAGTCCTGACCTTTACCTTGCTCTTCTAAAATCTAAAAGAAAAAGAAAAAAAGTTGTTTTGTCTTTCCTGCAACTGAAATACATTACCCTGGACTACTCTGCAGTCCAAGTACTGGTTCATAGACCCCTTGCAAATCCCTGGGAAAAGGAAATCCCTGTAAGTACCAAATACTATCTCTGTGCAAAATGAATGTCCAGCATATTACATGCACAGAGCAACCACTGTGAGCAAGCATAGCTGACACTGATAGCAACAGCTGTGCTGACTTTAGATATCCATGTCCTTGCACACATCCTAAATCCATGCCTCGGCCTGAGTTTTTTCCTGAAGCTGAAACATACAGTACCTGGCAAATTTGTCACTGCTTTGGACAGTAGTTTCATCTGAAACATTTTGTTAAATGTTTGTGCTCACCCGTCCTTCCAACAAAAGGTGCAGCCATGGGTGGACACCAGCTCATTCAATTTGACCCAAGCCTGTCCAGCTCTGAGTCTGCTCTAAATCATTTGCAACACAAATGATCAGCCATAAAGTCAGACCTTTTGTCACTGCCCATCTGCCATAACCTGTGGCCCACACAGATTTCTGTTCCTAGCTAAGCAACTGTTTCCAATGGCAAAGTTACACCATTATAATGTACTGAATAACACATTTCACTTGTCTCTGGTGATTCATGACACCAATACTTTTGAATCCCTCTTCTCATAAATAGTGAAAACGGAAACTTTCCACATTGTTTTTCTTTTCTGCCACAGTCGACAACAATAACATCCACAAAGAATATCTTAACTGGTAAATAACTAGGAACTATTCAGAACAGCATGCATTTTGGGCCAGAACAAAAACCTTTTTCTTCTAATCAAAATAGAAATCTGACAGTTAGCAATTGGTCCTGTTTGATTATATAGAGATATCACTTAATGATTAAACAAGGGCTTTGTTACAGAAGGTAGAGAAGACAGTGGGCATAACATACACAGTGGGGCTTCAAGGCGATGCAAATTCTTAATTTTCCCTGGAACACCAAATATAAACAGAGCAATATGATTTGCCATTATTAATTGGTATTTAATGCTTTTCCCTACAGTCCAACGCACTGCTTCAGAACTATGCAAAAGAAAAGAGAATTAAAAGGAGCACACAACCTGAGAAACCTGAGGATGGTCTCTGTTTGGCTGGGTTTCTTCCATGCAGAAGAGAGCTCAGCAAAACGTTCCATCAAAACTTCATGCAGAACACTCATGAAACAACATACTATCAGATGGAGACAAGAGGTGGCTCCATAATTTCAATAACTGCTCCAAATCGCAACAAAGATCCAAGGCTTATTTGCTGTATAAACATTAAATAAAAGACATTTCCTGCCCCAAAGAGGTCACCATTTAAGTAGACAAGACAGACAAAAGCCTGGGCAAGAACAATATTTATATTTCCCTAACACAGTTGGAAACTGCAGAACAAACTGAACAAATCCATTGTAGTCCTAAAATACTATTCACATTGCAACCTACACCAGGTCAAACCTTTAAAGCTGCTTCCTTAAGTTTTATGCACAATAGTAAATATTGCAGTGCAAAACACTTAAATCACAAATGTTACCTACTGAATGCCTATCCACAAACCCAAAAGGATTATGGCAGTGCACTGAAGTTCAACCTGCCATTCTCAAACAGTTATGACTGACTGAGCTAATTTAAAGTTAGCCCACATACGTAAGCCCAAGCTGCAATTACACCTCCAGATGGAAATGTCCCTATTCTCAGTGACCTGCCCAGCACAGGAAATACAAAGATTGCAACAAAGCTAAGATGTGAACAAGGATGCTTGAGACCCAATTTGAGTCAGTGTCTCACAAGTCTACTCTTACTGTCTAGGGTCTTTTTAGGTGCAAAAATTCATTTGCATATCTGTAATGTTCAGACTGCACTGCTGTCTCTGACTGTGCACTATAGGAAGTAGAAGTGTGTGAACTCAACACCAGAAGAAACTTTTTTACTTCCCTCAACCCTCAAGACAGAAACAACTTCATTGCCAAGAAGGCCATATAACACAGGTCTGAATACTTATGTAATTTGTGTCCTACACTAGACCCAGCTCTGGATTTATATAGCATTGAAATGGGAGGAGGAGAAAGACAACAAAGATTAACTCAAGTGGTCAGTAATTGTTCTGGGCTTGGGGATTTGTGCTTGTTGTAGTTTTGTGTTACTTCTAGATTTTTTTTAAAGATAATACACTCCATAATAAGGCATGGCTTTTGAAAATTAGGTTCCTTTAAAAGAAATTAAATCTCATGTCAGCTTGCTGATTAAACCTTTAGCTTTGTGGAGCACCTGAGCAAACAATAGCCAGAAATTTCTGACACCAACATAGGCAAATTCCTCCAGAAAAGCTGTTCAACTACATGAGGTGATAAATTCTGTCTCTCCAGGGATGGCATTTTTCTGCACAGCCCAAGATGTGACACCTGGTGACAATGGTGGACCCTGGCCTCTTTCCTGCCAGCAATGGAGCAGGAAACATTCAATTTCTGAAGTGTTTGTCTAAGGTAGCTCACCGACAGCCAGCCAGAGCTGTCCTGAAGAAATATCACCAGGTTTAACAATTTATAGCACAGCCATTTCGAGGCAACACTTTTTTATTCTCAGTAGGGGATGGAGGGTCAGTATCTCCCATCAGTATTCTGACAGCTTGTGGTACGTGAATACAGTTGGACAAAACATTACGATTCTGCAGAACTATGTGAAGGGAAGGAATTCTACATTTTGCATTCAGAAGACTGCGCAGTGCTTCACACTGGTAGCCAAAGGATCAAAAGATAGATTAAATTTTGATAAAGAATGAAAATTCATTTTCAAGTCTTTCCATATTTGTATTTCAGTAAATTCAAATTCTCTCTTTGTTTTTCTTTATTTACCTCACATGGGCTCTCCTGTTCAGCAGAAACACCAAAGTTCACTAAGGCTGAGTATTTACTTGTCCTTTCAGGGGAACGAGGGCATTTTTAATCTAGAACACACCTGTGACAGACAGGAAAAATGCTGCCAATATTTCTGTATGGAACTGCACATAGCAAGGAGAGCAGCAAGTGTACCTGAAGGTACAGAGTCTGCATTGCACTCTCTCTTCATCCACAGGAAAATGAATCATAGCAATGCCTTGTATTATAGAGGATCCAGGCAATTGTTCCAGAAATCTTTTTTCAGACATTTTTACAGGGAGGGAGGAAGAGTCAAGTTTAGTTAGACTGAGAGTAATCCAGGTTGCAGAGTTAGGTCATTGCAAATAATAACTATATGTGATATTCAAGACCAGTCCATGGACTGAGTTTATTGAAGCAGCACCAGTTCCAGCCGGAGGTAAGACAAACAGTGACCAGGCCACTGAAGATTTATGTGCTTAGTTTTGAAGGTTATTATCCTTTGGACATATTGCACAGTTTGACTCAGGTGAGTGGCAGTAAATACATACAATCAAAACCTGTGTGTTTGCAAAGCTGTTAAAAAAGCACTACAGTCTGCTTTTTCTAGAAATATATTGTTAAAGTAAAGTGATTTAGTAAGCAGTAACTTCAAATAATTGTGCTGTTCAGTCCTTAGATCACACTTGAATGCATCCAGGAGCCACGAACAGTTTTTTAACTTCTTGTAAAGTCCCATGTCAAAGGCAAGGGTAGATACTCAACTGCCTCTGGTGTTGGACAGAAGATAAATACAATAAACCCGAAGATATTTCAGGTAGAATTTCCTTCAATCATTTCCAAATGGTGGACAGTGATGCTATTGTATCTGAATCCCACCTGTTAATGTTCCTTGGTGAAATGAAGGAAAAGAGCAGTCAGGAACTATTCATGTTTAGATATGCAATTGCAGTGATTTGAAGCTTATGCTACTTCACCTGAGAGGCAGTAAAGTGTCCCCTCTCCTCCTATTTGAATGCCTCATATTGAAGAAAAATCTTCATTCAGACATGATCCTCTGTGGCCTCTACACAGTTTTGTGGGTTTGTCAATACCTGACCCTTTCAGTAATGAAACAGTGCTGTGTGTTGGTGCAGCACCCCTGAGTGATGCTGGAAGTTCAGTCCTTACTCTTGCAATGGAAGAAAAGCTGATCAATGAGGTGTGCAAGACCATCCTGGCACATTTACTGTTTGGTCACACTGAAGCATATGTGAGCATGTTTCAGAAATCAGTATGGTGGTGTAATTAAACAGCACTGAGTTTCTTGACGTGTTCCTTGGGGAAACTTAGGTATGTCTACACAATCACATCCACTCCCAGCCCAGCCTGCCTGAAGTGATCAGGCTGCTCAGAGATCACAGGACTCCTTGGAAAAGACAAGGGCACAAAGCTAATGGCTGTAAGACAGACACAGGTAGTGTGAACTGTTGCTAGATTGGGTGCCTTCATCAGGTTGCCTTTTCTTCTTACTTACCTCTGAATATGGTCCTGAGATTGCCTTTTGCCGACTGACTTTACTAGCAGGCGAAAACGGATCAAAGGAGGTCCCCAGGAGTGGGAACCCAGACAGATCTTCTTAGAAAGTGTGCAAAATAATTTAGAGTTAGCTTAGGTAAAAGAGGTGCATCAATCTTCCCCACTGGGAGTGGTGGCACAATGTGAAATACTGAAGTGGTGCATGTTTGTAATCATCATGGCATTTTTGATGTTGCTAGTCCAGTTGTTATTGTGCTACTTGTTTTTATCTATTCAAAATTGTGGCATTTACAGTGGTAAACATTAAAAATACAATACTCAATAGGGACTAATGTTTATGCCCCACAGTACTCAGAGAGGACAGAAAATCCTTCAGAGGGTCTGATGATTGGCAGCAATAATGCTTTCATTTATACTGCTTCTTTGTGTGAATGTAACAGCTGGAGAAAGCCAAAGACTGCTGTTCTTGAGACTACAGTTGCCAGAAGAGAAAAGTGTAAGTTGCATAAGGAGGTTTGTTTTGCTGCACTGACAGTATGACCATGTTCTACTACAAGAGTTAATATTGTTTATAGGAAGAAAAATGCCATTCTTGCTCCTTTGCATGAGACAGATGTATGCTTCTCCTCCTCCTCCCTGTGTAGGCAAGGCATTCATTCCAGTGGTTCCTCTTGGGATGACAGAAGGAAAACTCTCCTTTCCTTTTCAATATACTTTAGCCACAACCTGACCTCAAACTGATGAAAGAACAATGTTTTTTGAGACCCATTCCATTTGTGATTTCTCTGCTGAAACTGCTGGCAACCGCATTCCCCTTGAGGATGACTTTTTCAAGGACATCTCTGTGGTCCAGGATTTACTTGTGCTCTCTGCTATCCTTTAGTTTGCTCTTAAAATACCTTCAGCAGTTTTCGAATTTCCTGTGTCTTATCAACATAGTCAGGTTAACCCAACGTAGCAAATGCTGTATTTACCTGTAACACAGGTGATCTCAAAAGCAAAAGAAATATGCTAGAGTCTATGTTGCCTGTGTGGATGAGACACAAATCTTTCAACAGCACTGGCCACGCATTTGAGTAAGGTTATATAGACAGGATCTGCTTTGCTGGTTTAGGTCACTAGGACAACAAGTGCTATGGCCAGAGAGGCTGCACCCAGCCTAACCTATGAGTTAGGGTGTAATGGATTCTTCTGGACAAGAAGATTTGATAATACCATTTTAATGGTGAACTACATTTTTAATGTGCTCACAAGAAGCCCTACTGCCAACCTTTTAAATCTCTGAACAGAAGGGGGAAACCAGAACACTACAGCAGTAGTGAAAAAAGCTACTGCAGAAATGCAGTTCCACTAAGTTTGCTGTTACATATCTCTGCATCTTCAGATAGTGAGATTTAAAAATTGCATTGATGGAAATATTTAATTTCAATACAACACTTGTTCTAAAGTGTATTGAATACAGACTAAGTACAGTTTAACCATTCCAGTGCCAATGTTTTGGAACTATTCCAGGATCATCTGAATAGGTACGTAGAGCTGAGCTGAAAATATTAACTTGATTTGCCCATCTAGTATGGGTTTAGAAGGTCCTCCTTCATCTCTAGCCCTTGGACTGAGGAAGGAATGAGTCATTCAGAAGAACTGAAAGGTTACAAGGGGAATGAAAGATGGGATGAAAGAACGAACTTCCATGAAGTGCCAGGGGCTTGGTAGTGCCTTAAAGAAATGAAAGAGAAAAGGTTGATATATGGGAACTTTGTTTTTACTACAGGTCAGTATATGTAGCAACATTTGTATCAGCCTCAAGACACCATTCAAACCACAAGTGGAAGACTCAACTGATTGTTACACTAGGATACAACTTGGCTCCTCTAAGCATCAGACTTATTTTTTATACTACTGGAAATGACACCAAACTCTCAAGAAGTCTTTCAATCATTTTCTTCAAGGTGCTTTTGAATCTCAATTAAAAAAAAAAAAAAGCCCACAAAAGACAGCTCATATTTTCTTCTGTTACTATCTTCTGGGTTTTAATTTCCATATCTTACTACAAAAATATGTACTCACAACTGAACATGAGCACTGAGGTAGTCCAGTTCCTCCTAAAAACAACAGGAGTTTTCTACATTTGGTTAGCTTACAACTTCACATGAGCAAGTTTAAAGAACAGTACTTGA
>VZSE01014929.1:758797-779506 GCA_013398275.1 Promerops cafer
ATACAGAAGGAAAAAAAGGAAAGATGTCTTACCTCTTAAGAGAAACCTCAACTAGGGAAACAAGTATTTTATTCAGAAGATAACAAGTTAGGAACATGAAGGTAATTCTACTTTTTCCTCTAAAAGATAGTGCAATTTTTAGTAGCTGAACAGTGTTATATTAATGGTTATGGAGATTTGGAGGTCCTTCAGTTATCCATGGGAAGGACTGGCATACACACCTTTATTCCCACAAGCTTCAGCCTCTCTGAAGTGAAAATTAAATGCTGGGTCTTGTGACAGAGACTTTTAAATACTCACCAGCAGTGAATTCAGAGCTCAAACAATAGGCCAAGTCTTTATACACAGAGAAAATCACAGGACATAACTATTTGAAAGGAGACTAGTTAGGAAAGGGGTTACTTGCAGGAATAAGACGTGCATGGCTGGGATCACATGCTTACAGAGACTTTCTTCACTTATGGAGATCACCACGATATTCTTGAAGTTCATGTTAAAACATTCCCTTCAGTGGGGTGGTATTCACCCACATTCACTTTACTCCTAGCAAGCTACTTAACTGCTGTACCGGAGATTTTTAGCATCTTTCCTCTTTCTTTAATGTGCTTGAGCTCTGGATCAGTCCTTTTCACATTTTGAATTTTCTAGAAGGACACAGTTTTGGGGCACATCAGCTGGGATCCTGCCAGTTGCTACCAGTGCATTCCTTGGGGAAATAGTCTGGACAGCTGCCCCTTCTAGCAAATGCAGACTGTTCATCTTTCATTAAACATGGCTATGTTCTCTGCACTAAAACATTACAAAAAACTCCCAGTCCCATTACCTATCTGCTGTGTATGTTATTGCAAATGCCTTTGAGTAAACTGTAAAACATCTAATTTCAAAGGTTCCTTTTATTTAATATTCGCTCTACTGTGTGTTTTATTCTTATACTTATTCCCTTTTTAATCTAAAAGGCATACAATAAGAAAGAAGCACATGCTTATGCTAAAGCTTCTGTCCAAGTTCTGCTTAAATACACAAGAGTTTTCCACTGACTCAAGAGGGAAGTGATCTGATTCCAAAAGACAAAACAGTGTTTAAGAAAACAACTTGTTTAGTCAGATTAAACCCCACATTTCTCAACATCAGTTCACACTGCTACAGAGATAATGTGAAGGCCATGTGCTCTGAACCATACAAATATTCTCACCATGGCACAGTTTATAGAAGAAACTGTGTTAATATCAAAATCTGCAGACAAATTATTTGGAAGGGCTTGTAACAGGGGTAAATATGGGAAGTGTCCTCACTAGAAATGTGTGCTGTCTGTTACAGATATAAATCTGTAAAAAATGAGATTGCAAACACTGTAGGAGAAGTAGGTAGTACCCTGCTTTGTACTGAAATCAACAGTTTTCAGTTCATTGGACATACTGGCTTCATCAAGAACTGACTTTGACACATAAAATTTCAGAATGTAATGCAGCTCAGTCCTCTAGAAAAAGATGTTTATAAAATGTATTCCTTGTGTAATGTGCAAAATCACAGCAACAGATGGAATGAAGGCTTTATGTTATATGGGTGATGGGACCTGAGACACTTTGGCTCTCAGCTGCTTGTTCCAATCTAGCCTGGGTAAATATGACCACAGCACTTACTCGTGCACAATTATTTCATGATCTCTGTAAAGTGAGCTGCTTTCTAGCTTAGCTGCTAGTGCATATCTGACAAAAGTATCACTGCACCTTAAGTTTTTATTTTAAAGTTTCAGGTTAGCACTGCTAAATGGATAATTTTATAGATAACCTCCTCAGACAAGATTTGAGATAAATGCATAGGAAAACAAAGAGGACCCCATGCTTGAGCAGGTTTTCTGGGCAAGACTTGTAACGATGAGAAACCCACACTGGAGCAGGCTGCTCCTGGAGGACAGCACACTGTGGAAGGGGCCTACACTGGGGCAGATCCTGAAGAACTATAGCCTGTGGGAAGGACTCACAGAGGAGAAGTTCATGAAGAACTGTATCCAGAGGAAGGGACCCCACACCGGAGCAGGGAAAGGATTCATCTCCCTTAGGATGAGGAAGAAGAGGCAGAAACAACACGTAATGAGCTGACAGGAACCACCATTCCTCATCTCCCTGCACTGCCAGGAAAGAGAAGGTAGAAAATCAGGAGTAAAGTTGCCTACAGATAGCATCTACTGAATATTCTGAGTTGGAAGGGACCAAGAAGGTCCTGACTCTGAAGTGTACAGTCCATACAGGGACTGAACCCACAACCTTGGCATTATTAGCACCATGCTCTAACCAACTGAGCTAATCCTGTGGGACATTTGAAGGAAGGAGAGGCGGGGGGAAGGTGTTTTTAAGATTTGTTTTCCTTGTATTAGCCTATCCTGATTTTGATTGGTAACAAATTCAATACATTTCCCCAAGGCAAGTTTGTTTTGCCCATTTCATTAATCAGTGAGTGATCTCTCCCTGTCTGTATCTCAACTCATCCATGAACCTTTCATTTTATTTTCTTTCCCGTGTCCAGTTGAGGAGTGAAATGATAGAGTGGCTTTAGTGGGCACCTGGTACCTAGCCAATGTTAAACCACCACAGCTGTACATGATCCAGTTTGAGAAATTAATTAAGATTTAGATCCATTATAAGTTATGGAGTATCAGTTGGGTGGTAAATGTAGTTTACCAAATGAACAGCTACATCAGGTACCTGGTTTTTTCTCTTTGTTTCTTTCCTTTTCTTTCTTTTCCTTCCTACAGGGCTGTGACAAACAAGTTTATACACAACTCTAATACTCTGTTTCAAATTTCTGGTCTCAGTTGTTCATAATTTTGCTGCCGTCAAAACAATGTTAATTAAGTTAGGTTGCCTATGTAATAAATACTAAAAATGTCAGGATTAACTCTGACTCTCTATGTATAGCAGAAAGCAGGCTATCACATAATATTTTTTCTGCAATTCTTTTATTGCATTGAGCAAACAGTAAGCTACTCTTTCTAATGCACTGGATTGGTTCCAGGAGTTCTATTTCTCCCCCTAATTGTGTCACAAAGATATTACATGAAATATCATCATAAAGGTGCTTTTTTATGTTTTAGTCAAAGATCCACCTAAGCTTTTTGAAAAAATCCCAGGACTACCTTTTGCAGCACTCCCATGATTGCTTCTTCTAAGTAAATAACTAAGCACAAAGTTTGGGTTTGGCCATTTTGGTTCTTTGCAGTACATACAGGAATAAGCTTTGTAGTCCATCAGTAGTTTACAGACCACTGGTTTAAAAGTGTGGTACTTCAGGATTAATTTATGCTCGTTGTAGCCTTAATTTTGACATTCACTGAATGAGGCCAGCTTAATTTTGAAAGCTTAACATTTTAATGTTTCTTTGTATGTTGTCAGGCTTGAACCCATGACACTCTCTCTTCAGCTGCTTCACCTCCAAAGCAATCAGGGCAGCTATTTCCTCCAAATTCCTGTGTATAGAATCATTAAGGTTGGAAAGTGTCCAAGATCACCAAATCCAACTATTGATCAAACACCATCATATCAACTAAACCATAGCACTAAGTGCCATGCTGAATTGTTTCTTGCACACTTTTAGGGATGGTAATAGAATTTTATAGAATTATATATGTAAAATATACTTCCAGGTATAGATAGAATTAGTTTAGCTCTGCATGGTCTGGTAGCTATTCTTAGAGTATCTTCAAAGAATAAAAAAAAAAGAAATACCACTTACAATTTCCTGTATTCCTTTCATTTGTTTTCTTTTTTCATATCTGATACAACTAGAGGTTTTTTTCCCCCAGGCACAGGTGAGATAAGAATGAATCAATGTGATTCTGCATTGTCTCTGACTTCAAGACTCCTTGTCTCTCATTCATTAGGTGAAGAAATCTTGCTTGGGTGTTAATTGTATCCTTTGACCCACTGATCACAGAAAACCCTTCCATCTCTGGGGATTTTTCTTAGTACAGAGGAAGCATCCATGCAAGATCCCTGCTGAGAAAATCATTGTTATGCAATTTGTAGCGCAATCACTTATCCACCTACATCTCCTGAGCTCAACTTACACCAAAAGCTCTCAGGTAATGGTCATGGAACTCATCACCTTCTGCCTCACCACCCATGAATTTTAATTCTCAATGCCCCCTGAGTTAAGTATTTTGCCTGTCAGAATCCAATTTTATATTTAATATAGAAAGTAATGGCAAATTATTGCGTGAATATCAGACCACTTATCTCAGGTTGAAAGTATAAATTAAAAACAGTCTATAACAACCTTAGCCAGAGTGTTAAAAATTATATTTTTCTATCATACAACTAACGAAAGGAATTTAAAAATCCTAAAAACCACATGTTTCTTTAAAAGTTCATGAATTACAACCTGCACTGAATTTTGGATCAAAATGAAAATTAGAATTGAAGTGCATGACCTCTGTTATCAAACAGCTTATACTCTTGATCTATGAATGAAAGGAAAAATAAGATGATGCCATGCTATCTTATGATTCTAAAGGAGGTTCCAGCAGAGCGAGAGTCAGAACCAAAATAAATTTAATTCTGTAATTATACTGTTTGACTGTACTTAGGTTAGCAATTTTTCCAAGGAAATTTTCTGTTCAGATTTCTATTTTTTACGTAGCCTTCCTTTTTGAAGTTACGGTGAGGCATATACTAAATAAAAAATGTATTACACAGTCAATACTGAATAGTATCCAGCTGAGCTTATAATTTTATGATTTTATAAGTAATGTCATGCCACATATACGCAATCCGCCCCTTTCAGAATAAGACGGAACACCTGATTTTACAAATGATTTACAGAAAACAGATGTACTTTACAAGTTCTTGGTTATGTATCCATGAGGTGTATTTTGTAAACGTAAATAGAAAGGCAAGGCTTGATTTAATAAACTCATATTTCAAGAAAGCAATGCAGAGAGAATAAAGTTAGCATTTATGTGTGGGTGTTATTTGTTAAGTTCTGTGAGTGAGGTATAATTTACTAATCTGAGTCAAGCCAGAACAACAAGGCTACTTTGTTCATTTGGTGCTTTCTGTTCCATCTAGGCGATATGAGAGTCGAAGGAGCCAAAAAAAGAGACTTAACACATAAAGTTTTGAACTCTCTGACATATGCAGCAAGGGAGGCCAAAGTTCTGCAGAGATTTAACTATTCCCATAGGATTTTCAGGCATGCTGTCAAGGCAGCCAGGATAGCCAGGAGTTTAGTGCAACAGCTGTCCTGTAAATAAATAGAGGACAATATTTTTCAGGGATTGGTATCTTCACCAATGCTTGTCAAGATGGACTTAAACCCACAGAAAAGCAGTTCTCAGTAACAGTGGAGGTTTTTTTTTTTTGCTCTGAGCCAGTCAGACAAACCTGAGTTTGCAGTACCCCCTGCTGTCCTTGAGAAACCCGCCGAATAATGGTTATTCCTGTTACCTGCTGTTGCCCCTCCAACACAGAATATGCTTAAGTTATCTTGCATGCAGAGATTACATCAATACATTTTTCTGAATATTCTTTTCACCCATCTCACAGCAAAAATGGACCATATTCTTCAACAGTAGAGCTTCATTCTTTTTAAAGTGAAGGTTAAAGTTTGCTATATGCAAATCCACAAAAAAAAAATTGTTCACAGAAAAAATTTATGCATCATCAATTATCTGCAAAACCTCAGACAAAAACATGAAGCCACATTTAAGCCCCAACAAAAAACAAAGCAAAGAAAAATATTTAAGACCCTAAGTATTTAAAATGTGTTTAAGCATAGAGGCTGAAAGCACCCATGGGCCTTAAATTATCTGGATAGTAAATTACAATTTTTGCTTCAGTCATATTGTCATTCTTAGGTGAAGCAATGAGGAGGGTAAAGGTACTAGTCTATGAAATCCAGCATAGCCATTTGGCAAATCCTGAAGGTCAATAAGGTGTTACTCAATACATTTATAGCCCAGTTTCCATATTACAAAAGACCATTCAAATATACATATGCCACAAGAAATAGTCTTATCTTCTTTAGAAAACCTGCCAGGATTCTAGTTTAAACAGGAACTTACAATGAAAATATAAAAGGCAAGAATCTATGCTTACAAAATGTTCAAACTGATATTGTTAGGCCACAATGCAACCCAAACTCCCATGGTTTCCAGGGACTACAAGCATGAACAACACTTAAGGAATGTGAAGTACACTAAATGTACTCTTTCAACAGACATCTCAAAATTCCATAGGCCAGCTTTTTAATTGGAAAGAAAAGAAAAACATTTTCTGAAGGAAAATAGTATTTTATGAATGAACCCTTGGCCAGATAACTTGAATGATGCCATCACCTCTCTCAGTAACAGACCGATAAAAGTTTCTTCAATATATATGACTCATAACAGGAGTTTTAAAAATATTAACCATACTTCTAAATATAATGATCTCATGCTGTATGTTGTCAACCATTGCTCATAATTTTTCCTGGGTCAGCTTTACTGTGAAGAGTCACAATCTTTTTTTCAGTTTTGGAGATTTTAAAAAAGCTTTTCAAGAAGAGAGGAAGTGGCTAGAACTAATTACTATGGCTTAGAATATGCATGGAGTAGTGTGCCATGCATCATTAAAACCACAATATCACATAATAATTTAGATCAGAAGCAGTCTCTGCTTAGCCCAGTACTCAGCCAAGAGCAGGTTTCTTGGAGCTTAGTCCAGCCAAATTCAGGCTCTCTTGGAAGGCTGGAGATTGCCACCCTCTCTGGGCACCTGTTCTAAAGCTTGACCACCCTCATGGTGAAAAAGATTTTCCTAATATCTAATCAGTATTTCCCATTACCATTATCTGATTTGTGTCTGTTTCCACCTTTCCTGTCCCTGTATAGCACTGAGAAGAGTCTGGCTCTGCTGCCATGGTGTGGGTTGGGAGAGTTGGCAGATCCCCTTGTAGCTTTCTCTTCTGCTCATTGAAGAAAGCCCCTCCCTACACATTATGTGCAGCAGTCCCTGATCATCTTGGTTGCCCTTCACTGAACCCACCACAGTATGTCAACATTCTTATACTGCAGAGTCAAAAACTCACAAGTAAAGGCTGTTACACATTCTTCTATACCATACATGTACTACATATGCACACATATATATGTATATGAGAGAGACAGAGAGGAAAGGCAAAAATGCTTTGCATTCCAAGTAGTATTGTCTTGATTACACTTTCATTTTTAGGGCCTCATTACTTTTATACCATTATTTTCACTTCAATTTTAAATTTAATATTCCTTTAAATAATTAATTGTATCTGAGGAGGCGAAAAAAGGAGATATTTGTGGCTCTCAAACTGCAAGCATATGCAATTCTGGGTGAAAAATCATGCACACTGTTGCTGCTTTTTTGTGTTGAAGGCAGTAACTAAGTGCCAAACTCAGAGAATGTTCAAATTATTTAAAAAACCATTAAGTGTTTGGGAAATTAGCATTAACCACACCATTATTCCAGAACATACAGAGTGAATGTTCATAGAGTCACCACACATAACAAACGAAACCAAAAAACCACTGATGTTCAGTAGTGTGGGCTGGCAGTGACAAGGCAGAGCATTCCCTTGTGGAGAGAAGGCCCTTTCTGAAGTTTATTTCCTTCTAAGATAGGATGGCTTCCTGCCTCTGTAGAGAAGGTCTGTCTAAAGAGCTGGCTTTCAGTTTTGTGGTTACTATTCTTCCAAGAATCATTTTCCCAACTGTGAGGGGGAACCCTTTTCTTATGTGATATAAATTACCTTGTGCAAGTGGTGAGATCAGGCTTAATCTGGTCCAGGCTGAGATTATTTCAGTTTGTGTTACATCAACTACTTTAATCAAATGGAAGTGAAATCACTTTTATACCAAATAAAGGTGTAGGTAGAGGTTTGCAACTGCAGAGCAGCTTGGGGTGGATATTAAACAGGTTAAACTTTTGTTAAGCATGATAAACTTTTGTAAAACTTCACATAGTGGAATAAACCAGAAATGGTTGTTGGTGGGGGTGGGTGCTGCATTTTGGGGGAAATCACTATTTTGCTTCCATGTTTTTTTCTTCTTTCTTTTAAATTATTTTTATTTATTATCATTCAGCTTAGCAATTAATCAGGACCCTTTTAACACTGCCTTCTTGAAAAAGTCAAGAAGCTTCAGGAGATTTTCGTGGAATCACAGAATATCCTGATTTGGAACTGACCCACAAGGATCATTGAGTCCAACTCCTGGCCCAGCACAGGATCATCCCCAAGAGTCACACCATATGCCTGAGAATATTTTCCAAATGCTTCTGGAAGTCTGTCAGGCTTGGTGCTGTGACCACTTCCCGGGACTGTTCCAGTGCCCAAACACCTTCTGGATGAAGATCTTTTTCCTAATATCCAATCTAAATCTTTCCTGACACAACTTCAAAATTTTATTCGAAGAGACCTTTTTGTTGCTTTGATTATTATTCATGCATCCCTCCCAGTGATTTAAATAGGGCCAGAATAATATTGCAGATATTTGCAGCTGGGATTGAGATAGTACTATAGGTATTTTCTATAGGCAGAATCCTGGCTTCTGTATGTGTTCTTTATTTTACTTCTCTAATACCTTTTTCTCTTTCTGATCACACTAGTAATCTAGCCTCCATTCATTTTAGAAGGAAAAGATTTCTAAAGGATATTGCACCTTGGCTGGGTACTTATTAATGACTGTTCTTGTTCAGTGATTATACAAAGATTTTTTTGTACAAAAGAGTTGCATTGGCTTGAGTTAAATGGGTTTAGGAAAAAAAACCCCACAATGTATTTAGGTCAGTACAAATTCCTGGTTGGAAACTTTTAGATAATCTCAAATCTTTAACTATATACACTTTAAGTAGTTTACTGAAAACAGTAATGTCAAAAACTTGTCCTAAAGCCACAAAAGTTAATTTTTAGAAACTCAGTTGCATTTCTGAGTAAATCAGGCCTAATAAATCCCCCCTTGTCCCCCAGTATTATTTTCAGAGAAGGAAGCATCATATTTGGAAGGAAACACCCATTCCCACTACTGAAGTTGTGCAGCTGTAACAAATTGCTTCATGACCATGCAACCTGATTGCTTTTCTTTTGTTTGAGATGGCATTGAAAAGGAACAGCTTCAGCTGTAGGTGTACTAAATTCCTGTTTGCAGAGATTCAGTTACTTTTGATTTTTGTTTAAGGGTTTGAGACCATGCATAAGGAATTTTTAATTACAAAAAAAAAAAAAATTCTCAGAAAGACAATCACTAAGAGGTGTTTCCTCTGTATTAGGCATATATATAAAACTAAGATGTGTTTCCTCTGTATTAGGCATATATATAAAACTAAACCAACAAAATACATTTATAATGTTTTGTAAATAATTAAGTATTTCATAAGTTCTACCCTTCAACTTTTTGCTGTATAGAAACACTGCATCTCTTTTTTTTGTTTTTAATTTTCCTAGCCTCTGACATTATTGAAGCTTTCTAATAGGATTATTTTTTGACTCTCCAGTTAGCACTATGAGATGGAACAAGGCACTGTTTTGCAGTTCAGAATTGCAAACTATGATCCCCTCTCCCTGTTTGGTTAAATGGCAGGCTCATTCTTGCCCATGTTGTCCAAAAACCCAGGCACTCCACTAAAGAAATAAGCTCAACTATCAAAACCCTATCACAAATAATGTAAACATATACATATCGTGTGTGTGTGTGTGTGTGTGTGTGTGCATATTTTTATACATATATATATGCGCATGTGTATGTATATATATATATGAATGTGTGTGTATAAAAGAAACATAAAAAAACTGAATTTATTAGTAATTTTCAGAAACCCAAATCTCAAATCCCTGCTCAAGCAACACCCAGTTTCTACAAGCAAGGGTAAAAAAAGGTAGTCCTGAAATATAGTACCTCCTACAAGCCTGGGAAACAAGATCCAATAGCCCAGGGCCCCCTAGAAGACTGACTTATTCCTTAGACCATTCACTCCCATCTCACTTTAAATTTACATATTCCAGTGAATCCTTATGCTACTTCTGGTGAGTCCAAAGGAAAAACAAGGTCTCTGTACCTCAAAAAGCTTTAAGGGATCTGCAAACACTAAAAATGATGGGTTTCAAGCCAGGCACCTTACCTGGCCTCAGATGATTTAGTATATCGTGGAGCTGGAGTAAATATCTCAGCTAAGTAGAACTCTGGTCATTGATGATTTTCCAGATCACAACTAAGAGCTAAAAATTACTCCAGAAACCAGAAGGTAGACCATAAGGCAGGCTTATAACATAGCTGGGAAAGAAATGTGTCTTAATAAGCAAAACCACCAGTTTTTTCTGCAGTGGCTCCAAATTGTTAGACATTAAGTTTTCCAACAGGGTAGTCTACATAAAATGGCCAGAGTGTATAACAGATTACAGAGCTTCACTGTTCTTCTGATTTATGATACCTTCACAGTTTGCTTTGTACTAGTTGTCTGCTCCCCTTTGCACTGTGATCTCTGTCCCATGGGCTCATGACTCATAGTTGAATGAGATTGATCACCCCCCAAAAAATACAGGCTTGCCATCCTTGAACAGGCAACTTCTATCCCTGATGACAAGAGTCAGCAGAGAATGGGCAACTAGGTGTCCAAAATCTTCTGAAATCAATTAGACAGATACCATCATTATCTCTTCCAGTTGTTGTACCACCTTGCACTTGCCTTATCCAACTGCTGGCCCTTATCCTTCACAACCACTTTCTCCTGCTACTAATAAATACTTGGTCACTGAGTGTGGAAAAGGGGTAAAAATGACACTGAATGTGTACTCTCTAATAATCACTTGCACACATTAAACAAAGGGAAACCAGCAGGTACTGTATGGATCTTAGTAAGGTGACAATCCAGCCACTGGAAATGCTAAGCCAGGCAAGAATACTACCCTCCAAAGGGTACCTCATACTATTTCAGGAGCAAAATAGACAATCATTTTCTGATCCAAGTCTGTGAGAGGCTTAATACCATCAGCACAGATCTTAATCCACTTCCAGGAGGAGATGCTTGAGTGTTTTTTTCTATACACAAACAAAATAATGTGGGTCAGGGAGCACTCTGGCCAAAAGACAGTGTGTTAACTGTCCCCATACAGACTCAAAACTGAAATGAAAGAACACCAGGTAACACATGGTAATAAGAAGAGTATTGGGTAATAATTAAAAATGGATTATCACTAGACAGTAAGAAAATGGTGTGCTTCAAGTCAGCAGTTTATGGTCCTTAATAAAGCACTGACATCTACTGCCAGTGTGGGACCTAACATCTCCCAAACAATGCCAGAAGTAAAAAAGGAGATGAGTTGCAAACATTAAAGGGAATTAGAAGTGCCCCCAAAACTTCTATTATTCCAGAAAAAAAATGCAGGTAATGAAGATATGGCCCTCTTTGCACTTGTGCTCCTTTACTGCAAACGAACAGCTCTGACAGAATTGAGCAGAATCACTCATGAAACAGAGGCAGCTTCCCTGCAGTGAAGGATATTCAAACGATTTGCTTGAGCAATTATGGTTTTGACTTACTTAACTTGTCCAGCCAAATTAAATCTGCTGATTATGATTATGCAGGTGCTGTGGTGAGAGCAGAAAGTTAAGCATGAGAAGCATCAGTCTGGCCTGATGGCTTCAGAAATAGAGCTTTCTATGAAATAGAGCTCTCACCTGAAAACAGCCTGTACAAGTCTACTTTGTGAAATGAAGACGGGATCTGGTAACATGCTTAAATCAATACTAACAGCTGTTGTCAGGGATAACTAGTCTTTAGATTCACTAAGGTCCTTAAAACTCAGTACCATGTCAAATGCTTCCCTCTGGAACTTCAACAGTGGTGAATAAAATAAAAGTCAATTTCTTCCCTTTTACCAAACTATCTGCATTTCTTGTAGATCAATAAACTGGGCTTCTTTCTGGGCTAGATTTGTCCTGGCCAATTAGGCAACTCATTTGCATCAGCAAGAGAAATATGACCATTTACACTAGCCTCCTGTGGATCTCCAGAGATTTTCTCTTCCTCTCACTTTTTGTCCCAGATGTATTGTTGGGAGATGGGAAAATATGTCATGCAGACCCTTCTCAAGGCTCATCCACATCATTTCACCAAGGAAATCATATTCTCAAGAGTCAGATTGAGCCATCATCGTCATTGTTGTGCAAGATCAAAGGTGCACAAGACACTCACTGCAGAATCGAGGATATTGCCTGAGTGCCAACAGTCCTTTGAATATGTTTATCAAACAAACCAACATCCTGGAGAAAGGAGGAAAAATAGTTTGGCTCTTGCTTTCCCCGACAGCAGAAACAAAAGAAAATCAGAACAAAACCAAAACAAAGTGAATCATAAATTCCCCACTGCCAATCTTGTGAAGTCTGACACTGCAGATCCGACAGAAGAACTGTACACAGAAAACATTGGCACTGCAAACCAGCTGTGAACTTCATGTACAGGTGTGGAACCCCTCTGACTTCAGCTGGGGTTAGTTAAGTGATGGGGGAAAGGAATCCATCTGCTTTCTGTGATCAAGGCCTATATCACCAGTGGAAAGCTGGGGTGTGGAGGTTCAGCTATGGCCAGAGTTACACATTGCGTAGTCGGATCTAGTATTTTCTCTGAAATCCTACCCTAAATAAAAGCTCCAGCAACTTTTATGGCTCTATAATAGTTTACTTCAGTGGAAAGAGCCCTTCTAATCTACATAATACACTAAATTGAATGATCAAATTATTGTTGTATGCATATAAAAATTGTGACAATGCTCAAAGGACAAAGCAATTATCAAAACAGAAGGCCAACCAGGAACATCTAATTATTAATCCAATGAGGAGTTAGAAAGAAAATATTGTTTCATACTAAGAGTTTTAAATTAAATTATATTTTTTCTATTTTTGTATATCAAAGAATAATTTTGGATTTACAATTTAAAAGGTGATATTTATACATACTTGCAAGACAATACAATATGAAAATGTGGCATCTTAAGCTACAGCTAAACTGGAAATGTGCTACACAAATGAGTTGAAGACGAAGTGTGAACTTTTCTTGCCAGTGCTGGAATACAGTTTTACTATCTTCACAGGAGTCACATCTGTTAAACACAAAAGAAGCCTCTAATTCTACTCTTCTACAGAAGAGCACACTCCACACTTGTATACCCCAAAACTATATAAAACAAAGTAGTAAAAAATGTTGTGGAATAAAAGAATAATCACATGTATGCACTGGTGATTCTCTTTCAGAAAAGAGCTAATCAAGTTTTCTGTTTATTAAGCTCCCCATTTTTTTTCTTTCTGGTAGAATGTCGGGTTTAGGTGTTCAAATTATATGGAAGATGAATTGGTATAAACAATGAATTAAGCACAAGTAATCTGATCTCCAAACAAGAGCACAAAGAAGTGAGCGAGCTCTTGAAAATAATATCTGTTCTGTTTGGTCCATATAGAGGAGAAAATCAGGAATAAGGATTCTCATTTCATTGTGTCCTTTGATACTTTGGGGGGGGGGGGTTGTTTCATGTGAAATCTCTATCAGAAGATGTTCTGAAGAGTGAGTAATGTCCAAGTTTCTTTTTCCAAACACTTTCCAAATACTGCATTATGCACAGGCATTTTTGTTTGTTTGTTTAGAAAGAAACCCATTACTTTCTGCAACTATGATGAGTAGTTTTTTGTTTATGCAAAGCAGGAGCTTCTGCAGCTGTTTACAGACAAAATTCTGCAAAGTGCTGAATACCTATTACACTGAAGTCAGTGCCTAGGTCAGAAGGTACACAAAACGAGTGTGGGTTTCAAGTAATTATGTATCTCACAGCTTCCAACTCTTATACATTGTTATCAAGATGATAAAAAGGATAAATGTTGTAGGAACATGCCAACTTTTTGTTCTTTTTTTTTTTTTTTACAAAAGATTTATGATGTAATACACATTGAAAGGTATCAAAAGAATGCTTAAAGCCTTCCCACCTGTGCATTCCTCTGAAGGAAACAATGGAGCATTTGGGTCTACTTGGTACTTTTCTTCAGGTAGTCATATATTATATGATATGGAATTGTATCCCTTGCCTAGGATGGAATACAGAAAATACTGTCTGCGAAAGTGTTAGATCTCCATTCTTGATCATCTTTCCCATGTGTCTATAACTATTCACATATTTTCTCCCCATTGTTTTTCTAGCACTGCACTATTCACCTGATTTGCTCATTCTGGATTTTTGTCACGGCAAAATTTTAATATTCCACTTAATTTTCCAAAGATTTTGTTTCCTTTATTCCTGTTCCATATCTCCTTCCAATGATACAATGCATTTGTGGATTTAAACAGGTGATTCCACATAAACTATGGGTAGCAATCTGCTCACTGGAGGGCAGAGAATCTTTTTTGCAAAAAGTCTTCAGCTGTTAGTGAAGAACTATCTAAACTTCCACTAGTTGATGGTTTTTTGTTCTTTTGTTCAGAATTGAAGTGTCCATATTCACATCTCACAATCCATGTGATGATAACAGGCACGCTGTCTGTATTTTAAGCTGTCACAAGAAATACATGTCTATTTGACAAACCACTCTTGGTGGTGATAGCAAGTGATTTGCAATATTCTCACAGCCCAGCTTCTAACAGTTCAGTCAGCCCAGAAGATAATTTGAGAAGTTTACTAAGATGGGCGTTTCTTCCATTTGCTGATGAATCTTATTCAGAACTCTGGATCTCCTTTCCAATTATGTCAGGCTCCACAGCCAACGATTGCCAAGCCTCCTGTTAAAAGTTACCTGATTCTCTTTTTTTAGAAACTGCCATCCATCCCCAGTGCTGTAAGTTAACTTTATGCCAAACCCTTCCTTTCCCCCACCTAACTTAAAAATGAGAAGAGGCATGTCTTTTAAGAAGAGGGAGAATTCCCTGAATAATTGACTGTTTGAACACCAGGGATTCTCCGACCCTACATGTGATTTAGCAAGCAGATTTCTGCTGGCATCCATGTCTCAGTGTAGAATTCTCCCTGTCACCAGTATTCCTGGCTCAGTGAAGAATTTTTAAATGGAGAATTTTCAGGCTAAACAGAAGAGAGTCTGTTCTGAATTTGCAGGCTCTAAAATACACAGCTCCCTGTGACTGGGAAATCCAGAAGTGAAGGACTTGGATTTTCTTAAGTATACTTTGATTTGGGGCAGAGGAATAGGTGAACAGGAAGGACAACATGACATAGCACAAAATCACATGGGATTTGTGTCCCATATCTTTGGATTCCAGATCACCAATGTAAGTTATAGCTTTATAATTGCTTTAAATCGCCCTGTAACTACAGCATCATAAATTATCATCAGGGCCAGAGGATAAGAGAGTTTGATGGTCTGTCATTTGTGATGACACTTCTACTCCAATGAAAGAACACTAAGAAATGCACATTCTAATTTAAGATTTATTTTTTGGTGAAAATGATAATATAATCTCAGTATACTTTGGAAAGAACTTGTCTTTTTTAATTGACTTTGCAAATTATTATGTCAGCAGATGCCATGAAATCTGGTTACAACTTGAGGACTCAGTTTAGGAAGTAAAAGCGGAAAAGGCAAAAATTTAAAAATTATAGACTTCTGCAGTTTTACGATGCTGTAAAAGCTATTAAAATGAAAGCTTCATTCTATACCACTAATCTTCATTAAAGAACAAGTTTACCTTTCATTAAGATAAACTTACAAAATTGCATTGCTTTTCTAGCCAGTTATTTTAAAATGGACATGCTAATTATCCCCAATTGTCTGGGTGAAACAACATATAAGATTTTGGCAAAGTATTCCACGATAATCCATAGTAAGAAGAGAGTAGGTTATTCAATACATATGTAATTGTGGGCTCTTACAAGAGACTATTGAAATAGCTGGCATTTTATAGTTCCTGTATAACTGTAATAGTAATTTATGCTATAACATCATGTTAGCTCCAAATTTTCTAAAGTAGTCAAAACAAGAAAATTGTCTTTTTTATAGGCTACAGGTAACTGGAAATACAGAGGCAGTTTGATCTCCTGTTTATCTGAAGCTTTGTCCTCTGAAAATGTGAAGTCTCTCAGAAAGTTAAACTAAGCAGGATTTCTATCTATTGTTTTGGGGCATCTGGAACTAGTGGGGAATACAGTGTTTTCCCAACTTAACATTTTGTTTTTCCATTGCACCCTGAAGCTATACGGTACACTGCCAAGAGAAAACTAATTCAGCAGTATAAATTAAAAATAGGATTCTCGTGACACAAACTGCATAAATATGGTTTACTTGTGTAATTATTTTGCAGCAGTGAAAATATGGTTTACTTGTGTAATTATTTTGCAGCAGTGATATTTCTCTGTTACGAAATCTTCACAAAATGTGCGACGTTTCTGATAATGGCCAGTATGCAGAGGCAAGCAGAAGGAAAATTATTAAAGATGTTATTGCAGAATAAATCAGTAAATTTTTAAGGGAAGATGAGGCCAATCATTTCTTTGCAATATCCTATTACTCTTGGTTTATTTTTTTCTTTAAGCAGATATATTCAAGTATGACTTTGGCAGTGTAAGAGTCAGAACATGTAGTTTTAAAAGAGTAATTTTAAAGTTTCACAGATTTGTGTTGTCAACTATTATAAATACAGCAGAAAACAAGTACTTAAACTATGCTTTAAATGAGACTCTCAAGAAAGTATTGGCTTTTTCCTTACTATTTGAAAGGGGGCTGGTGTCTTCAATAAAAATCTTATCACCCTCAAAGCATCAAGGGTAGCAACTACCAAGTTTTTCAGATTCAGACCTCAAGCCTTCAGAAAGCATTAGGACAGAATAATTGACTTTTGGGAATCCAAAACAGTATGAGTGGCTGGTAGTAACCTACCCACAGATAAGGCCCAGCAGTTACAGCAGTTGATTACCATAATCTAACTGCTAAGTTATTAGTTAAAATTTTTTATTAGAAAGAGCAGCAGTCAAAAGGCATTGAAAAGGGTCTAAGAGCCAGACTATTCAAGGAGATAAGGGGTCCAAGACAATAAAACATCAGTTTAAGGTAGAACTGAATAAAAATTACACTAGACATGTTCCTTACTCTATAAAATGGACTTAAAGTGAGGCACAAAGACTTTAAGTCAGTGAAGAAAAGATGGAGTCCTAGCATATGCATTTTAAAGCAGGTGATCAGGTGATCTAGAAATCTACTCAGTTAACCAGCAGTCAGCCTTGAACAGGAGGTCTGAGTAGCAGCTCACCCTTCTCCCTGCTCTCAGTTGTGCCTAAGAGTCTGCCCAAGATGGAATGATTGTTAAACTAAGGGTCTTAGGGGGTCTTCAAAATAACTTCTTCAAAAACAAATAAAACAGGGTCCTACTAGCTGTCTGAGCTTTTTCTCAACTCCATTTATATGAAGTATCCTTTACAGTAGCTATTAACACCTCTGAAATGGATCTACCCAGCAATTAGCTCTGGCTGGACAAATCACTTGGGCCTAATTTCCATTTATTTCTCCCATAGAACAAAATGGCAGGGCAGCTTCTGAGCACTTTGGCAGTTTGTCATATGGATACATGAGTTCTCTGTGCTAATAAAGCCTGAATAAGAAAATGCTCATAGAATCATAGAATGGTTTGGGTTGGAAGGGACCCTAAAGATCTCCCTCTGAAATGGGCAGGGACATCCACTAGATCTGGCTGCTCAAAGCCCCATCCAACATGGTCTTGAACACTTCCAGGAATGAGGCATCCCAAAAATTTCCCTGGGTAACATGTGCCAGTGCCTCACCACACTCAGAGAAAAGAGCTTCTTCCTAATATCTAATCTTAAACCAACCCTCTTCAGTTTAAAGCCATCAGCCCTTGTCCTATTACTACATGCCCTTGTCAAAAGCCACTCTCCAGCCTTCTTATAGGCCCCTTTTAGACACTGAAAGGTGTTCCCAAAGCCTTCTCTTCTCCAGGCTGCACTGCCCCAACTTACAGCTTATCTTCATAGGAGAGGTGCTCCAGCCCTCTGACTATCTTTGTGGCTTTCTTCTGCACTTGTTCCAACAGGTCCACATCTTTCTTATGTTTGGGATTCCAGAGCTGGACGCAGTCCTCTGGGTCAGGACTCAGGAGAGCAGAGTAGACAGGGAGAATCACGTCCCCTGACCTGCTGGCCAGGCAGGGTGCAGCCCAGGACACGTTTGACTTTCTGGGACGAAGTGCACATTGCTGGGTCATGTTGGACTTCTCATCCACCAACACTCTTGAGTCCTTCTCTGCAGGGCTGTTTGCAATCCAATCTCTGCCCAGACTGTATTTGTGCCTGGCATTTCCCTGATCCATATGCAGAACCTTGCACTTGGCCCTGTTGAACTCCCCCAGGAATGCACAGGCCCATCTCTCAAGCCTGTCAAGGTCCTTCTAGCTGGTGAACATTCCCTCCAGCGTGTTGTTGGCAAACTTGCTGAAGTGCCCTCAATCCCACTGCCCATGTTGCCAACAAAGATGTTAGACAGTCCCAACACTGACCCGTGACAAACAACACTCTTCACATTGTGATCATTCATAATAAAGAGCTTCAAAACATACTGGATCAGATAAACTACTGATAAGAAGTTTGGTAAAATTACTCCATCTCCCAGGTACTAGAGAAAAAAAAAACATTAAATACGTGAGGAAGAGTGGGTGTTCTTTCTACAAGCACTACTTATTATCAGGTCATCATGTATTTTGTCGGTAATACACAGACGGTAACATTACAACAACAGCGAGCCAGGGACAGGCTTAACAAGAGTTAATTTTGGGGACATTCTTCACTGAGTCCATTCATGCCTGTCTGTCATGAGCCTGGACATCAAAACCAGGGGCAGAAACTCCTTCATTGTGTTGGGAAGAAATCCCTTCCACCTCTATGGATGAACAGGGAGAGTGGTCCAAGCTTTTAAATCATAGCAAACAACATATGAAGTGGTTTAACTATCCTAACTTCTATTGAAGCCATCAAAGTCGAATATGTACAAAACCAGGCCCTACAGAATAGGAGTAATTTCATCAAAAGATACTGAATAGAATCCCTATGGGACACCAGTAACTCATGGCTTTCCAGCTCTTCTTGACTGCTGCAAGAGTTAAGCTCACTCTCTACCTCAAAGGGTCACAAAAATCGTGAGAGTTTAGCAAACAATTAATGAAAAGAGACCTGCAGCTAACTGGACAAGTTCACACATCAGAAAGCAATCATTACATTGTATGTTATTAGCAGGTGGTTAACCATAATGTTTATTACTTGTCAGCTACAAACGTACTTTGATTTCTTTGTAGTTGACCAGTGCTCTTTGTTAATAGCTATTAAAAGCTTTTGATAACAACACAATGTCCATTGCAGTTTTCTTTCATAACAGACTAAATCACATATCTGCTGATCTTGATAGGTTAGCCACATGAAATTCTTATATTTAATACTCATTCTGATTAATGTTGATTTACTGCCTTAGAAAATTTCTATTTGAATTATGATGGTGAACGACACCAAGACAATTTTTACTCACACATTTAAAAAGGCCTATGTGTTTGATTCTACAAATTAGTCTCTAAACTGCAATTTATTGGGGAAGATGCTTATCTTCCCTTTTCACTCCTCTTCCACACTCACTATTGTTTGTTTATGTCTTTGTTACAAGGGCACTTCCACAAACCTGACTTTGTGGTATTATTCATGACAGCAGCTTGTGTGGCATGAGTTTCCAGAATTATCATCTTAGATAGGAACAACTCCTCCTTCACTGAGTCAACTCACAGTGAGCAAATTCCTTTGGTAACACCAGAAAGACAGTGGAGAAATCAGAAGAATAGTAAAATGTGAAGTGGCTATGCTTGAAACAGGTAGACCAAATGACACATGTGCCCCTGTATTATTCAAAAGAATTATTCATTTCCATGAAATGCCTAAAAGCAGCAGTTTTCCAACCTTCTAAACTATACGTTGACTGCAGTGAACATTGAAAACATACTGTGGACTACCATGTGTTCATGCTACTGTTGTTTTTTTAAGTATAATAGTTCTATGTTTCAGCATCTCATGGCTTTGCAAGCCCTATTTACAAACTCCAGCTTAGGCGGAGTGTTGAATTAAGAGGTTCTCTCCACATGGTATTTTTCTAGAAAGGTGTTGTCTTTGCTTTGTTTGCTTTGACGGAAACTAAAAGGAGTGGGTTTATACATCCAGAAAAATACAAGTGGATGAGGGCAAAACATCAGAAAAATATTAAAGTGAACACATAAGAAAATGACTAAAATAAACTGCAAGATAAAGCTTGTTTTCTCAACACAAATGATGGGTTCTCTGGGACACCAGGAACTAGCTCCAAGAGTTTTTGTTCTTTAAGGAAATGGGCAAACAATCTTTTTTTTCATTCAGTAACCATTCTACTGCATTTTTAGGATTTGCTATTCTTTGGCTCCCACAGCAATGCTAGGAAGATCCTTACCTGCAATACAGGCAACAAGATATGCAAGGGCTAGGCTTATTCTTGTGCACACGCTTGATTTTACAGAGATAACAGCTTGGGACTGTGATCTGTCAGCAGGATCAGTGGAACCATTTATGTCCATACAATTCAGAGTCTCATGCAGATTCTCAGGCTTTTTTTAGCCCCACTTTTGCTCAAAATTATTAACAATAACGTAGAATCTTGTAATTATAGAAAAAAGATTAATGTAAAACAGAAGGGGGGGGGGGGGG
>VZSE01014929.1:781294-1040291 GCA_013398275.1 Promerops cafer
GCGGGCGGCGCCCAGGGGAGGAGGGGGCGGCGCGGCTCACGGCCGGCCGCGGGCGCCAACTTTCCCTCTCCCCCTCCGGCGGGACCGGCCTGCCCGCGCCCGGCCGGGCCTCAGGCGTGCTGGAGCGCAGGGTCTGCCGGCAAAAGCATCTTGTCCGCAGCCGGGCACGGCACTGCCGCCTCCTCGCACCTTCCCGCCTCGGCAGGTGTGCTGCCTTGGCTGCTGCGCTCCTTGCTTCCTGTCTGCATCTTCCCGATTTTCTCTTTTTGTTAGTAAAATACAGCGCTTAAACTATCAAAAAACGAGCTACTTCTTTAGCGGGGATCAAGTTTTAAAACTAGGGAAAAAATACATAAGTTTTAAGTACCTAGGGACTAAGTGTTTAGCTAGAAGTATGAAGAAGCAGTTCTGCTACAAAACGATGAAGCTAGCATGCATTTCAGTTTATTGAAGTTTTAATAAGCCTGGCCGAATACCTGAAAAAAATCACTGAAGCTTAAATTGCTAGTGTAATGTTACATTAATGTAGCGTTATAGGTCAGCAAGATGAAAGGTGTGGTTCTCGTAATTATCACGATGCCTAGTATGAGGTAACAAAACCACATACCACGAAACTGTGTAATTTATGAGTTGACGTGGTGCAGGCATACCATTGTGATATTGTTGGGGTTTTTTTCATCTCAGATTCTTAGCTTTTCCTATACCGTGCATCACATTACACCAGAAAAGCTTATGAGAAATAGTTCCCCAAAATGAAAGCTCATAAGTCATCTTGTGTCCCTTGAGTGGATTATCAGCCCTTAGGTGCCACAGCCCACAGGGTGTCAGAGAAGATACAGCCCTGCCCACGTGGTCTGTGCATTGCTGTTTGAGTCCCAATCAGCAGTTCTGAGACTTCTTTGCACAGAAGAGAACTTTATGTTAAAATACAGTAATTTTTTAATAATGATACATTTAATTTTATAGCCAGTATTCGTTAGTTTTTCCTTTTCTCAAAGTTAGAGCGTTATGGATTGGGCACGCACACATTTAATAGAGTGTGTAGTTTGCCAAGGCTTCCAGGACACACATCTGAGGCTCTGCACATGGTGTCACGCAAGCAGCTGATTTGAGTACAAACTGCTGGGGTATGACATAATGTTGCTCATGCTTCATTTTTAATGTGTCACCTCTGCATGACAGCAGGTTGAACTTCACCTGCTTGTGAATACAGCATGTAGCAATGTTATGTTACATGTATGAGACACTGGGAAAATCAGTAGGGACTTGAACCACTGACACCAAAGTTCTTATGCGAAGGCTCAACTCTGTGGTGTGGTGTGTGCGAGGAACTCCTGCCACAGCCTAAAGGATCATAATCCATGAAAACTCACCAGCTGAGTGCTCAGCCAAAAGGTGATTAACCTTTCTGAAACCAACTGGGAAATAAAGGACTAAATGTCTGAATAGGAGCTTATGTTGGAATTACTTTTTCAGTAAGATGATGCAAACAATGTCCAGCTTTTGCCGTCATACAGGGCCTAGAAATGTGCACTGAAATGTGTTGCTGTAAAAATTGTCTGTATTTTTTGGCATATGGAGTGAAGAGTAACATGCCACGTAAAAATAGATTGCTTTGGACATTCAGCATGTGCTGCAGGAATAAAAAAAACTTGATTGAGTTATATTCCATTATTGGTTTAAATTGAAGTGGGTGATTGCTGGGCAGACAGTGTTACAGCACAGATAACAAACTTGATGCTGCAAACAGCTGTGTGTGGGGAGGCGGATATGGCACAGGCTCTAGGTGGTCTGGCTGCTGCGGTGCTGCTGCTCTGCCACATTTCACGGGATGGATTAAACGTTCACATCATCAGTGGAGCGCTGGTAGGAATGTGGTTGTTTCTCAGAGCTGTACTGTGTATCTGAAAAGTGGGAGCAAACACTCAATCAAAGGATTTTTTTTTTTTTTTTGTTAGCCTTTGGAAAAAAACTCAGCTTAGCATAAGGAAATGGGAAGAAAGGGATGCACAGGAATTTTCACCTGAACTTGAGGAAGTACTTCTCTATCATCTGGGTGGCTGCTCACTGGAACAAGTTGTCCAGAGTGATTGTGGAGTCTCCCTCACTGGAGATGCTCAAGAACCATCTGGATGCAATCCCGTGCCCTGTGCTCTAGGATGACCCTGCTTAAGCAGGGAGGTTGGATCAGATGACCCACTGTGGTTCCTTCCAGCCTTACTGGTTCTGTGATTCTGTGAAACACTGTTGTGGCATTCTGGAGGCATTTCTGAGCAATTTTGCAGTTGCTTTCTTTGCTTACAATACTAATGAATAATCATACTGTAATGAAATAATTCAGTGTACAGTGGTGTGCTTTGGGGTTTTTTTCCACATCTTAGTGACCAATTAAGAAGTTACTGGTTACTTGAAAAAGTATCAGTGCATATAATTTGGGAGAGTTGTGGCCACTGGATAAAGTATACAGCTCTGAGGTGGTGCTGGGTGTGCATCAGTACACCAGCTGGTTTTTGGGTTTTGCATTTATAGATCAAAGACTTGTGAAGAACTGGGCTCACTCGGAAGCACTGCTCTGGGGTCTTTCATAAGGCAGGCCAGGCCCTACTGGTGTCCTCTGCAATGAGACTGTGTTCTGCAGTCCATAGCAATACTACTAAACAATGTATTCACATTATCTGTGGCTCACAGCTGGAAATGGATGTTGATTTAAAACTACTGATTTGTAAATGCTTCTCTGTCAGCTTTTTTTACGGGCACGTTGTCCAAGCAACCTGAAGTGCTGTTACCTTCTCTGCAAGTGTGCCGAGAAGGGGGCTTTTGGCTCGCCTTGCTAGGCTGTCTCCCTGCCTCTCGGTTTTTTCTGCTCTGACCTCTTGCAGATAGTTTGGTTGACTTTTCTGACATCTCTAGTCCATGAGCAAAAGGCCAAATTTACTACAGTTAGCCAGATTCAGACTGTCCAATGGAATGGACTCAATCTCTCTTACTAATGTCAAGAGAGGAGGAAAATGACCCCGAAACCCACCAGTTTTGAACTGCCAGATATTCAGCTGTGGCAACATGGCAAACTTCGTTACATTTCTGCAGTCCCATAGTGTCTACAGTTATGATGTTGGAACCAGCACAATTGTTTCCACAGAGTGTTCCTGAAAATACACTTAAGTCTTCTGGGGCATTTTGAGCTGTTCATAGAAGTCCAGGAAGTCCAGAGGGTCACACCTTGTGTGAGGTTTCTGCTTTTCTTTTTTTTTTTTTTGCTCCTTTCCTCCTCTTCCCTGTCCCCCAGCTTGTTTCTCCCTCAATCAACCTGCAGTTGAGCTGCACTCTAAAGAGTGGAGTCAGGTAGCTCCTTAGTTGCTAAGACAAAGTTTACTGTAATGCTGAAGGACCAATATTTAAACTGAATCTCTTCATCAGGTTTTGACAACATTTATTTATTTTAATTTTTGCATGGTATTTGTAGTAAAATGCTTTAAAATCGGGTGAGGTTGCTGTTTGTATGAGGCACTATGTGATCACTTGGTTTACGGTAAGTGCTGACATGGTGTATGCACCTGTGTAGCTCTTTGGCTGATATGAGCAATTCTGCTTCTCCTGAGGCTCATCAAGCATTGAGGAAATAGATGCAAATGAAATGAGTGTCCAAACATGTGGTGGTGGGTAGAAGAGGTGAAAGAGTGAATAGAAAGAGATACAAAACATAAATCTGAAGACACTCTTACCTAGAAGTAGACTTTGATAATTGTATTTCACTGAAACTACTAGAATTTGAAGGGAGAAAAAAAAGACCATCTGCTTATACAGTAATTGCACAAAAAAAGGTGATCAACTGTTGCTGGACATTTCATTACTGCAAGAAGTCCCAGTGCTGGATAGCTTTCAGTGGAGTATTTTTGTAGTATTGCTGTTGGAACTGGGAGCTTTTAATCAAGCCTGACTGATTCCTAAATACTAGGATGGGTCCTGCAACAGAACAGTACTTGCTGTGGGAGCAGAGGCAGCTGCTTTTGTAAGTGGTAGGATTAGCAGGAAAAATAAAACTTCTCTATAAAAGAATAATTGCAGAAGACAGACCAAAAACTTGCATATAAAATACTACCCATCTGGAAAGTTCAGGTCGTATGGAGGGAGAAAGAGGCTTATGAATTTCCATGCCTGGTGGTGGCTTTGACATCTGCTGCTTTCAGTGACTCAGTTCTTAATATCATGGAGTCAAGGGGCCAGATTCCCCAGCAAAGAGCTCAGGTAGTTGGATAAGCCATTGGCTGAATACATGTAGCTTTCTAAAAGTTGTCGCTCTCAATATTTTCCCAGGCATGCTAATAACAGTGTGGTGTTCTCACTTTGATAGTTACAGGTGTTGAATGATGAGCTGGCTGTGAGCGCATGCTAAAATGTCATTTGGTATTGCTAAAATGTCATTTGGTATTGCTAAAATGTCATTTGGAATTGCTAAAATGTGGGCTTTGCTCCCCACTGCTGTGTTGCCCAGACTTCCAGCAGCGTCTTGGATGAAGTGCAGTCTGGCAGAGGTGACAGCTTCTATATTGGAGCTGACGGCATGTTGTGTAAAACAAGCATAAGAAGATGCAACTCTTGTATGTTGCTAAAGAGGAGGATGAGGGGCTACACACCAGCATCTATGGAAGGCCTGGAAAACCTAAGTCTGTAGGACAGGTTGTGTTCACTTAAAGCTGAGCTCTTCACAAGAGTGTGAACATCATTTAAGTGGCTGCCGTCATGTAACTTTCTCTTAGCATTTGCTCAGTTTGTAATTTAACATTTGGAGTTGAGACCAGCTGTTTTGAAAAGGTGGTAGATCTTAACCTAAGGCTTTTTACACCAGGAGTGATGTGGCAGCTAGGTACATGCAGTGCTCTCATCAGCATCTGGAAATCAGAGGACAGACCGACACTTAGTCGCCAGTAATGTGCATGAATGTGTATCCTTGCAAAATAAACAAACAATTATGTGCATTTACCTCAGTGGGAATACTAATTATTGTTCATGAAAAGGAACTTCCTACATTTATGACTACATTTAGCTAAAATTCATCCTCTGCCCAGTACTTCTGCAACTGTAGTTTTTGTTTCTTGTTTAAAATGCATTTCACAGTGAAGTGGAAAGATCTGTTTTCCAAGGATGTTGGTTATTTGCTTTGCAAGTTGGTATGGTGAGGAAGACCCTTCTATCTCAGGAAGGCATTTCTATCAAATAAAGTCTTTTTTTGACTGAAAGATCTAATCAGCACTTTTCCCCACCACATGTAATCTTGAGCAGGGCAGGTTTTCGGATAACTTTGCATTTTACAAGTATGGCTTCTTTTGCTCTTTGGATTTGAATATAAATTGTGATAAAATGTGAATGTGACTCTTGTAACAAATTCTAGAATATGTTAATCATATGGAGGAAAATTGAATAGTCATTAAACTTGGACTAAAACATAATTTTTTCATACTTCTGTGACATGACATTTTTTCTTGCTCTGAGGTTACCAAGTACATGGAGGATAAGATATAAAGTGTTTAGTGGTGTAAAGCCTGAGTCATATATTTTCTGGGAAGGAAGGACTGAAAGCAAACATCTGTGAACATGCTGCAAACTGATTTTTCATTTTTAAGATTGAAGGTCTCACATAAAGCCGATAGGGATCTTTCCTCTGCTTGCTGGAGTGGCTTTGGGTGAGGCCCATTGCAGTGCTGTATCCATACGACTGGCAGAGATTGTTCCTCTTGTATGCCAGCAGATCTACAAAAGAGCTGGAAAATGAAAACCTGAAGAAACATCAGGTAGCTTGTAGCAGTGGCATTACACTTCACTTGTGTAGGACATATTTACCTTTTTGGCAGAATTCATAGTGATTATCATGTCTGCACTTCAGGCTTTGAAAGGATGTTTTCATAGCTGATCTCCAGTTCTTATGAGAACTGTAAAATAATCACGTGTCTGCCTGTCAAATTATCTTTTTTCCACTTCATCATTTCTTGAGGAATGTGAAATTGTATAATAAAAAATAATTGTATAGTAAAAAATAATTTGAGGAAGGGGTGATGCCAGAAGATGAAGAAACATCTGTTCAATCTGAGACAATCTTACCTACCATTCCTTCCTCTTCTAGAATATAATGCAAATGCAAACAAGTCATCAGAAATATTTTGTGTCAAGCTCCAGAATACTTTATTGCAGAAGAAGGAAGCACTACAGGCCTGCTGCTTGCAGTGTACATTCTATGTTGCCCCTGAATGTGCTGGTTTTTTTCTTTATTTATAATTATTTTTCTTGAATACGCTGTTTCTCACTGAGAAATAATTTTATTTATCTCTAGTAAGCACCAGTTATTCAAAATCTGGATGATAACCATCTAAGAAAATAGCTGCTCTGTACACTTTGAAAAAGGCAGAGACAAAGATTTTAGTGTTAATTTGAAATGGCGACAATTAGACAATTGATTTGATAAATCAGCTGTGTTTAACAATAAAGGGTCCTTGGTTTTAAAGGACTGTCTCAGTGAATAACTTCACATTAAAAATTAAACAACCAATTCCTGTTACTCAGTGTCTAATTCCATCTTGAGACTTTTAGAAATGCTTTGGGAGAGTACATACAGTTTTTTACACTTCAGTTATAAGATGATGGACCAATATTTAGAGCTGTAGAATAGAAGAAATATTCCAGTTTATGGTTTAATAATTTTTCTTTGCTATTAATATTTGTGTTCCCTGAATTCTTACAAGGCTCCTTCTTAACTTTGTGCTGTGATAAACAAGGGGGATGGATTTTTTCACCAGAGATGCTGATGACACTGCACTTGTGTCTCTTTTAAGTGCACAGGATGGAGGATATTAATACTGTGCAGTTTCATTTCAGACACTATAATTCATTAAAGACTGAACTGACTTAAATACAGGTGTTAGTTGCATCTTTTTAATGTTCCTTTTGGTGTTGCAAAGGATTGAAATAGACATAGAAGAAGAAATTTGCCAGCTTAAGGGAAAAATTGAATGGGATTTTGAAGCCAAGCTGGTCAGTTCTTTATGGACAAAGATTAGAACTTGATTATGGATGAATTTTGAAACAGTTCTTCTGATTTTGAGAAAGATTTCCCTGTGTGCTAGTAAAGGCCATCTTATCTATTAAGATTTTTTTTGCAAAAAGCTGAGCACTTTCATTTTGAAATACTAGCATTGCTGAAACTGGTCCAACAAAATCTTTTTATAGTTTTGGAGACTGTTTGGACACTTTTGAGATACCTGCCCCAAGTACTTTGTAAAGCTTGAGTAAGCTACAAATGTCTCTATTCCGTATGGAAATTAATTTTTTTTCCCATCGTATTTTGACAGATAGTGAATACTCCGTGAATAAAATTTGAACCTCTAAATACCCCAGTATAAAGTGGAAAGAAGCATCACCTCCTTCTCCAGCAGTATGTAATCTATCACTATCTTACTTTCTGGGAATTATCCCGATAGAAGCCATAACCAAGAAACAGGGAGGTGGTATGTTTAAGGTGCAAGAGATCCAGTTTCACTGCTGTGAGATACATGAATGTTAACTCAGCCCCTTAGGGGCATCCAGTGTTGAAAACAACACTATTTAATTATTTCAGACATTTATTGTGATGTAATCCTGCTATGTATGTTCATCGGAGTGTGTATCAGCGCTGTGGAAGTGACCTCAAAATTCATTTAAAGGCTTTGTGTAGACTTCAGATGTTTGCCTGCTGGCAGGTGAAAGCTACATAGCAGGTTACTGAAGTCTACCCTTGCTTTCTTTGTCTTCATATCAAAGAACTGACATTGATACAAGTAAATCTGATGACAAACTTTAGGGAAGCCCTTGAAGTTGACATTGTTTTGTAGCAATATGTTGGAGAAGCATTACAGCTTGTATAACTTGCTGTTAAGTTGAGGAGAGTCTGCTACTGATGGTTATACTTGGTTAACTGGGTGATGTGAGAGTTGTTAAGATCTCAATTTTGATGCAGAAAATAACAGTGAACCATGCACATGCTCATCTCTATTTCAGTTTGGGACCAGGGAGCTTTTCTGTTTATCCTGTTAAGTTCTGGGGGTATCTGCAGAGCCTTTCTCCTCAGGAATCAAGTTTTCATTGTCTGAACTATTTTTTTCTTCCTTTTGCATAGAGTAGATTATTGTGTGAAAAAAACACTAAGAAAAACCCCAAATAACTGCTTTTTCCAGTAAATTGTTTCGGGCCATATTGCAAGAGCTTCCTGCTCACTTAATAAGTATGTTAATATGAAGAAGATGGATTTGTGGAAGGGAAGTGAAAAATTTCCACAGCAGTGACAGCGCAGAAAGGGGGAGAGGCTCAGAAGTGCACTGCTCTGTGTGCCCAGGCTGAGGGTTATTCATCAAATGCAGAGTGCCATGGATGTGGCAGCATGGAGCAGGCAGCTGACAGTAACAAATTCACTAAAAAGTGCTTGTAACTACTGTGATATTTGGAGGAAAATGGAAAGCTTAAATGTGTTTAAAATAAAATCCATGGCCGCCGATCTTTCCAGGGAAGAACTAGGAAGACTGTGGTCCTTACTGTAGTTATAAGTGCTCTGTGCTCCATGAGGCAAGGTAGTGGTGTGGTGAGTGAGGAGGGTGGGAAGATAATGGTACATAGAATTTTTTGTATGTACTTTCATTTCACAGTACTTCTCTAGGGAGTCTTCATTTTCCTGGGCTCATTGTGAGCTTGCTGTACTTGAGAGAGGTTTTCTAGTTGTGCTGTAGGACTCTTTGCACACAGTCATAGCATTGGTAATAACTGTATTTTCTTTTTATCTTAGAAAATCTCATAAATTGACTAAATACTCTCTTACAGATGAGAAATGCTGATACTATAGCTATATCAGTCCTCATACTTTATCTTCAGCAGCCATGCTTGACAGGGGTTCCAAACTTGGGTCTCTGTCTTAGGAGAGCTATCTAGAGATTTAGCTACCTAGTGTTCTCATTTCATGTATCCAGAGTAAGCCCTTTCTTCCTGGCAGATTTTTTTTTTTTTCTTTTTTGGGTGATTGTGAAGAGACTGCCACCAGAACAAAGCAAATACTTCATCTTTGCTGACAGTTACCATGGGGCAGTTACCCAGGGCTCTCTTTAGACCAGATTGAGTGGGGAGATAAAGTCTGTGTTGGATACTGTGAGCTGGGACGTAGTTATATGCCAGGGAGTTTTAGTGGCTTGCTCAACCTGCTTCCAGAGCCAGGGTAAATACCAAGTGCTTGTTCAGGTATGTGACAATAATTGAATGCACAGGATGGGGAAAAGGTATTTGTTGCTGTTACCTTTTCTGGATATTTTTGGTTGCGCTCTTGTATTTTTAATGTTAGGTGATTGGATTTTAATGAAATCTAAAAAGAAAAAAGCCTTTGAGCAGCCTTTACCTGAAGAATTTTACTTCTGCAGCAGTTTTCATAACTCTTGAGTTAGAAATCATCGTGAAAGAGATAGGCAAGAGGTTCTATATCTGCTCTTGCTGTATTAATTGATTGCTGCATTTTCTTTTCTCAGTGGTGACCTGACTTCTTCCTTTGTTTCTTTTTTAAATAGGAAGTGTAGTTCCTGTAGCATTGTCACCCTACTTCTACTTGATCCCACTGACCTCAGAAATGTAGTAGGTGTACAGTTAGTGAACCCTCTGTTCCTGCTAATGGCACAGTGTTCCAGACACAGGATTGCTTGCTACCACCAAACATTCTGGAAATGAGGGAATGCCTCTTCTCTGACCCTGCCTATATGGGAGCCATAACATCTGCATTTGGAAACCAAATCCCTTTGCTCTGCCCCACAAAGCACAACCCCTTAATAATGGAAAGGATTGGAGTTTTGCCCGCAGCGGTGTAAGTGGCTACTAAAAACACTTGATACCTCATGAATTCAAGATTGAGCCCAAACACACAGTTTTGCAATTGCTTGTTCTGTAGTAGCAGGTGTGCATACATATTGAAAGCCTGTTAGTATTTGCTCATAGTCTCTATGGTGTTGTGTGACTAGAGCCATGGCACAGAATTGAGTATACAGCTCTCTAGAAAGTATTTTCAGCTTGTGTGGTGTAATAATTTAAAATTTATTATGCACTCATTGTATGCCATTAGACTTGCTATATCGATAATTAGGAACAATAATTCATGCTGATCTTTCCACATGTAATTTAAAAATATTAATTGTAATTGAAGACTAGGTTACTGTTTCTTTCAGAAGCCTGCCGAGCTGCAGGTAGTTAGGAGAAGAAGAGAGAACTGAAGAGAGGAGATGGGAAGAGCCCACAAACTAGTTCCATTTTGGGAAATTGATACAAGATAGTAAATTGCAGAGGTAGGAATTAAAAACCCAAACCTTCCAGTATCTATACTTTGGGAAGACACTTGTGAGAGATTGTTCATACTTTCATGATTGAAAAAACAGCATACAAACCTGTGGTTGGAATTAATTTTTTTTTCCTTGTCTGTATCAACCTGTGGAGCAAAGTTGTACCTTTAAATCTTTCTATAGTACTATTCAACCCCTCTCATCACCTGACACTTCTGCTTACCTGCCAAGCCCTGACTGGTGGTTTAAGGAAAGGGATTATAAATCCCATACCTACATGGAGGAAACTCTGCTCCAGCAGTGTTTAGCTTTTGATAAGGAGTTATGCTCAGCAGAGCATTCTGCTGCATGTACACACAGACCCCAGACTGTGGTGCTTGGTGCCCCAAAGTGGTTTACCCTTTGCACAGAATGTACCCACCTAGAAAGGTGTTACGTGTGCATTCTGTGGTAGAGTTGCTGGGTACCTGATCTAGGCGTTGTAGGGAAATCAGAAATTGCCTACTGTTCTGTTTCTGCTTTGAAAAAACAAAGTTTAAAAATCTCTATCCGGTGTCCGTGCTCACCTGCTGCTCACCTTTTGACTGTTCGTTCTGTTCTCTTCTGTTGTCCACAGATGAGTGGTTGATTGGAGCCTTTCTCATGGCTGCTGCTTTTCTGTCCTGGAACCACTGAACTGCTTCGTCCTATAAAGTCTCAAAGCCTTCTTTTCTTGTGAATACTGATTGTTCTAATATATTTATTTTTGGTGCTCTGTAGAACAGGTGTAGCTTAGGAACAGGACACTGGACATAGGCATAATAGGATAGACTGTACTTGTGTTGTTCAGGCCTCTGTATTAACCATATAAATCCAGAAGGTGCCTTTCTGAGAAAATAAAGAAGCAGAGTATAGCAAGGAGTAAAGATGAAAAAATCTGAAATTGAAGCAAGGGAGAAAAGGAGTTTGTGAAAAACAAAGGAGTCTGCATTCTAAAATGAGGTCTTGGTTGGAGTTTTTGAATCTCATAAGCTGGACAGTTACCTGCCTGAAAAGAAACCATGTTTTTTCTTGCTAGACACATGTCTAATTCGGGAGCAACTATACAGGCCACTCTCTTTCTCCTGACTGGCTTTGAGGTTGAATGCTTGGGGTTGTTCAGGCAGTCTGCTTGAGGCATGTACTTGATGAGATTCAGAGCTCTTAATGGATGTTTTAAGTATCCTTACTTCATTGCCCAAAAAGTCCTTATCTAATTTATCCTGAAAATCTTTCTTGTTTATATTACTAAATAAATCCTGATACCAGATCAATTCTATGGGTTATTGTAGCTGCCTTTTCAAGCTACCTCAGTACCTCTTTTGAATTTCCCTTTTTGCAGGTGACCTGTCACACTGTTGATTTGTAACTCATTTTGTGTAGATCATGTTCCTTAAGAGCTGCATTAATAATCTAGATGTGGATAACTCCCCTGTATATGTTCATTTTGAAGCAGAATTTTACATATCTGAGAGCTGAATTTTTTTGCTTAGCTTTCCTGCTCAGGATACTGAGCACTGAATGCTCACTCCAAAAGGCTGGTTCTGTTACTGAGTATGTGTGCTGAAGCACTCCTGGTAAGTAAGCACTCTCCTAAGATATGACATATTCTTTTCCTGTTCTTCCAGGAATACTGTAGTCTTTCTCTTAAGGTCATTTCTAAAGCCATCGTTTTTGGAGTCCTGTGATTTGTTAAATGTTGGGCTGGTAGCCCATCCTTGCTAAACAAACATTATTTTGTTGCTATTGTAGCAGAACTGACTTTTTGCCTTTTTGTTTTCTTTTTTCCTTTCTTTTAATTTATTTTTCCCCCCTATTCTCTTACCAGTGATTGCACAGTAGAACACCTTTTTTGTCAAGATCATAAAGGTCTTCCTTTCTGGGTACCCTTTGGTTGCTTTCTACCTTGTTGTGGGTAGGTAGCTTAGTACAACAGACTTGTTAATGACAGCTTGTTTGGGAGACAGTCTGTTTATGTGGACTTACTCTGATTTCATCACTGTGACTCCATTGAAGCTTCCCACCTTTGAACCTCTGGTATTAAGCAATCGAACATCTTGCATGATGGCAGTTTTTAGAGTCCAGTAGGCAGGGCTGATGATAAGCACTCAGGAAAGCAAATTTATTGTTTTGAGTTTGGTCTGTGTTTTTTTTCCCCTGACATTTTATGAAGAGCAGAATGTAAGCATTAAGACCATTACCAGAAGGTTTCACACTTGAATTTGGGTAGATGCAAACCTGATTTGGATTTCTTTCCAAGACAGACTTTTATTTCACAGGTATCTGAGACAGCCCCCATTTGAAAACACGTTGAAGTGTTCTGTGTGATGTATTTTTAGCCCTGAAGTGTCTGAGACCGTGGCAGAGGAGCTGCTTTCTCTCTGTGTCCTTGCAGTGCAGTGGAGTTAACATATGTTGTTGATTACTAGGAAGATAAAGCTGAAGTCTCACAGTCCTCCTGTCTCATTGCTCTCTACTTGCTGTGATGTCATGATTGTGTGGTAGGATGAAGAAAAGGATTTCTACAAACAAAAGAGCTACTGAGTAATCGTGTCCTAAGCAATACAAGTTTACGTGGGCAGAACACACTTCTAGTTGAGCATATATCCCTGCAAGTTCCATGAAACACAGCTTTCCCATGTAATACCTCATGGTGAGACATCATATGGACAAGGGAGACCAGCTGATGCTGAGACACCAGCAGGGTTTGGTGCCTGGGGTTGAGTAGATGATTGCAGGGCTGTCCATCCCTAAGCAAAGTACAACTGTTACATTGCTCTGTTTGTAACACTGTCATGTGTCTGTAGATACACAGTTTTCTTTACTTTGAGAGGGGAAAGCGGAGATTTGGGGGATGACAACATGTATCCTAGTTTTGCATAATCATCATAAATACTTTTGTAGGAGGGTTGATATTTAGGAAGTGCTGACCTCTTCACCTTCTTAAAACTGGTGGTCTGTTGTGCTGTCTCACTTTGGTCCTGTGTGCTTTTTATAATTGGCATATATGGTTTAGTAAAACAAAACTGATCCATGGTACTAACAGGTAGTACTTCTGCAGACTAAACTGAGCCTGGCAGCTCTTCCCACCTGATGGCCTGAGGAAAGAGGAGACGTGGTAGCAAGAGGTAGATCTGAATGGGGGCAGCTCCATCCTCCCTTCTTGGATGCTGTTTCTGGAGATGGCACAGAGGAGAGCACAGAGCTGTTTCTACACGGGAGAATGAGCTTAAGAACATGCATTCCTAGTGATTTGTTGGACTTGCTAATGTAGTAAGAACTTTGGTTACAAAAGGTGTAATTTTGTTTCTGATGCTTAGGATATGTTGTAAGGATGTGACCTTATGAGAATGGCTTGAATAACACTTTTGCTGATTTGGGCAGGTGCAGAGTTCAGCAGATATCTTTTTTGGAGGAGAACAGAGAAGCGTCTGTATGTTTGCCTGCCACAAAAATGTAGTAATAATGGGATATGCTGTGAAGTGTGTGTTCGTCAATTGCATTCAAGAGCTCAGATAACCACACTGATGGTTTGAGGGGTTAGATAAGCAGCACAGTGGCATTTTGTGGTATTTAACATTTGGTCTTGAATTTGAGAATCAGTTGTGGACATTTCCTGAGGAGAAGCAAGTTTCTACATGTTTTGTGATCTGCAAGGCTCATGCTGAGTGTGCGTATACGGTTGGGGCTGATTCTTATCAGTTCAAGTTTTGAGGGAGCAGCATATACAGAGGTCCTGTGATGCGGAGTAAAGATTTTCAAATAAATACAGTCTTTTCCTGGTGGTGTATGCTTGTGGTGTCAGCTTAATGATGCTATTTTGAACTGGTTATAGGATAATGAAAACAGTGTTCTGTGTTTCCTGAGTGTCGGTTACCAGCACTGCACTCCATATTTAGCAGTGACTACAAGGTGTCGGGATTAAGTTTTCCTTTTCATCATATATGCAGTGTTCCTGAAGAAGTAAAGGTGCCAAAAATGAGCTCTAAAAATCACCAGTGCCTTAGCACTACATAGAGATTTCTGTGTTGTTTCCAACTTCCATAACTTCTCTGCATCCAGTTTTAAAAATAGTTGAGCTGGATCGAGGATTAGGAGTCCTGTATTTTTATTTGCTATTTCCGACTGCTTTAGCTGACTATAAGTGAACAGATAAGGCATTATCTGTGAGGGGTAGCCAACACTTTTCTGTCTATATAGGGACCACAGAGGAAATGAATCTGTTTATTAAATACAGTGCAGAAGTGGAATTTGCATGTTTTTGTCTCTATGTAACTGTGAACCAGCATTATTGGTGCAGATTCTGTTTAGTGGGGTAGGGGAGAAGCTTCTTGCAGAGCAGATTGGAATAAAATCCAAAATATTTTTATCTACTCAGTGCTAATGGGTCTGAGGTTTTATAAGATCTATCTCGCTTGTTCTGCTATCTAATTTCTTCCTTTATGGCTATTTCATTTGGTTTAACAGATCTGGAACTTGTAGCTTCAGCAGTGGTACTGTAAAAGAGAAGATAATACAATGTCAACTCTATGTGGTGGTGTTGTGTTTGAGGTGTCGAAAAAGGGCTTTTTTCAGTTGTTTTTTTGAAACCTCTGTCATCTTTTCCTTTTTTGCAGAATCTTTCTATGGATCCTAAAACTGGTGAAAATACTAATTCTCAGTTTTTCTGCATCTGTCCATGTCATTGTAGAAGTGAAAACATTGTCCTAGTTATCGGTCTGATTCATGAGCATTCACCATGGCTCAGGTGGGAGGAGGAAGAGAATACATTATTGTGAAAGAAAATGTTTGAGCTCCTCAGTAATAAAGTAAACATACCTTCCACTTAAGCAGGAAGAGTGTTGGTGGATAACAATGGTAGAATTATAGTTTAATTGGTTGACAGTAATAATAAGCATTAGTGTTTGGCAATGTGTTATTTCCATTTAGAAATGCAAGGATCAGATAGCTCAGCAAACCATGGAGGAGGAGAACCAAACAGGAGAGGTGAAACCAGTCCTTGGCTAGTGGCAGGGCTGGATCTTCTCCTCACAGGACTTGTTGTGAGATGCCAGGGAGGTGTGTGGGCAGGAAAGGTTTGTGTGCGTAATTTGCAGCTCTCAGAAGCAAAACCTTTGGATGATCCATGACATTTTTGGATGGAACATGAATGATTTCTCCGCTGCAAAGATTCCAGTGAGGATATCAGGAGATCTACGCTCATAAATAAGTCTATACATAAATATATAAACCCAAACATACACGCATGAAGGATGTTTATAGTTCCTTTGTCTGCATGTAAATATGTGACATATAAATAAATATTTTGGTTTTGGTTTGGGTAAGAGACTGAAGTGCAATTTCCTGTTCAAAGAGGCATGATCACAGAATTCAAAAATGAGGTATACTCTAGAGAGAGTAGCTAAATACCTTCTATTTCTGATGGCCTTTTTCTTGTTTGTTTGTTTTTATTAACAGATATAATAACTATACTCTTGACATTATTTTTTCTATAATTCAAATCATCCTGCTTAGGCTTTGCTAACTATCTCAGGTTGATAACTATCAGCTTGGAGCTGAAGGATAAAATCTTAAACGGTCCAAATATGTGGGCAGGTGAGGAGAGTCGTAGATATTTATCCCAGCAGTCATGTATTTTAACTTCTAAGCTTTGTGTTGTGCCTGTGAGCTTTAGTTTCAGAGCAGTGTCTGTTAGACCATTTCTGACTTTATTGTTTTTATTAGTTGCTCTGTTTACTTCTTGGTGTCTTTTCAGCTTCGTGTTCTTGTATTTCTTTAGTTTCGATTTTTTCCTTTCTTTTTATATTTTCCTATTCCAAAGTTTATCTGGTTAGAGTTTTTGATGTGGCAAACATTGAACAACTTTACTATGCATCATCCAGCTACAGTAGAACTTGATGACTCTCTTACACATTCTTACTTGTAGCTCCATGGATTTGGCAGGAAATCATGGACTTTTTGACATTGATAACCAGAAGCTGCTGTAATATAGCATTAGTAATACTTGGAAAAAAGTAATTTAACAAGTCGTGTCTTGAAGGAGGTGGAGAGTAGGAGAGAAGAAGTGACAGCACACCAGTTCTGTGAAGACAAGAGTGTTGTATGTAGTGACAGTCTGAGACTGTCAGAGTAGCAGGAGTGTGCTGAAGGCAGGTGTGCACAGTTTCAATAGGGATGATGGCTTCTCAGAGAAGTGCAAAAATGGCTGTGAGTTAGAGGTCAGCAACAGTAAACTGCCTCTCTGTCTCTCTTGTGAAGTGATTTGGCTTCCATTGTGTGTGCTTGGACCAGTACCCTGTGCCAAAAATAACCCTAGGAATGTGAGAGAGAGATGGGCACCCTAGACAGGTAACAAGGCAATGTTCCTAATGAGTCTCTAATAAGAGTCTGAAGAGTAGTTTATCTCTTTTTTAATGATCTGGGATTATATTTGACTTGGAGTAACAAAAAGGTGGTGCTGCCAGGTTGTCTTTGCCTAAAGAGAAAAACTGCAAGTAGAATTGATGAATAAAACATAAGTAGTGGTGGGGCTGAGATTGTAGAAAAAGTCCTATTTCCTGCAGTTAGCAAGCCTGCTTCCTCTCTTCTATTTTGTTTTTAATTTCCATGCCTCATGTATCCTTTCAGTTCTTTATAAACTTGAAGAACTGAGCTAAATGGAGTCTTTGATGCTGGGGTAGAGGATTACATTTGCTAGTAAGAACAGATTAGCTAGTTCTTTTAAAACAGAGCTGTCTTAAAAGATGTGAAGAGGGCTTTAAACTAAAGTTGGTGGGGGAGGGGATCTTCCATCCATCCTACTCCTACCAGTTTGATGCCAGTGACAGCAATAGTTGTCCAGAGCCTGGAGATGGATTGCAGGTCAGCAGGAGAGTTCCTGAAGAGCAGCACAAAGGAAGTGCAGCCACTCCAGGCAGCAAGCTGGCTTCATTGCACCGACACACTGGAAGGACATGGCATTCAGAGTGACCTTGACAGGCAGGCCTGTGCAAACCTCGTGAAGTTCAAGAAGGTCAGGTGCAAGGTCCTGCAGATGAGTCAGGGAAATCCCAAGGACAAATACAGCCTGGGCAGAGAATGGACTGACACTAACCCAACAAAGAAGTACTTGGGGGTATGGGTGGAGAAGCACAACGTGACGCAGCAATGTGTGCTTCAGCCCAGAGAAAGCCAAATGTGTCCTGGGCTGCAACAAAAGCAGCATGACCAGCCTACCTCTGCTCTGCTGAGACCTCACCTGAAGAAATGCATTCAGCTCTCAGGTCCCCAGCTCAGGAAGGATGTGGACCTGCTGGATTGGGCCCCGAGGAAGCCACGGAGATGACAAGAGGCCTGGAGCACCCCTTGTATGAAGACAGGTTCACAGAAGTTGGGGTTGTTCAGCCTGGAGAAGAGAGGGCTCCAGAAGGCCTTATGGCACCTTCCATTACTAAAGAGGGCCCCTAAGAAGGCTAGAGAGGGACTTTTGGCAAGGGTGTGTAGTGATAGGGTAAGGGGTAATGGCTTTAAACTGAAAGAGGCTAGATTTAGATTAGATATTAGGGACAAATTTTTTACATAGAGGGTGATGAGGCACTGGAACATGCTTCCCAGAGAAGTTGAGGATGCCCCATCCCTGGAAGTGTTCAGGGCCAGGCTGGATGGGGCTTTGAGCAACCTGATCCACTAGGAAGGCATCCCTGCTCATGGTGGGACACCTAGATGGTCTTTAATGTCCCTTCCAACCCAAACCATTCTGTGATTCCTGAATGAATTGCTTTTTCACCCAGAAAGAAATGTCAAGTTCGGCTGTCAGGTTCATAAGATCAAAGTGGGAACTGGTGAGCAGCTTGTCCCTTAATTACTGTGATTTTCCCCATCCTTGTACTCTCGTAGTGTGCTTATGCTTATGCACACTAAGATAAATGCAGGATAAGCATTTCCCTTTCTTAGATGGGGTAGCTGGAAAGGAGTGTATTTGTAGTATTTGGTTAATTGAAAGAGGCGTGCTGAAGCTACTTAGTCTTAAATCAGATAGTTTATCTTATGCTCATAAAAGAAGCTATGGCAGAAATCACAGGCATGGATGTACTGTAGTTTCTCTTCCTATAAATCAAACCTTATTGTGGTCTGGCTGAAGGCCACCAGGTAGAATTAAAAAATGTCATGAGGACTGCTCATGAGTATTTACTTTTAAGTTCAGTCCCTCCCAACCCCACATATTCCCAACCTTTTGTTGAGAGCATGAATAGTGACTCTCTGAGGTTGTCTCAGTCATGAGGCAGGACAGTGCCTCTGTGTCACCATTCTGTTCCTGAGCAACACATACAGTCAGATGTGTGTGGGATTTTTTTTTTTTTTTTTTGCTTGTCTTAAATCTAGAGAGGTTTGCTTACAAGATGAAAAAGCTGATATGATCTCCTATTAAGGATAGAAAGTGTTTAAAAACTAATTTTCTGTGATGTTTCCAAATCTTATTCAAATACCCTGTCTAAATCTGAGCTAGTTCTTCTTCTCATCTTTCTTTTTATAGTTTTCCTCTTTCCTGTTTCAGCATCGAGTTTACCATGGTTTTTGCACTTCTCTGCTACATATGAAACTCAAGGAGGAACATTTAACTTCACCTGCTCTGCTCTTTAAGGGTGTGATGGTTAATTTAACTTTGATGTCTGTCATTGTTTTAAGTATATTGAATTGAATTCCCCCACTAAGCATATGTGATAGGCAGTTACATGTACAGCTATGGACTTCAGGCATTTTATTTGGGGGTTTTTTTTTCCTGTAAAAGTAGTGCCATTGGTTAATTTAGGGTGTTTTAATTTTTCCCGAGTATGGGGATCCTAGTGTATCATGAAGTGTGAATAAGTGTACTCTTAATTTTTAGGAGTGTCCATTGGACCTCACCTAAAGCTGGATAATTCCTTTGAGAATTCCTATGAGGCTATTCCTTTCTACTACAGTCTCTGTAGAGAAGTAAAGGCTGCTATTGGTTCCTTGTCTGCATTCAACTAATTTTAGCTGGCTTTTAAGTTTCAGTTGTTTAGAATCTTTGTCTCTGGAACTTCATTGGCAGTGATAGCCCATATGGTGTAGAATAACAGATAACTTTTTGTGCACATCTTGCCTTTGTTTTGTTTACATAGTTTTGTTCCGTAGCAAATGTTTCTCATGTTAATGAGCCTTTTCTTCAGGAACTTGTAAGCTGCATGAGAGTAATTTATTTTAGTTCCCAACCACAAATGTCTTGCTGGTTCAACCACTACTGCTTCATCTCTTTCAGTCACTGTAATGGGTATGAGTTCCCAGCCTCTTGTGTCAGGGTTCTGAGGTGAGAGCCCAGTTAGGAAATGATCTTTCAACACACAGCTGCCATATCACATGCCCTGGTGGTATTTTTAATGGTAAAGCATTAAATCAATGAGGTAGGTATTTCAGATTTATTTTTTTTAGGGTTCCAACTAGAATCATCATTTGGACAGTCATAAGATCAAAGAGTATTTTCCTGTATGTTTAATTATAGTAACATATGGTCAAATAAAATTACTTTTTTAGTGCAGTGGATTCTTGGAACTCAGTGTAACTGACCTTTGCTTCCAGACTGTAAAAGTCACTTGAAAGAATGTATTAATAAGGAGAGAACAGTATTAATTTTCATGTGTATGTACTAAAAGGCACTAAAAGTGCCTCTGGAAAGTTTCCAAACAAAAATAAAATAGTTTCTCAAGATTTTCCCAAAAGTCTGCATCTCCTTGTTTCTCCTATCAGAAGCTGGATTTGAATGGAGCAGCAAATGTGCAGCATAAGGGTGAAGGATCAGTGAGGTAAGATGTAGAGCTCCTGCTGCTTTAGGCTTTGCTGAAGAAAACCAGCTCATACATCATCAGAATGCATCTCCAGACATGAGCTCTGCCTTTAGAACTGGACTCTGTTTCAAACACGAGTCTGAACCTTGTTTGGCAGGTAGAAATTTGTAAGCAGTGGGGTAGCAGGCAGGAGTTGGCATGGGAGGATGAAGTATTCTTGCCTGTATCTTCCTGGGTTTCTCTCCCTTCCTAACCCTTAGGCCAAGTCCAAAACTCGCTTTCAGCTCTGTCCCAGAACCATAATTTTGAGATGGGACTGGCTTTTGGAGACGGGTATGATCTGTGTTTGATGTGGATTGTAAACATTTTACTGGTTATGCCTTCCCAATACTCAGCTGTTGTGTTTGTTGATTTCTTAGAAATTTCTTAGAAACTTTTAGGATCTGGCAGGGCTAAAATTTGCAGCTTGGGGGTGTAGGGGGGAGTGGATTATTTCCTGTCTGAAATACTTTAAGTAGCAACTCTAATCCAGGGTAGAAAAGATAATCCTCAACAGGCCTGTAATAACTCTATTAAGAAGCTGTGTAGTGGAGGAAGAAAGTGTTTCTGCTTTTCTTTAAAAACATAGTACCATGAAAGATTAGGATGTGGCTGGTGAATGCTAAATTCTTCATTTTTCACTGCTGTAGCTGATGCTGTGCAAATTCTCACTGTGTCAATGTGCTGGACTAGGATGTGTGTATCACAGCAAGCTATCAAGGTACCTGTCTGCATCAGTATGGAAAATAAAATCTCTATTGCCAAAGATAAGTCTATGTGGTGTCTGTAGATGTAAAATCTTGTGTTGCAGCCCAGCATCCTTCTTTGAGACGATTAAGAAGGAAGGGTGGTGGTTTCTACTAGAAAATACTCTCAGTTTAAGAGGTTAAGTCTGGCTACTTGCTTTGTGCTGAAGGAATAGAACATCTGTTCTCAGCTTCCTGTTGACTTTTGGTTAACTAGTGGTAAATCAGCCTGATAAAGTGCACATTATTGTAAAATAATACACCTCAATACCCATATTGTGAAATGCTGCAACAAGAAGAAACATGTTAACATCCTCTCTGAAGCTTCTTCTACATGTTTTAGGCAAAAATAATCTGGCCCTGTGTGAATGCACACATAACTAAGGCGTTTAATCCCAGAGTTGATTAAGTTGCAAAGAACAAACTTGTAAACTTTGGGAGTAACATATAATCATTTCTTCCCCTTCCTCCTGTTTTTCTCATGCAAGAGTTGCAGGTAAAAGAGGCAAGAAAACTTGCAAGCTACCAGTGGCTACATGGTATTACTGTCTTTACAATCTGCTCGTGCTATATGTGTAATTCTCGAGTTCTGCGACTAAGAAATAAACCAGAGCTTTTCACCCATTGTACTTGCTGGCAACACAAGGAATAGCATTCAGGTACAGCTTATTGTGTTGCACTTTTAAACTGTTGGAATTTTGCATGCAATCCAAAAGGCTTGACATTTTTGTCTGTTTTACTCTTAAAACAGGAAAGAATGAGATGATGCAGGAGGTGATTCTCTCTCCAGTTTTCACTTCATTCTGTCTTTAGGAGGTTTGTAATAATGTTGCTGTGTACATGCAAATGATGTTAATCAGGAGATTTTGGTGTCAGCTTTGTCAACGTTTACATTCACTTTACACACTGAATTTGCATTTGAAAAGGCCTGTTATAATCAACATTTAAGGGATAACATAGTCAAATTTACATTTGATTGAGTAGAAATGTTAAGTAATTTTAGCTGAGCTGTTGCTAGGAAACAAGCCAATGTTTTTGTATTTTTTCTTCCTTAATCCATACTGTCTTTCTATTGGCAATTCATCTGGTAATACAAGAAACCAACACCCAAACAGTATAACTTACATCTTTACTATATTTCTAGATTTATAGTTTTCCTACTGGTTAGAAATTAAGGTGAAGCTTTGGAGAAATTCTCTTGTAAATTGTCTAATGGCCACCCAAGACTACTTTTTGTGTGTGTGATCAGAGGTAGGATCAGCTGTTTGACTTTTAAAAAAACCCATAAATTCTGTATCTTCTTATAAGCTGTCCCTTTGGAAGTACACTAATGCATTTCTTTTTCTGGGGTCAATGTTTATAATGTTAGTCACCATTCAAAGAACATCATGCAACTGCCCAAGAATTCAGCAGAGTTTTATGTGTGACCTCTCAGGGTTTGTGTAGTACACTGGTTTTGTCCTTGTCTTGGGTGATCATTTTGATAACTGTGTTATTTTCATTCAAGTGGGCAAAACTAATTGTAGCTGCAAAAGGAAATCTTCCGATTTTGGATACGCTCTGGCTGTCGGTTGTGTATCTCTTGGAACTTGTAGGAGGACTCCACAGCTTGGCACTTCACAGCAGTGTTCATCTGGCAAAAATGCTAATTAAAGGGAAGAATAGTTCCTATTCATATCAGTCCCAAAGCATTTCAAGTGCATTATCTGTGTGGCGCATATAAATGTGGCGATCCCCTGAAACTTGCTACAAGGCAGTTGAAGGAATGTAGCTCCTTACAAGGCCAGATAGAGGCTCTCTTGCTTCCCCACCCCTGCTGAACCAGACAGAATACAATTTTGCTGTAGATACACGGTCCTTCTCACTTCATGTACCCCAAAGCTTTTCACAGGGCAGTCAGTCAGAGCCTGGTGAGCTCTCTAGACAAAGATAGCAGCTGTTACTCATGTCAGTAGTTCACGAGCATCCCTGGGCAGCCAAACTTCTGCAAACCCAGGAAGAGGGCTGGCCTGATATTATCCCCTTTTAATCCCTCCCAAAAGCAGTGGTTATTCTTGTATTTCCACCTTCAGGGACAAGTGCAGTAGGCAGGTGGGCTTCTACCCTGTATGCAGAGCTGAAAGTCTCAGCGTGGCATGTAAACCTTTCTGGCCAGGGTAAGAAAGCTACTGAAATTAATCATACTGACAGTAGTTTTGGGGCTACTATTATTGTAGCAGTGCTTAAACAGCGCAGGCATTCCACATCCATGCTGCAGGAAAGACTGCAGATTCCTTATATTTTTATGGTCTCCCAGTGGTATGGGCTGCATTCCTCAGATTCTAAGTAATCCGTGCATGTGCAAAATACGTATTATAAAATCTGATCAGGCAGGGCCTAAGGTCACAGTGGAGCAGATGTGGGTTTCCTTCAGTTCTTGGCACCTGTTGCATTCCTTACTGGAAAATACTGATTAAAATAGCTTTTTCTCACAACTCGTTTTATACGTCTTAAAAAAAATTAATAAAATATTTGCCTCTGGGGTGCAATGTGGTTGGAAAGAGAGCTCAGGCAGCTAATTCTCATTTGCATATTCCTAATTTTCATGTGTTGGTAGCTTTGAACCTGCATTTCTTCAGCAGCTTTTGGAGCCTCTGACTCCAGGAAGGAAACTGAGCAAAAATCTGAACAGAGTAAGGAGGACTTTGCTGAGGAGCTTGGGGTATAGCAGGTGAGACATTGTGTGTCTCAGTCCTGCCTCCTCTCTCTTCAAGGCATAACTTCATGTATCTTTCTTAGTATGAAGTCTTGGTGGAGACAGAATGCACTTAGAGCTGTCAGCATGAAACTTCCTGTAAATGGCTATCTCCATGTAGGAAACCTTAGAGCCTCAAGCTGTGTCCAGGGTCTCGGGTGGGATGCATAACAAAAAGCAGAACCTGTCACTTGGCAAAAGTGTCTAGTAGTTCCGTTCTAAAGTATTACTTTAAGTGACTGTTTTTCTCCAGGAAACTTTAATACCTTCCACTGCTCCCATGTTTTATGTAGAGTACTCAAAAAGCATTGCCTTTTGGGATGCTGTCCATTGAATCTATGATCTGTAGGATTTAGTTATGTAGTGAAAGGTCACGGTGTGCTACTAGCTTGTGCTAAGTGGATGCTTATGACTCATACTTCTGTTAACAGGTGTGGGATTTTGTTTTGTTTTATCCCTGAACAGTGTTATACTAGAGATTCAAGCACTGATTTTGCAGTCATGGAAATGCACAAAAAATGTTCTTGTCTGATAATTCTACATGCCAAGCTTTTATTCTGGGTCCTGGATTGTATTTTTTGTCATATTTCAGTCTGTCTTTTGCCCACTGCTTTTCTGGGAAGGGAGAGAATAACCTATTAATGGATGCACAAATGCAAATTGTGTTGTAATCTTCTTCTTTAGATAGGTTACTTGACCCAACAGAGTCTCATTAAGATGGTGAGCTTACTAGTTCCCCTCTTAATTTTTGTATTAGTAGTAAAGTCTCCCTGTTCAATTTTTTAAGGTTGATCTAAGTACCATCTCTGAACCTCTTTATAGCTCTTTTCCTGAGTGTAGAGCAGTGCTTTCACAGACGTGTTTGCTGTGGGTTATCTTCAGGAAGGAAGCCCAGGACTTGGCACATGTGTTTTACTGACTGTATATTACTATATACTTGTAGAGCCATTTATTTTATTACTTGCTGCTTTCATTTAGTTTCAAAGAACTCTCCTTATATTATTGAGGTTCCTTACTGTCAAGTAATCCTAAGGGATTTACTTTCTCCCAGGGACTAATATGTAGTTGTGTTCATTGTGTTAAATTTCTCAGTGTTTGTTGGCATCTCCTTCAAGAGAGTTTCCAGTGATGGCTCAGTTGCTACCTGCTGGCAGCCAGAAGCTTACATGATTTGAGTAAGGCTAATTTCTTTTGTGGGTATCCTATCACAGAATGAATAAAAGCACAGCAGCAGTGGACAGCCAAAGGGGACTCCTAATGCAGTGGAAGAAATTAGTCTTGAATGTTTACTGCAGTCATCAGGTTTTTAAGAGTAATGACCTATTCGATTTACTATAACTTAAAATGTGGGGGAAGCTATTTTTAAAAATATTTTTATGAGTATGCAATCTTTGTATTTCATCCGAGTATTCTATTATGTTAAGCCTCTTCACTGGAGGTAAACATCATTGTGTAGCCATAAAAGCAGATATTCATATTACTTGGTGATTAATTGTTAACAGCAAATCAAATATGTCATGGAACTGTGTACAGCTCGGGATATCCAGCATATTTTGTTTGAATGGTTGCGACATAGTCTAACATGAAAGCAAAGGGATTTCCAACTCCCATCCCCATAAAGTGTTGCAGCTTAATGGGTATGAAAGACACAGTTTACCATCCCGAACTCTGATGGGATAACATCAATATTTCTGCTAGAAATAGAAGAATGTAGAATTCATCTTCATGGCTACTTCAGGGTATGCAGAAAGAAAAGAGAAAACTTCAAATCTCAGTAAAGCCTAGAGCTGACCTCTCCAGAGCTCTCATACACACTATTAATACTGCAGGCGGTTGTGCTTTGCCAAGGTCTTCAGTTTATGGGAGGGGAAGAAGGCTGGTTATTGAAGGCAGGTATGTTTGCTTCATTATAATGATGGAATTCCACGTGTGGATGAGATGACAAAGAAAATCATATCACTTCTAGTAATGTTCAGTTGATAGGTGTTAATAATCTTCTTGGAGTTCTTGTGACACTGCAGCTTTTTCCTCAGAAGGCAGCACAAGTTTTGCAAATGGCTGATAATTTGTACATGAATACTGAGACTAGGCTCAAAAAAGAAGGGGAGTGGACAGAAAGAGGACTTTTCTTCTGTCTTTCTTTTCATGAAGTTGCAAAACACTGTTCACCAGGCGTTTGCTGTATTCAAACACTGATGTGTATTTGATTTTGGCTAAGACATTACTCAAAACTTAATCTTTTCAGTTTAATTCAAAAGTATATTCCGCCAACTTATGTTTTAATGCTGGATGTGTATGTGTGTGTGTTACGACATAATGCTATGTTAAGTCAACATCATAATATTTGTTACTTTGTAGGAGCTCAATAATCTGAACTTCTTTTCTAAGAGGAACAAAGAGGTTGAGCTGGTTGCTGAACTTGATATTGCTAAATCATTATTTGCCATTCTCTTGCTGTATTTCCAAGAGAGTGATTTTGGGCACCCTGCTATGAAAAAGATTATTTAACAGTATTTTTATATCCACTTCTTATATGAGGCTGTCTGAAAGCATACTGCAAAGGTGAAATACTCCCTAGCATGTGTGTAAGTGAGACAGAATTGTATTTTCATACCCATGTAGCAGAAAAGGCAGCCTTTTCAATTACCTGCTGTTTTGGGAGCTCTCTTGCCTGAGGAGGGCTGCTGCCTGCCCTGCCTCTGCACTGGTGGAGAGGGACAGTTCTCTCTGTCCCTCCTACCTCGCTGATGCACTTGAGTAGCACAGTTGGTCCTGGTGTGTGAAAGGATGGCAGGAACATGAGGTGTGAGAATGAATGACAAACCACAACTTCACAGAATGTGTGTCCCTACAAATGCAGCAGTTACTGCAAATGTCCAGGTTTTGAGGGGAGGGACATGTGCTATGTGACTCTGTGGCTGGAGGCCCCAGTATGATGTCTAGTCAATGATCATGATCACTTTGAGGAGCAGAAGCAGGAGTAGGCATAGTCCAGCAGCTTGTCTCCTGTATATCCTTCTGGATTCTGGACTGGCTGCTCCCTGTGTTTTGATGCATACCACTATGCTATTTATTGTTTTTCTTCTGATCTTGGCTATGGAAATGAACTGGACCCCAGTACTGTGCCTGACATCATCTCATGACTACTGCCTCACTTTTCTAATACTTAGTTAGGGTGATGATGAGTCAAGTTTTTTTTTTTCTCTCTACAACCAATTATTTGTGTGCCTCCTGAATGAACTGGAAAAAAAGAGGATTATTGAAATAGTTGGTGTTGGAGCTGGCACAGCTCTCGTGTCAATGAAATTTCATCTACTTGGTTGTACTTCCATCTCCAGCCTAGCAGAAAAATGCAAACAGTCCTCACTCTGGAATGTGGTATGAGAATATATAGGAGACCCTGATCTCAGACATGTGGGAGTGTTCTGAGTTGGCACCATCACTTTCTGTCCTTTAACTAGCCACATAAATGTTTTACTCTTTGGGCTGGTTTTCAGATGTTTAAGGAGAGTATCTGCTGAACTGCCAGCTGTGCCGCGTGTACAAGCTGCCTGTGAAGCAGAGCTAGCTGGGGCCACAAGCCTTAAACTGAGTAACAGTCCTGTCAGAGTATCTCCTTTTGATGGTGTTTACTTCTGGATTGACTCTCCAAAAAATCTGCTTCAGCCCAGAAGCACCAGGTAAAGCTTGTTGTCTGCTGAAGAGTAGTCCCAGGAAGCTGGTGGTGGAGCTTGTTACTCTGCGTCCTCTCTCCTGACTCCCGGTTTCTACACCTTCTCTGGGCCAGACCTCTGTAACATCCAAGTCTTGGGCACAGATACCACTTCTAGACCTTTTAAGGCTGATGGTATCCAAAGCTGCAGAGCTGAGTTGCAGAGTTGCAGAGATGACATCTCCCTCCCTAGGCTGCTTGCTGCCTCTGGGAACCAAGTTTGGGATCTTGTGAAGGCAAGAAAAGTATCTGTTAGGCTGGTAGGGCTTCCTGACCTGTGCCAAGCCTGGAAAGAGACAGTGAACTCTAATGCACCAGGAGATTGGGAACCTGTGAGGATTGGCTCACAGGTTGTCTGGTGCTGGGGAAGCATGTCAGCTGCCTCTCCTCAAGCTGTCCCCACTGGATCATCACAGACTATTAAGATCACTCAGTCCTTTCTATTGGAAGGGAGCTTGAGAACTCATGTAGGTCCAACTTCCTCAAAGGGAACACAGTTCAGGTGAGGCTATTATGGTAGTATCCAAACAGAAGTAGCGGTCTAAATTGGTGAAGATGATCTTTTAGGGTATTGTACCTCTTGCCTTAAAACATATCCATCAGACCTCTCGGTGTCTGCACCTGGGGCTGCCTTTTGCTGCTAATTCCAAATGCAAAAGCAAAATACCAGTGTCAAGGAATTGCCAAGCTTTGACACTACCTCTTGTTGTTCTAAACTGAAGTGTTCAAACTTGTGGCAGCCTGGCACAAAATGTACTGCCTGCTTGCTCTAGCAAATAATGTAATACAGCAACACCTGCAGTTTCATAAAGATTACTTACTTGAACAGATTTTACATTTAGACTGAGATTTTTTTTTTTTTCTGGCTTCATTCTGATAGTACTCTCCCATGCCTGGTGTCTGTTTCAATTTTTGCGAGTGGATCTCAGTTTTCTTGGTGTTGGTTGTACCTGTGGTGATGTCAAAAGCAGCCAGAAGCACAGTGCCCTCTCCAGTCCCCATGGCACCAGCAGACAGTGGGTTATCAGGGTGACATGTCAGCTGTGGCATCTCTGCTTCCTCAGGCAGGCTGCTCACATTTTAGACTGAGTTGCTCTGCAGCAAATGTTACCTGTAGCACAGGCCTGTCAGTAAAACACTGCCCTGTGGTAGAGAATCCTCAGTGGTTAAATGGCACAGATAACAAATGGAATGTAGACTTCAATTTCAGGGGATTTTTTAGATTAATAGAGCCGAAATTAGTGCTCTGGTTCATTCAGCTGGTGGGTCATTGTTGCTGGCACTTGTGTAGAGCAGAACGATGAGAGGAGTTGCAAAACAGTGCAAGTGGGCTGGAGAAAACTGAACTGTAGGGGATTCTTCAGTGCTCTGACTTCACTGCTGCTTTTATTCTGATCTTCCACACTCTTTTGGGTTGTCATTGAGAAAGGCCATTGCAAATTGCACCTAGAACACTAAGTCCCTGTTTGTTAAAGTCCCTGTCAGTGTGGCTTCCAACAGCATGTAAGCCTTTTTTTTGGGGGGGGATGATGAAGTTCTCTTTGTGGCTGGATTTCTTAATTATTTTTTTTAAGCTGATTTTGGAATATTGCCAGTAGAAATCTGTTTAAGGGAACTGTTAAAGTAAACCAAAAAATCTCTAAATTTAAAAGCTAGGAGCTCCCCCTACTTGCTGTGGCTCCCTGGCTCTCTGGACTGTAGATCCTGTTGCAAATGCCCAGTAAAGATAGTGTGAGATGTCCACTGTGACCCAAAAGCAGAGCTGGCTTGGCCCTCTCCAGGGTTATGATGACACAACTGAAAAGTGAGAAACTTCCTCAAATTACTAGTGGGTTCTGAAGCTGTGTCAGGCAATTTTCTCCATTCTGATTACTCTCTATTGTTTTTTTTCTGACTCTCTGTGCCCAGTGGGTAGCATGGGAAGCGACTCACTTTCTTACCCAGAGTCCAGCTTGTTGGAAACAACATTTCAGTGTAGTTGTGGCACTCATTGTTCCTCGATGTGAAATAGTTCAAGTCCCCTTTGATCTGGGGAGGTGAAGGCTCTGCTTTCCTGCTTGGGTACCTGCTAGATGTTTCAGGCAGAAACTAGTATTTTACATCTTTTACATATGCAGACTCACAGAGTATTCTGAGTTGGAAGGGACCCACGAGGATCATCAAGTCCAGCTCTTAAGTGCATGGTGGGTTGAACCCACCACCTCGGTGTTGTCAGCACCATGTACTATAACAGCTTCTTTGCAGCTCACATTATTTAATGCGCTGATCCATAGCTGTATCCTCTCCCTGCAGCACCTGGTGCCAAAGCTGCCCACTCGACAGTCGTTGGCTGCATCTGAACTTCTATGGAGAGGTGGGATGGTGGTGAAGCCTCTTCAGAGCAAAACAAGCTTATTAAACTTAACACGGTGGGTCACTGCCCAGCCCTCATTGCCAAGCTCTCTTTGCATGGCCGCTCTGCCTTCTGTGGGGCATTTCCTCAGCAGAGTGGCCCTTGAGTAGTTCGCAGTGCCGCTGGTGAGCGGCGTGTCGCGGTTGTCCGCTCACCTGTGTCCCCGTCCCTGCCCGCCTTTCCCTCCGCGTCCTCTCCCGGGGCGCTGCCGGCGCGGAGGGCGCGGCGNCCGCGCCGAGAGCCGGGAGCTCGCTTCCCGGCTGCTAAGCCAGCGTTAGGCCGCGGCAGATAACAATTCGGTTTTCGCTTTTTGGCTTCGTAGTTCGCGAGGCGGCCAGTGAAGAAAAACACCGTTAGAGATTTATTCCCTCGGCTTTCCAAACAAACGGGTCTCACAGAGCGGGAGCGTGTAATTTCTGTGCGTTGGAATGCTCCATTATGTTTTGCCCTTGTCTGATTTACTGCAGTGCCTGTGCTAGGTATAAATATTAAAACAATTTATCATAAATTGAGCATTGCAAAGGCGACATCTGTTTTAGATAACAGGTTTTTTGAGGCTAAACTTTCACTGTACAGTTCATAAACTACACATGGGTCTTAAATTGCTTTCTTTAAACTCGGGTCTTTCCCTCTGTTGTTGAGTGGGCTGACACTTGTAATGTTTTGTTGAGTGTTCATACGCTCTGTCACAGCTTTAGTGTATGTTTTTGGGGCTGAAATGTTAAAATTCCCCAGCTAATGTGTAGCGTGAGGATGCACTTTAGAATGGGATTGCTGGGTCCCTTAGTACTTTCTGTCTCCTGTGGCTATGATGCCATTTCCTGAGATGTTTCTCTCCTTGGTCAGAAGGCCAAGTACCATCATTGTGGCAGGTTTTATGTAGCTGTGGTACCACCATAAAAACTGACACAGCACTTCCTAGTTCTTTAGTTACACTGATAACATACTAAAGAGAAAAGCCTCATGGAGTTTATTAAACAGAATCACTACATGTAGCTTAAAAAAAGAAGTAAAGGCTCTGCTTTCTTTTGTCCCCTTTACAGAAAAAAATGGGCAGATGGATTGACAGTTCAATATATTGTGTGCTCTTCTTCAGATTTGAACTTCTGTAATAGAACAAGTGTTTCTGTCATACTCTGTAATCCTGCTCTCCCATGAGATATCTTGAGAAACCTCAGAAATGCCATATCAAAATTGTAAACCACAAGGCATAACCCTTAATATAGCCCTGGGGCAAACCTCTGTCTTCTGAATTGCATGGCACAATGGAGATCATAGAATAAAAGAATGTTTTGCCTTGGAGGGTTTTTTCCGTCCTTTTTTCAAGCTAGTTCTAATATTTACAGTATCTCTGTTCTCTGCAGATTTAATTGAGTCAATTAAGATTCTTAGGCTCGATTCCCCCAGGTGTGGGTTAAAAGTTTATTTTTTTTTTTTTTTTCTTCTCCCCCCCCACTCTTGCCAGCTGTGGTTTCTTGTTCTTGCCCGATTTTAGAGGAAGCAGCTACCTGGGATTTTGGTACCATTTGCAAAGCTCCCTCTATTGCAGTGAGGTGATCTACTGTGCAGGCAAGCATGAATAACACCTGGCTTCACTTGCCTTTATTTCCGCTTCCTTTTATGCCCTTTACAGTGTTTCACCTCTTTGAACTGTGTTTTCTGAGGTTTTGTCCCTATGTAGAAAACAATCTCTTTGTTTTTCAGTAGTCTTACCTTCTTAAGGAAGGATTAAGGGGAAGATTTTTTCACAGTTCAAGAGCTGGAGTGGGTGTGCCTATATTTCAGCTTTTGCCATGCTTAGCTCTGTTGCTTACCAGCACCATTACCCAAGAGCTAAGTTGATATATTCAAGCGACTGTTGATGACCACTGGTGTTGAAGCAGCAGACCTTTCTCAGGCTGGCATTCTGTAAACCACGTAGTCCTTCAGGTACTTTTTTGTTCTCTGTTATTGGTGTTTCTCAGTTCTTCTATGTCTTCTTGCTTTGCATTTGGGCCAACTGAGAATTGCCCAGGTACACCCACAGACTGCATTTTTGTGCCCATTCAGACAGGCACCAGGCTCCTATTGAAGTGTAACTGTCAGAGGTTTCAGTTTGATTACTCTGAGGATGTTTGGTTGGCATCCAAGTCTTGTACATCAGATGGAATGCTGCCAACGAACATTTCCGTGGAAGCCCAGGGTGAGAAGTGTCATGACTCTGGGTACCAGGAACATTTTCAGTATACGTGCACAGAAAAGCCCTTTTTCTTCTTCATTTGGCACGAAGACTGATCATTGTTCTTGGTGTTGCACTTTGCATGTTACTCTTGTCTTTAAATAATTATTTTACACCGGTCATGGTATTTTAAATATGTGCTCGTAGAACTCCATGGCCGCTCGATTGTGGAAAGACAAATTCACACATGGTTTTCAAGAAGGTGCAGATCTAGGTATTGATGCTCATTTGGATTACCTGAACTGATGGTTGATATGACAAATTTAGCTGGTAGTAATGTAACTTTTAAAGGAGTATTGGTGGGAGTCCATGTTCTGACTTTAATCCCAGAATGAGTGTCTTAGAACAGACCTTGGCGGTATTCTTAGTTTATCCAGTAGGTCCAGGGAATAGTAGCAATAATAATAATAATAATAATAATAATAATAATGATGATGATGATGATGATGATCTTAACTTAGAGCCTTGTTTCAGAGGCCAAGTTGATGCCTTGTTTTCTGTTACTCTGTCTTTGGCTATAGATTTGTGAACAGCTTGCTCCTAAAATTCTTGTATAGGCAAGACTACAGAGGATATTTGGTAAGTTTGTTACTGGGTTGGCAGGAGAAGCCTGTGCTAACTCTGCTCCACACAGATCTACAGCAAGACTCAATGCCCAGAAGACCCTTGGCTGTGGTGGTTGTGTGTTAAAGACTCCAGAGTTGCCATGTTCTGGCTTGAAGTGGTCTTCTGTACAAACATGAGCTACTCCTCAAATACTGCGAGGGGTTAGGTGCTGCTTTGGAACTTGCTTCCTGTGTGCAACCTGGCATGGAAATCAGAAGGGTTCCCAGCCTCAGCACCTACACTGTTGAATACTGTTACTGTTTCAGCTGTTAAAGTGCACAAAGGTGCATCTCTGGAGGATTTCTCCTTTTTATGGTCATGGTTTTTCACTGTGGCAAAGCTGAGCTGCTAGCAATCTAGACAATCTTTCTGACCCACATAGAATAATTTACATTGGAAAAAACCTGCCATATCTTCAAGTCTCAACTGTTAAGTTGGCACCAAGTCCACCATTAAACCATGTTTGTAATGAAGATCGGCAGAGCTTTACAGCATATTACAAAAAACAAACCCTGCCTGATTTTGAGCAAATGATAGACTGAAATGTCTTTATGTGAATGTCAAGAAGCAAAATCTGTAGCATCTGTTTAGAGCTTTAACTTCACTCACTCCCAAATTCGTAGGAGTGAGATGACTTCTGGGGATAGAGAGATATAAACACTGTGCAGAGAGTATGTGTGGGAATGCACAGGGGGAAAGATAAACATTTGCATTTGGGCACTGCTGTCTTATGTGCAGCCATTCACGTGTCATCAGTGACATAGGAATGGCTCAGAAGTGTGGTGAGGTTGGGTGGGTGTTGCCTGCTTAGAGTGAGGCAGGAAGAGGTTCATGCCTGTGTGATGTGGGTTCTTCTGACTCTTCTTGTTGTGGTGATATCTCACATCAAGAGAAACCATTGCCTGTTGCAACTGGATGGCAAGTAATATTGCACTGTTCAGTGGGATACCTTAATCTGTCCAGTTTGCTTTAAAATTTGCAAAGCCTTTTTTATTGATTCATTTATTTACTGGTTTTGGATTCCTGTTGTATAAGGGAAGTCTCAGCTCTTCCAGGGCTGATCCCATGCTCCAGAGAAATGAGTTGTGGGGTAAGAATTTCCTGGGCTTGATAGTGTGTTTGAGCAGCAGGAGTTTCAGCTCTGTTTGACATGCTTCTGTAGATAATCCCAGCTCAGAGGCACAGATAAAAGTGACTGTGTACAGCTGTGATTGATGTTTAGGCTTCAGACTAGTATTAACCAGCTGTCTGTTCTTCCCTTGAACGTAGCAGCTGTTTCAAGTTTGAAATTTTTATTTAGAAAAAAAGAACAGAATACTGATACCAAAATTTGATTTGCAGACTAGAGACCTTCACATTGTTGATCTGCTCTGAGCCTCTCGCACAGTGCTGGCCACAGAACTTCTTTGCCCTAATACTTTCCTGAAAGCATGTATTTTCTAATTTTGAGCTTAATATTTCTAGTATCCAGTCACAATAGTTGCTAAGCTTTTCCAGCGGTTTATTCTTGCTATAAAAACCATGTGCTTTATTAAGAATTTGGGCTCTTGTGAATTTTTTTTTTTTCTGTTGCACCCCACCACCCAGTAGCTTATCCACCTTGATTCCTTAGTCTTTAAAAAAATAAATCCCTCTCCACCATGTTGTGACTGTTGCAGGCATTCCAAAGGTGACTTCTGGGCAGTTTTAGTTTCTTTCATGCTGATTCCCATCAGCAGTGTTCTGCCATTTCTCTCTGTATCTCAGGATTTGTATCTTCAGCAAATATGTCAGTAGTAACTTGCTTAATAACATAAACCTTTAAAAATCACATAATACATGTCTAGGGTCTGGTGTGGCAGTAATACTGCTTGAAGCCCATCTGCTTGGGATGACTCCTCACTTACAAGATCCAGTTCACACTTGGAACTCTCCTTCTGTTTGTTCAGTTAGTGAAGTGAATATTTGAGTTTAAAACTTTATTTAAAAATGTATATATGCTGTGGTAAGATGCTAGCTGAGTAACTAGCATTGCCAAATGTTAGGGTAGAAGATGCAAGATTTCATGATGGGCAGTTAGTTTTTTGCAGGTGAAAGGGGGTATGTGTGAGAGAGAGAATGAAGAATTGCAGGCTGACAACAGCATGGGCGAAGCAAGTGGGTTTAGGTACCTTACTTGTTTTTGATAGAGAAATAATGTGGGTTCAGTTTCTTACCCAGGAAGAGGTTTGTTGCCCTTCCCTCCGTGCTGGTGCATGGAGCAGAGTGCTCAGTGGCTGTCTGTGCCTGGCTTGGCTGTGACAAGGAAGCAGACAGAGTAGTCGCCCCCTTGGCTCAGGCTGTCCACCCCTGCCTTGGCTGCTGCCAAGGAGAGCAGCCACTGTGTTTCATGTGCTAGAAGAAAACTGGTGAGTCTGGTCTCATGGGCTCCTTGCTCAAAAAGAGCTGCAGTCCATCCCCACCCCTTGGGGAAGATACGGGGACATGCAAATGGTGGGTGTGGAAGAGATTGTATGTGGTGTTTAGGCACTTTTCCAACAGGCAACTGCATTTTGGTGGTGCCAGCCTTGCACAGGCTGTTTGGGCACTGCTTGTGGAAGGTTTTACTTTGACTGCTGCAGTGTTCATTATGTCTGGGTTAGGAGAATATCTGTGCCATCAGACCTTCACTTCTGTTTGCTCAGGCAAGAGAGATAAGCACCTTTCAATATACAGCCCTTAGGACAAGGCTGTTTGCTGTGGGAGGATAATTTTTGGGGGTTGTTGGTTTTCTTTTTTACTCCTTTTGAATCCCTGCATATCAGCAGAAGAACCTACTGTGGAGTTTCATTTGTGACTTAAATGTTACTGACTTTATCTAAGGAAATTTATTCCCAAAGCAATTAGAAAGCTATTCAGTATTTAAGTCCATATTGATTGGCATTAGTTGTATTATTTCTTGACATTTTTACATATAGAATGCTGCTCTTGTCAATGCCAGTGTCAGGTTAATACATTAATTATTACCTATCTTACCTTTCTTTAAATGCTTTCTATGAGATTTTTTAGAACTTCTATGTTCTTTGATTTGTTGAAAATAAGTTTCATGAGCCAACATTAAAAAAAGGCCTGAGATGCTGCTGCAGGCCAATTCCTTCCATGTCTCCAATGAATTGAGCTGCTGTATCTGTAGCAATCAGGAGAGTTTCCAAAAGAAATTTCCTGAGTACTGCTTTGGAGAAGAGTATTTCTAGAATGAAATAGCTTTCAGCAGAGTTTCCACCACACCACCTCTTGGCAACACCTTGATACAGGAGGAGCTCTCAGTTGTGTCAGGCCACATGGGGTGGTTTGTCACACTGCTCCTGTCTTCGTGTTTACTCCCTGATGCAGTGTGGCATGCTGGACTGAGCAGGAATTGGCAGTCACTCTGTGGCCTGTGTGCTCCTGCCTGTGCTCCTTGCTTTCTCTCTACTGCAAATGAAATCCCACTTCCTCACTTCATATCACTGTTAAAGAACATGAATGCTTTGGACTGTTTTATGTGCAGCATTAAGAGACCAAAGAGAACTCTTACTGTATTTGTCAGCTTTAAGATGGTGTGGTTTTAAAATTTGTTCATGTTAATAATTCTGGAGTTAAGAACAGCCACATGTCCCACTGCCAAAATGTTATTGTAGCTGTGAAAATTAAGGAGGTGATAAAAAACTTTGTCCTTGACCTGCCAGGGTAAATGTTTTTTACATAGGTACAGTTCTCTTCTGAACCTCCAGACAGACAAGTACACATTACTTTCTGAAAATATTTGAAGATTATTTTTCAACTACATTAGGATTAGTGTCTTTTTAATTTATTTCTATTAATGGATGTCATGTGAAATGGCTTGGCCAGTCCTGACCTTGTTTAAAAAAGAAACATCAAAATACCATACCCAATGGAATTAATAAGACTTAATTTCCATGCCACTGTTAAATATTATTAATCCTTAGAAACTCACACACATTTATTAAAAAACAGAACCAAAAAAAAAAATCAAATAACTTTGCCCCAGAAGACCAACAGATGTTTTGTTAAGGGATTTGTCTGAATATTTTTTTTTGTTTCAGGTTTTGCCTTATTGCCATTTGAAGGTTTTTCTAAATTTTACTGATTCCTTTTAAACCTTTTGTTTGACCTAATTAAAAAAATATCCTGTGAACAGATATTGGGCATGTTCTTTAAGCTCTTTATCTTAATTGGGCAGCAAAATTAAAGGAAGTTTCTGAGAGTTAAAAGATGGTGGGGTCTCTTTTTTTTCCCCCTTTTTAGTTCTGTTTTTCCTTGTTTCAAAACATTATTAGTTGATACTGTTTTGATAATGATAGGGTATTGTGAAAAGCTCATGACACTTTAAACTATTTAAGCTTGTTTGAATTGCCACACTACCTCCTTACCCCCATCACTCCTTCCCCCATCTCCCTTTGTCCATTTTCTATGACTTCCTTGGGATATTTTTATATCTTGTTCTCCAAAGTGCTGTCAAAGTAGATGCTCAGCTGCTGCAGGTCTGGCAGATACACACAAGCTGATAATGGGCCTCTTACAATAACAAGTAGATTCAGCTCATGAATTTACACTTGGAACTAGAAACAAAATTCCTGATTTTCAGTTGAAGTGTTGAATGTAATGAAAAGCATATCCTTTTTCATCAGCTTTAACTGCAGTCTGATCATGGTGGATTGCAAGTTCATCTCAATGAAGTATGAAATTTTTGAGCTGTAGGGCACAGGAAGCCCTGATCTTACAGCTTCAGACATGAAGGTCAGGTAGGTCATTTTAGAAGAAGTGCCCTGTCCAGTGAAGAGAAGCTTTGCAGATAGCTAAGGTGAATAATCAACACTCTGTCTCCTCAACTCGTGTGTTTGTTTTTTATGGCAGTGTGTGGAAATAAAGATTGCACTCCTAAAGAGTGTAGGAAGAAATGTCTTAGATAAAATTGTACTATGTTCATACTTTGAAGTGCTTTCTGTGTACTTCCAGTTAGTTTTTGAACAGCTTCCTTTCAAAAAGCAAAACTTTGCACTTCTGCAGCGATGGGGAGAATACCTGCAGCTTCAGGGATTTTGGGGTTGAAATACTATGCATCTGAGCTTTGGACCATTTAGTGTGAACTAGTGCACTTTCAAAATGTAATGGAATCAGGAAGTAAATAGTATTGTGTGAATAATATAGCCAAACACAGTTTTAATGCATCCTCCTTTGGTATAAAAACCAGCACTGCTGTGGAGAAAAGGTCTTCTGTGCAACAATACCTCTGGGTGCTCTTAAGGCCTTCTCAGGCACGCAGAGGCTGGTGACTCTGGCTTTTCATGACTTGCTACCTCAGCTAGCAATGTCATATTTTGCTTGGCCATGGCCACATATGTTGTAATCCCATCTCTGATGGCCCACATAATTGTGATGGCACTGGCTGCCTCTGACATTCATGTGATGGACATAAGGTTCTTGGGGCCAGTGACACATGCAGTGCTTTTTCTTTCCATTCTTTTTTTAAAATAAATTCTTTTAAATGCAGCATAATACTGGTCTTATTTTTGCTCTCATTCCATTGCACAATTCTCTTCATAGCAAAGTTACTGTAACTTTGAGGACAGAGAGGGAAAGACCCATGGTGGTAAAGCATTTGCAGCACAACCATCTGGATATCTTGACTTCTCCCATGAACTGTAAGGTGATGTACTTAAAGTAAGAGTGAGAAACATCTTGCCTGATGTGGGTTTGGTTTGGGTTTTTTTGTGGATAAAGTGAAACTCTTCCTCAAATACCTTAACAGTAGTGTCTTTCACTAGAGTAAAAGGTGGGATGTGAAGACACTCCTGCCAAAGAAGAGAGCGTGCTGGAAGACCGAGTGCCTGCTGGTCTGATAGTCATCCTGAGAATAATCTGTCAGTTGTCACCTTTTGTATTTCCAGTTGCAGTTAGTCATTGAAATGTGTTCTAATTGAATTCCTTCTCTAATGGCTGTTTGCGCTCACAGCATTAGTTTTATTAAGTTAAAACTTAAGAACACAGCTTGCAACTCCTACTTTTGAACTACTTTTTTCATGTGCAGTGTTGGATCGTCTTCATACATAGCTGATAGCCTCAGCTTTGCAGGAGAGGAGAAAAGGAATTATACAGGACTTCTTTCCCACACTTACTGTCCTCTGAGGAAAACAAGGAAAAATCTCTTCCTGCACTTTTTAGGATAACGTGTTTCAATGAAGCATGACCATGTGTCTGTGTGTCTCCAGTCATTGCCTTCCTCTCCAACCTATTGCTCTGCTTAGCCTGGGTTGGTGGCCCCTACCAATGTGCTGGGCGTTGCACCTTGTTGCTCAGAAGGAGAACTTTCTGTACAATTCTGCAAAGTGTTATCATAAAAATGTTTTTTCATGCCTGATAAATCGAAATGTGTGTCCCTTGCCATAAAGAAGGATTCTTGTATTTTACTTACTTTTGCTTTTCAGCAACCCACTTAATTTAACAGCATTATTTAAAATTCTTTAATGATCATTTTAGAAAGGAATCCTTTTTCTTCCTTTCTTTCTTCTTCCCTTCTGTTAAATTTTTCCTTCTGTTACTGAACTGCCTGGATGTTCAGTTATAAAATACAAATACAGTGACTGAAATTCATATGGCATCAGCAGCAGTTTGTCTGCTTTACAAAGATTCTGTCATGTTTTTGCTGTCTGGAATTTTGAAGAAACACTGAAAATAATACAATTGAAAATAATAACTCGAAAAGCAAAAAGCGTGACTTTAAAATATGGAACATATTCTACTGAGGTGGAAGAGATGCACTTAATGAGTACTTAATGAAAGTACTTTTGGCAGTAATTGAAAGACATGTTTCATGTTCCACTGATACACATGGCTTAGGAAAGGAAGTACATTTTTATTTAGTGTAGGAGAGCACTAATGTTAAAAATACTTAAATGATTTTGATTCGGGTTGAGCAGTTTCATTATTCCTGATACCTTAAATGCTTGCACCTGCTTGCAGCTTCAAGTGCATATGATTCGTCATTTGAGAACTGTCTGTTGGAACTAAATTGAGAGATATTATTCTTTAAGTGCTTGTTCATTGTAATAAGCTTAGCCTTCTAACGTCATTTAGAACCCTCTGAAGATTAATGTCTAACATCTCTGTTCCAGCATTGGTAGCAAAACTTGTCTTAATAATGAAAAAATACATGACCCTCTCACATAGCTACAGAAAACTTGAGAGACACAGAAGGAAAGTCCTCTTAGGTATTTTATTTTTTAAAATGTTCAAATGTTGATAGAATCATTTACATTGGAAAAGACCCTTAAGATCGAGTCCAGCCCGTAATCCAGCACTCCCAAGTCCAGCCCTAAACCATGTCCCTAAGTGCCTCATCTGCATGTATTTTAGATACCTTCCTGGGGTGGTGACTCCACCACTTCCCTGGGCAGTCTGTTCCTGTGCTTGACAGTGCTTTCAGTGAAGAAACTTTTCCTTATAGCCAGTCTGAACTTCTCTTGAGGTCTTTTTCTCTCATCCTGTCACTTGGTGCTGGGAGAAGAGGCTGACCCCTGCCTGGCTACAGCCTCCTTTCAGTCAGTTGTAGAGAGTGAGATTGTCCCCCCGAGCCTCCTTTTCTCCAGGCTAAACTATTCCATTTCCTCAGACACTCCTCATAAGATTTGTGCTCCAGACCCTGTACCACATTTGTTGCCCTTCACTGGACAACCCACCAGCATCCCAATGTCCGTCGTGTAGTTAGTGGCCCAAAATATTCCTGACATTCCCTGTTCATTGAGGAGGGTGGAGGGGGTTTCCAGTAGCAGTCCTGAGACAAAGCTTAATCTGGCTGGATGTGTTTTCATGAGCACTGGGGCTGACTTCATCTTGCCTGCAGATTGCCTGTACAATCTGGGAATTGTACAGCTCTGCGTCCTCATGCTAAATGATGGTGTTGCCCTGTAATTTGGGGCTGGTGCACCAGTGCTGGCTGCTCCTAAGTTTCAGCATGGAAGTGCTTAGCTGGGTGTGAGCATCCTTGTCCCCAGCAGTGCTCAAGTGGTGACGTGGGACTGCAGAGCCACATCCGGATTTTTTCCTCAAGATGTGGCATGTACCTGTGGAGTAAAAAGGCAAAGCAAAGCAAACCAATATAGCCCAATGTGTGGGTGAGGGAAGCACACTGCATTTGGACTGCTTAATCAAGTCTTCCAAACTACTCTGAAGGGTTTTCAGAAGGAGCTTTGATATATTTTCAATTTGGAGTCAAGTGCAGTTTTTTATTGTCCTTTTGTATTGTTTTGAAAAAATCTCTTTTCCTTCTGAGAGTATCCTGTTGAAAGCATCCATCTGTCTGTCTTGCTTTTTTTTTTTTCTTTTTTTGGGGGGTGGGGAGGGAGGGGATCACAACATGACTGACATTAAAATAATGCATTCCTAAATTTCTGTGGTTAAGGCTATGGGTGTTAGCATTCTTCGTAGCTTCCAAAAACTGAAAGAAATATGGGATATGGAGTCTTGTGAACAGGTGGAAATACAATTCTGACCTTCCCTCGTTGTATATTTTTATATTCTGGGCTAATTTGCCGGATTATCCCTCTCAGCGAGCCAGTTGTTTTGCAGGTTTATATTTCCTGGTGGGATTATTCCCTCGAGCGACGCCTTGTGCAGTTTAGTTCTTTTCCCACAGCGAACGCTGCTTGAACCAAACGCGTGCACGCGTGCTCGCACGCAGGGTGCGCGGTCCTGGCCGCGGGGATCCGGGCTGGAGCGATCCTGGCCCCCGTGCCGTGGGTGTCGCCGCCGCCGGGAGCGCCGAGCGGCTGCGTTTCCGCGAGCGCAGCAGCAGAGGGCGCTGCAGGGCAGGGGATGGCCCGGCGCCGCTGCCGCCGTGGCTCCGCCCGCTCCCTGCTTCCCCTCGCGTGTTTTTAATTTCATACAATTGGTGGTTTATAATAATTACGTATTAGTATATAATATCATATATTAGCTTTTTAAGTGCTGCTAGATACTCTGGTCTCTAATTATGTTAACGTTCTTTTGGAAATTGCAATTCTGTTTACATGCTGATGCTACTCAGATTCCAGTTTTCTGTGAGGCTTCTAAAGATAATTTGTAATTATTCATTAAAATACCCCAACGCTCTATTTACGGTCCAAGTTTGTTCTTCACGACAAAAATAATTGTCTTGAGGTCACTGACAAAAATAGGACTGGTAGGAGAAGGCAGACTGGGCAGTTAAGGATAGTGCCATATGAAAAGCCTTAAAATGCCTCCAGTTTGTTCATGAACAGGGCCAAATGTATGATGGGTTTCTTTGTAGTCTTACTTTCTCTAAGTACTGTAAATACCTTTCAGAATCTTTAAATTGGAAACCATCTTCCTTCCTGTACTGTTTAAGAGACAGTATGACTGATTTTGAGATTTATGTAAGTAATTGAGAACTGTCTGCAAGCTGATACCATTATTGTTGTTATTGTAATAATTATTATTATTAACATTATTTATTTTCATGAAGTTTACTGACCAAATCTAACTAAGCAATTGATTTTTAAAATGTGCAGGGTTAGAGGGGAGGGTTTTGAGGATCACATGTATCACTTGTATCACATAATCCGTTGTGTTGTCAAACTGACTTACTGGAAAATCAAATATAATAATTTCAAAATAGGATGCTACATAAAAACAGATATGGGTTTTTTTCCCAGATTTTGATAATTGTTCCCATTTTACTTGTGTAACCAGTATTAGATGATCTGTTTCTTGAACATCTTGATTCAAGAACATTTTAAACCAAATGGCAGTGCTTTAGAGTCAAGAAATTGTGAGATATTGCAGATTCTAAGAATCTGTTCCTATTGATTTTCATGAAAGCAAGGGCTTTGGCATTTTTTAGTGAGCTTTGTTTTAATATCCTGTGTCTTTCTACCTACATTTTATGATGAAGTTTGACTGTGTGTGTGGCACTTCACTAATCCCTTGAAAGGCCAGGCAGTTGTAGTAAAGCATGTGATTCCCAACAGTTTTCTGCATATTTAAATACATACCTACATGTTGCCCTCCTCAAGTCACTGCTCACTTGTGGAAGCAAATTTTCTTTGAGCTCCCTTTATGTCCGTATCTGCATGCTGCACTGCTATTTCATTTTGCCTGCAAAACAAGGCCTTCAAAAAAGTGAAAGTATGCCATGTTTAATTTCAGATTTTAGAGTCATAGGAATTAATTATGGGGGAGTTTAATTGGCACATAGAGTTGTACTTTTGTTCTGGTTTCAAAAATTCATGATACTTTCCTCCAAGCTGAAATCTGTGCAAAAGCTTCAGAATGAGCAGAGGTTGCATCTTAGTTGTGTCGAAATCCTGTCCAGTGATGCCTTCTTGTTAATGCTGTTGGACTTTATAGCTTGTTGAGGTTAAATTTCTGACTGGGGCTTAAAAAGAGTTCAGAATACAAATCAGTTGTTTGAAGAGCCTGTAATGCTGAACTGGGGGCACTGGGAGGTGTGTCCCTACAGTCACTGGTGCAATGTGTACTCGGCATTGTCACTGCTGTGAGCTTTCATCAGAAGTGGCTGAAGTCAGTCAGACCCAAGGTCTCTGTTAAAAGCAGCATTTTAATACAGACTTCATTGAGGATGCCTTTCTGGACAGTAGGAGTGGGGAAAGCTTGTGTTGATCCTGCTAGAGAATATTCTCACAGTTACCTGCAATTTGTGGCTCAGGACCTTCCTGAACCAAGTGCTATCTCAATATGGTTTACAAGTAGAAAATGAAAATTAAGAAATGCTGCTGTGAGAATGTAAACTGGCCCTATGTCCTGGGTTCCCATTTTCCAAAAGTAAAACCTCATGAAAGAGAATAAGTTCATAATGTAGGCGACAAGCTCAGGGCCATACAAAATCTCAAGACTTTTTTGTGGGGGGAACAGAATAATTCTTCTGTCCCCCAGTTCTTCAGGTCCATGGCAGTACACTACCTTCTGAGAAAATGCTGGTGAGAAGGCGTGGAAGTTTCCTGATGCCTCTGGAAGCAGACTGTGTGCTGCTCTCTGTGATCAACTCAGGCTGAGTTTCGGAGGAAGAGTCACACATGAAAACATGGAAGAGGGCAGGACAGTGCACGTCAATGTGTGTGTACACACACAGACCCCTGCATGCTGCCTGCAGTGGTGTCACACCAGAAAGCCTTCCTCCTCTGACTAAAACCACAGGCATTAGCACCGTTTTCCTACATACCTCTCAATAAACCCATGGCTTTTAGAATTAGTACAAATGGTGTCAAGCCAGCTTGACAGGTAATTTAAAAAAATTAACTTGTTATGGAAAACGTACAACAGTCTAGACTTTAGGAAGAATGGCGAATAACATGGCTGCATCTTAATTCTTATCCTGCATTTATATATAAAGACTTGGAAAACCAGCTCAGGTTTTCTGATTTCTGACAAGTTTCACTCAAGCCCAGCTACCCTTTTGCCTGAATTGGAAACCCTTTCTACAAACTTATATATATAATAGTTTCTTAGTTTTCCTATTGTGCTGCTCTGACAAGTTGAAAAATAGACATTCGTCCTGTGAGTGTGTATGTGTGCAAGTAAAAAAAAAGTCTGTGCAGGTTATCGGTCAGTAATAGTCAGACCATGGAACAGCTGAAAACATGGAAACAATTTCCTCCCTAATTTGGGCAGATTGGAATGCATCCCCAAAATCCAAACGGAAATAGTAAAATTTAAAAACTTTTTATTAGTACCTAACCCAGCTGCACCTGGCCGGCCTAATTGCCTTCAACCTGGTCATTACTCAAAGGCATGAAGTTTAGCCACCAACAGCACTTATTAATGTATAATAGGAATTTACTTGTAAAACAGAATTATTGGAACGGTGTGATATCATAAAGACAGAGGTGCTGACATTTTAGATTGTTTTATATAGGGATGTTGAGTTATAATTTAGGAGTTGGATATTCTTTGGGTGATTAATCATTCTTAGGTATAACTTAAAATGTCTGGTGGATATACGTAGAATTAATGTTTGCAATGACCGGCTCATGAAGCTCGCTTATGTGAATAAGGTCATGTTTGGTTTCTGGACAATCTACTTCTCCAGGATTTTGTGAAAGGTTGGTGCAAAACCTAGAAATGCTGAGGCCGCAGTTTAATGAAATGTTTCAGCGAGACAGCCCCTCACTGATTTCTGTAAAGATGTCAAAGCCTAAGCCCATAAAAGTGCCTGCAAATTCTCCTCTTCATATCAATGGTGTGAGAAACTGAATACATTAATTCTGTTGGACCTCAAACTTAGAATGTGTCAATATGATTCCAGTGATTGATGGTTACAGACTTTTACCTACCTCATAAATATAATGTGCCTTGATTACAGAAGCACTGCTAGTGCTGCTATAGTTAGTTATGTCAGCACTTCCATTGTAAACCCCGTTTCTTTAGGGGTTTATAACTCCATCATAAAAATTCACTCTGGGATGAAATTTATACCATAGGCTTCTAGACTGTAAGCTAGTCATTGAAAATGCAGATATATTAAAAAAAACCCAAAAAAAAACCAGTTGAACAAAGGCAAAAGCCTAGACTTGCAAATTTTTTCATGTATGCATGTTATTTTTGTAGCTGAGAAATTACTTCACTTTTGAGATGCAACGTTGCTGCCTTTTTCTCCCTAGTGGAATTCAGGCTCTCTGTGATTGTCTATATGTATGCACGTACATACATGAATATACTTCTGTCATAAATATTTTTAAAACATAATATGTGTGCAATAACTTTTTTTAAAAAAACCTTGTAGTATTAATACACTGAAGTTTTTATCCGTAACATAAACCAACACTAAACACCAATTTATAGATAAAATACAGTTGCTGCAATAGACCATGAAGGTCAAGGGGGAAAGCATTAAAAATATATTCAGTTAAATACAGGGATTTGGGTGTGGACCTCACCTGGGCTAAGTTAACTTCAGTAAATATATATACACTTCCATGAGCAAAATGTCATGTGATCCATGTGTGATCTTTTTTTAAAAGGATGAATTGTTTAAAGCTTGTTTTAAACAGCCTCTGGGGTGTTATCTTAGAACACACTTTTTTTTAATACTTTGAGATTACTGAAGTAAACCTCTAGCAGGTAATGTTTTGTGTTTCTTTTGTCTAATGTTGAAGAACAGTCCTACAAAGATTTCTGTGCTGTTGGTGGTAAACAGCACTATAAGGTCTGGATTTTCTTAAATTACAGTAGAGTCTGAGTGCTCTTAAATGGTGTTTCTCAGTCCTTAATTCAATATTAAATTTTTTCTATGTTTTGAGGTTTTTTTTTTTAAACACCCATTGTGGTTAGATTTGAGGTTTTTTCCTTGCTTTTGCACATTGTAAAGTTTGGATAGCAAAGAGAACTGAAAACACTGGTAACGTCTGTTTCCATATTCCAGCCTGGTGATATGGCAGATAATGATTGGAACTTAATCTGTGACGTATCTTCCAATGGGGCTGTATTTACAAGTAGTGTAAAACTGGCTCACTATCACTTAATTATTTAATGTGTCTTTAGTTTCATTAATCTTTTCTTGCTGTACACGTTAGTGCTTTTCAAAGACTGATGAAAAAGAGTAGGAAAACTTCATTGCTTCTTTCCCCAGTACTTTCCCATTGCTGGTTAAAACAAAATTAAGATGTCTGGCTAGCTATCATTTTTATGAATTACAGGTAGAAATAGCTGAGGAGAAATTAATTTCTTTCTCTAAGTACCTTTAAAAAAATATAGATGAGCCTAAGATGAGAGTTGTTTCTATTACTAAAAGTCCCACTGCTTCAACACTCTACAGCTGTTAATAAAGAATTGAGCTAAGCTTCTTTTTATTTAAAGGTACAAGTTAACCTCAGATGGATACCTTCACTTGATTTAATGATATTACCTCTCCACTTTGTTCAATTTTAGGTTTTTGGCATACAGTTTCTAATGGCTGGGATTTTTAGGAGCCTAGAATTTTTCCATTTGTAACACGAATTGAAGCTCTGTAGCTTTGATTCTCTCCTCTCTCTCCCTTCCTCCTCCCCTTACCCTCACTCTGTCTGCAAATAAAAAGACCAATCCTCCCCAAAAAGCAGCTTGTATATATCAAAGAAGGGACCTGGAATCTTAAATAACTTTATTTATGAAACAAGAGGGAGTGGGTGGTGGGATGCTAGCACTAAACTTTTGAGGGTGGGCATCCGGCTCTCAGTTTACTTGGCTGGCTGAGTATCTTGAAAGCCTTAATTTAAAAGTCATCTTAGAATCATTTTTAATTGGCTCCAAGTAAGTAGTTGAGCATTTGTTCTGATAAGGAGGGTTTTGCTCTATGTGTGCCATAAAATCAGCAAAAAGAGGGATCTGTTTAATACAGCAATGATGCTGGGCTTTTTTGTTTCTAGGGTTTGCCCTAAACAGGATTTACCCCTTAAGGCAGCAGTAGCACACCATAAAAAGACCATTCTTTTACTCCACAGCAGCAAGGCTTTAACTTTCTGGTTTTCAGATTTCTTTTTTTAATAGGCAGCAATAACAAGACTTCCATAGGGTGGTTGCTGTAAGTACTGTACATGGTGTCTTAAGATCAGAATGCTTTGCCTGCAACGTTTTATTGCTTTTTGTTTAAAAAGGCCTGGGAAAGAGCATCTAACAAACTTCAAGGTTCAGCTCATGTTTCTGGAAACTTTTCTGGGTGGGGAAAGCTTATAGATGGAATAAAGTCAAGCTGGTTTTGCTGATTTACACTTACGTTATTGCTCAAGTTCTCAAATCTAAGTACTCCCAAACCTTGACAAATATCCTAGTTTGCATTGTAACAAAAAAAACCCTAAACCAACCAGCCAAAAAAAAAAAAAAAAAAACCCCCAAAAAAACCCCAAGAAAAAAAAAAAAAACCACCAAGAAAACCCTAGTGAAAGAGAATTTAATTGAAAATTTGGAATTAAATACTTCCATGCCCCATTAATTCTGTTGCTATAGAAATGTCAGCCTTTCTTTGCTCCCACATATCTATTAATTAAGCCAGTGTGGCATTTTTTTATCTGAGGATTTGTTCCTGCTTATCCAGGAACTCAAAATCTAGTTTACAGCTGTGAAAAGTATTTATTTGGAGAAGCTAGTTACTTTGTACCACCCTCTCAGTTCCTTTTATCATCTGTATTTTTAAAGTCTCCTCCTGACTAAGCTGCAGGTGGTCTGCTTTATTTTGAGTAGCATGTAGAGCAGACACTCACCACCCTACACCCCACTGTCTAGTTCATGCATTCAGAGTGTGTGACGTGGAATTTCATGCAAGTGCTGTGATGTTACGTTTTGCTCGTTGGTAAAAATAAAAAAAAAAAAAAGAAAAAAAAGAAAAAAAAAGGATGGTTTTAGGTAGTTTGTTCATCAGCACGTTGGTCACAATTGTTCTTTACCTGTTTGTTACAGTTCCATTGGTAAGCTCTTTTCCTAATAACAAGTTAAGATTGTGAGCTGTGTGGCTCTGAGAAGTCCAACTTCTCTGGAGTTCTGTGGTTTTCTAACACTGTTCCAGTGGAGTGAGCTTCCTGTAACGCTGGTGGCAGTCAGATGAGCTGTCTTCAGATGTCACTGGAGAACGCTGGAAGGTGCAGCCCTGCTCCTAAGGACAGGGAAACTTTCTCTGCTCCTGCCATGTAAGTGCATGGTCCTGAGCGCTCACGGTGCACCAGATAATGCTGGCAAAAAGATTATGCTGGCAGATAATGCTGGCAAAAAGACAGTTTCAGAGGGATAGGAAAGTGTCTCTGACCCAAGGCCTTGCTCTCTTTCAGTTGCTGAGTAATTCATGGAAATTTTTCAGTTTTCTGGAAGTTACTAGGAATTCCTTTTGTTGAAAATTGTTCTTGGCTGTCCCTGTAAAGTTGAAGGTGCATGAACTCCTGTCTTTTGATGCTTTGTTTGCTCATTCACGTGCAGTTTCTAATGGTTTTTCACTTGTACTGATTGACTCAGATAATGTGGCAGTCATGTGCTGATGTTTGTTTGAACTGGATCATCTTACTGCCACGGAGTTCTTTGGAAGGGAAAGACTGGCAAGTCAAAAGAAGGACACTCACGTCTGGTACAGACAAAACTGCATTTTTCCGCTTCTCCTATAAAAATGTGTCCCCTGACCCTCCCTCCTCTCTTCCCTAATCCTCTTAAAGCATTAGTTTGCATGCTTGCTTTGCACCTAGAGATAGAATGGGCTTGCATGAAGGAGTCATATATTCATTCTGGCAATGTGAGCTATCTTGGTGCATGATGTGGTGGGTGCCCCCATTTTTGCTCGCATGATCAGATGTAAGCTGAGCCTGCTTCTCAGAAGAGATGAGATTATTCAATCATCTTATGCCAAAGTATGTGTGAGGTTTGGGGAAACAGGCTGTCAGTCTGCATTTTGTAGAAACTGGTCACTGAGAAAAGCGGGGCCTGCTTGGGAACCTAGGTGGTGCTTAAGGCTGGGGAACTACCCTGTAGTGCAGCCCATGCTTCCTATCTTCTCCAGCTGCCTTAATCTCTTTAAAACACTCCCTGTGACTGAGGATTCCAGGAGCCTTGAGCTGCTTGGAGTAGTGGCCTCTCCTTCCTCTGTAAGCTTTTCTCTGAGTACCTCTGAAGTAATGGTGTACTTGGCTAGAGATCAGATGCTTTCTCTCCCTTTCAGTCCCTCACCCTCAGTGTAACATAATTCTGTTGCTGTATCTAGCAACAAAATGGCCTGTCAAAATGTCTCCTGGTGACACTTAACTTCAAAAGAGTTTTGGTGACATTTGGCATGCAGTGTTAACAGTGAGAACCTGAAAAGCGTATCCAAAAGGTCATTTAGATATATAAGAACAGTGTGTCAGAATCTAATGATCTTTCAGATGATTGTTAGGGGCTCAAAGAGTCTGTAGGAAGGTAATCTGGGTGCTAATGAACTTTACAAACTGTCCAGCTCTGCAGAGGTTGCTTTAATGCCCCAGTTAACTGGTGCATTTCAGTTAAATATGTGGATGTCACTTGAATGCTGACAAAATACCAGGGAGAACTTTGGTGGCTTTTGAAGATTTTCTTTATTCTTTTTTTGAAGCCAGGGACTTTTTTTACAGCAGGTAACACCTTAATTAGCTTGATGGACTATCCTGACATTCTTAACTCAAGAAGAGCTGTGTCCTTTTCCTCTCTTAAAAACTGCCCTTATGTAGTAGATTCACCATGACTTTTCAAGCTAGGTATTTTTTTGCAAGGTCTTGGAATATGGAGTTCTTGAGGTGGTAAAAACATTAAGTACCAATTCTCTGTCCTTTCAAAGGAGTAAGGGTATCTGTGTGTATGTATACATGCATTTGTGCATACATGCAGTCTCCCACACAAAAACTGACTTTCAGATCATTCAGAATACAAAAAATACTTCCTTGGTGACTGTAAAAATGCACACAGAAATTGTGGAGCTTCTTTTACAAAACCGTAGAGGGGTTGAGGTTGGAAGGGACCTCTGCAGGTTGGTCATCTGGTACAACTCCTCTACTCAAAGATGGTCACTTAGAGCATGCTGCCCGAGACCTTGTCCAGATAGCTTCTCAATATCTGCAAAGATGGAAACTCCACAACCTCTCTTGGAAACCTGTGCCAGTGCTCAGTCAAGCCTCACAATTAAAAAGTGTTTCCAGGTGTTCAGACAGAGTCTCCTTAATTTTTTTTACCTCTGGTCCTGTCAGTGAGCACCACTGAAAAGAGCTTGGCTCTATCCTCTTTCCATCCAACCTTTAGACATTTCTCTTCTCCAGGCTGAACAGTCCCAGCTCTCAGCCCTTCCTCGTAGGAGAGATGTTCCAGTTTCTTTGTCATCTTGGTGGACCTTTTTTAGGACTCTCCCATCTGTCCATGTCTCATTTGTACTGGGAAGCCTAGAACTGGACACAGCAGTCCAGCTGTGTCCTCACCCGTGCTGAGTGGAGGAAAACGACCTCTACTGAGCACTTCTGGCAAGTCTGATGCAGCCCAGGACACCACTGGCCTTCTTTGCCACAAGGGCTCACTGCTGGCTCATGTTCAACTTGGTGTCCACCAGAACACCCAGGTCCTTATATGCCAAGGTGCTTTCCAGCAGAATGACCCCCAGCACGTTATTAGTCCACAGGGTTGTTCTTTCCCAGGTGCAGGACTTTGTACTTCCCACTGTTGAACTTTGCGAGGTTAAGGATTGTGTGCATGACCTACATAAGTTTAATACAGCTCAGCCTGGAAATTATTTACAGGTTAAAGTGTGTTCTATTTGGCTTCCGTTTAGTATGTTCAAATGTTAAACCAGTTGAAACTTTTCAGTTTATCTGTGGGGGTGAAAGGGCAGGCATGAACTTGCCTTTGATAACTAGTCCTATTATGAAAGTCTATAGCAAGTCAGAAGTATATACTATATTTTGTTCCTCATGTGAGCAGTCTGTACAAAAGTAAATCCCTTTTGTGATGTGACCAGAAATGATTGCTTTTAACCTAATACAGTTTAATATTTTTCAAGCAGAGTATACATACTGTTGTGACTGTGTAACCATCAGATTTCAGCATTTTTCTCAAAAAGCAGGTATCTGCTAATAAATTTACCTATTACTCTTATCCACACAGAAGTAAATGAAAAATACTCCTTCTCATCTTTGAATGTTCTCCATATTGTCTTTATTTTGTACCATGGCTAGTGCCGTTTTGTAAGTCTCTGAATTTTCTAAAGGCTGTGTCTAGCAACAAATTGGATTCTCTTCCCCAGCTATTCCTCCTGAAAGAGAAAGCAGTAATGCTTGTTTGATAAACAGAATTTCTTTAAAGACTTCTAGATGCTGTGGTAAAATTTGCTGTGTGTTCCTAAATGAATACACAGAACTCTACACCATGGTGTCAAAGGAGTAGATATGCCAAACAAGAAAAAAATATAAAGTTGAATAAGTTTTAATAATACTTCTCTAGATTTAACTGTTTTACCTTTCAGTCCATTGTTGGATTTTATCCTGTTATCATTCATCATTCATAAGATGATGGCAAGAGCCTTGCAAGTAGTTTGTAGTCCAAAGATCTGCTCAAAGCTTAGCCTGAAGAGAACAGGGTGGAACTGCTGAAGCTGGAGGTATGAAAATGTGGCACTTTCTAAAAAAGACAGATGCTTTTTAAAAATACAGGAGATGGAATACTTCATTAAAAATACATCAAACATATAGATATTATATTGCTAGAATTTGTTAATGTGTTTTTTTTCAGGTACTGTGGCCCGTAAAAATGTTCCTTGCAATTCTGAAGCACATTACTGTCCATGGCACTTTTAGGAGTCAAACATACTAGTTACTTTAATCGGGATAATAATTTAGAGTGTCAGAAGGGTAGTGTACCTTTTCAGCGTTTCCATTTGGTATTATTTTACTCCTTTAATAGTACTTTATAGTTCCCAACCTTACCTCAATTAGCAGTACTGACAGATGCTAGTTCAGCATTTTACCTCTAGCCAGTAGGGCTTTCTTTAGAATAAATGTCAGTAATTTTATGTTGCTAATTTGAGGTGATATACCTACATGTAAAATTACATTTTAACTCTCTTGTTATACTTGCAGTGAGAGATGGCAGCATAAAGAAATATAAGTGAATGCGCCTGAGAGATAGTTCAGGACTAGAAGGTTCATTATGGAACTTTTATAGCTCATTTTCAGGCACACTGCAGATTTTGTTAACTCTTTCTTCCACTATGCATGTATTTCTTCTACATGTTTTCCCTCTTTTTTCCCCCTTCTGTTTTCTTTTTAAAAAACATTTATTTCATTAGCAGATTTTGGGAAAAGTGAGGGCGGGCTTTGGTTTTTTAAAGATCGCTACTGTTACAGACAGCTTTTTAATAACAAACATTATTTGCTCAGTGAAAAGAAAATGTCTGTTAGTGTACTAAAAATTGCTATCTGAAAAAGTCAATATAAGTGTTCAGTAAGTAAAATAAGGAAATGTGGTATTTCTTAAAATCATGCAGTTCTTGAGAAAGATCTTAAGGAAGCTTGTCCCAGTTAATAGGAAGCAAGCAGAAGGAGAATATTTCTGAGAAGTATGCTCCTGATGAAGCACAGTAGTGACAATTAGTGAATACTAATGGCTGGTATCAGCAGACCCCATCAAGAAAGGTCTGTGCTTGGGTATTGTTCTCTAATTTGCCCTGCAGAATACAGGGGAAATTGCATGAGAAGGCATAAGCTTCAGCACAAAATTGCAAGAAATTGCAGTATTAACTGTTCCATAAGTTACTCGGAATTCATTTTTAAAGATGGTGTGGCTTTGCCTGTGTAGTTATGTATTTGAATCTTTCTTGAAAGACACCTCTTTTTAGTACTTTAGATTTTCCCGCAGATTCTCTCAGTCAGTTACTAAATTACACTTTTGTCTATTTAGTAAAGAAAAATACCACACATGGGCATGCTAGTAACTTCATATGTGGCAGCAAATCTGGCCATGCATACTGACTACAAAGTAAGGAGGGAATATATGCTTTCTGCTGCAAAACAACAGCCAATATACTGATTTAAGAATTTACTTTCTCTCTTTCAGTATATTCTTATACCTAAATAGATATTTTCAAGGGTCTTTGTTATATATACTACAGAAATGCTTACTGTGGAATAATCCGTTTCCTGTTTTTATAACACACGTTTAAGATTGTTCCTATCTGTTGTTATTTATAAAGAGTTAATTGATGCTTCCTATGTTGTTGCATAGATGTGAGATTTTCCATCATTTTTGCTTTACTGTGTGGATATGCACTGATTGCTGTGGAGCAATTCCAGCATTTCTATTTCTAAAATTGTCTAATCTTCAGTCATTCTGAACATGAGAAATCTTCTATAAATTTACATAATGACTGTAATTTTAGCCTAGTTGTAGCTGCAGAAATAAAGCTGGCCTAATTTTGAGTTGAACACAAGTGTCATGTTCATAAAGGTTCGATTAAAAATAGCAATGGTATTTTTCAAATAAATTGAGAAACATTTATTAAAGCCTCTTTAACACTACGGTAAATTTATCAGTAATTATTCACTCATCTCTGCTGATCTGAAGGTTTTATAGTATTAGCCTGTGTGCATCTCCTTCTGCTTCTCCAGTTAATTTGATTTTTAACCAGGGGACAGGGAGAGGGGCACAAACCAGACAATTTAACATAAAATGTAGAGAGATTTTCCAGCCATATCACTTGTTATTCTGCTAAAGCTGAAATGTGCCACCACTTTGGGATGGAATGACTGGTGCTACTCTTAGTCATCTAAAATAGGATGGAATGAAATGTGTCATTTTCAGTAAAAGGTCAACATTTCTTTCAAACAGTCACAGAGAATTAATTTTTTTTTTTTTTCCAAGCTAGCGAGGCAGATTTCTTTTCTCTGCTTCGAACTTTTGGCCTTGCCCTCAAGTATATGGGTGGTATGTGTTTTAAAATTGATATATTAATGTTGAATTTTTATTGTCACCCTTTCTGTTCGTGCGCCTTTCAAATCCTTCATTTGTTTGTTTCTGAACTTTGGACGTATCGTAAAAATGTCACCATTGTGGCTGAACATTAAGCACCTTCCCTTTTTGCTCTGGGCTGTTGAAATAAATTTGGACCAGGTGCTCCTCTCATAACAGAAGTCCTTGATGTGCCCTGATAGTGAGCGGGAGAGCGGAAGCTGTCAGCTTTCAGCTGGCTTGAAGAATGCAATTAGAGCAGTTTTAATACTGTTGAGGGACCCCATCCAGTCAAAGTTGTTTGAGTTAAGCCAAGTCTAGGATCCTAAACATGTACTTTAGGCACGTCAGCTTTGTCTTTTTAGTCAGAGCGGATCTGTCATTCCCACACATTATGTGAGGGTAGATTCTTTCTGTTGGGTTGTTGGGGATTTTTTTTATACTAGGAGAAATACTCCCATTTCTTACTAGCTCACTGTTATTTTATCTGTTAGCTTTGTCTTTATGGCATTGTTAATACTCATGGTTCAAAGCATTTATTGTCAAATTAAAGCTTAAAACACATTTTTAAATGTCAAAAGTGCCTATGTCTTTGCATAAACCCTAGATTAGGTAAATTCATAAGTAGTTCATCACTAGGTTTTCCAGATTTGACTGGTTAAAGAAAGGGTAACATCAGTACAGATCAGAACACATGAAGTCTGTAGAAAAAAGTCCTAGAAAACAGGCAGTGCTGCAATGAGGTACTGTTTTTACTGAAGTCTCAGCTTGAGTTAATTTCCGTACTGGGTGTGATTCATTGATAGCGAAAGCAAAGGGATGGAAAACTTGCAGGCTCATCTTTTTTTTTTTTTTCCTTCTCCTTTGTTTAATTAGAATTTTCAAGTTGGCTTGTTGCTTCTTCCATTGCTCACTGTTAGAGCTGACTTCACTGGAATAAGTTCTGTCCTGAGGGGTAGTCCTCAGCTGGATGTTTCATTTATTTCCCTGTTTTTCCTTTGTTCATTAATTGGCTCAGTTGTTTTAAGCCTCAATAGGTTGCAAAGTGAAAAACAAAAGTATAAACAAAGATAGTGAAACTTCTGTTTTGGTAAACTCTATCAGGTTGGATTTTTTCCCATTGATTGGCTTTTGGGGCAGGGCAGACAAGATGGTCTTTTGTATAGTCTGAGTTTCAAGGTCTACCTAAAAGAACAAAAAGTAAATTACCTGCTCTGATACCTCCCCAGTTTTCAGATGAGGATGGAAAAGGCAGCTGAAAGCCAACTGCAAAGTAGTTTCTGTGGGAATTGATAGACCAAATTGTGCTTTGCTATTTCTTCAGCTAAATCAATAGCATTAGTGGCTTAAAAAGATAGGATTGTCTTATTAAGATTTATGGTTGTTAGCATGAAAACTTTTTAATTGTGTTCAGAAATTACTGCATAAAGATATTTCCAAGGCTTGATTCATTGTCATGATGAGTTGGAAAGGGAAGTTTTTTGTGATTTCTACATAACTGTCACTCACCTCAGGAATTTTTACAATTGTATATGTATGTATATGTGTGTATATGTAAGTCGGAAAAAAGCCAAACTTACTGCCTACCTATTAAAAAGCTGAAAGGAAAAACTACATACTGGCTATCTTATATTTGTAAGAGAGTAGATAGATTCTCAGGAGATCCTGGACAAACCCTCAAATAACAGAGAGGAGTAACAATGAACTTAGCTGTTTGTTCTTGCCTAATGTCTGCTGCTTCTTCACAAGGAGCATCTCTTCTTTCTCCCTTGTTTTCCCTGTGCCTTTTCACACAGCTTCTTAGGAGAGTGCTGTGGTGTAGACAAATGTACTGTAAGAGGAATGCCAAACCAGAAGGGAATTGGCTCCAAGCAGATGGCGATGGGCAGACTGGGTTATGGAGAGCTTGGTTCTGGATCAAATGCTCATTTTGTGCTTTTGTTTTCAATGGAGCAGGAGTTAGTAAAGGGAGCAAATCAATAAACTCCTCTCTACCATTAGTTCCTTCTGCCATCTTTTCTTCTGCTGGGGACTAATTCCTGACCCTTTCCAGTGGTGTCAGGCCTCTTCCCCCTTCAGTATGAAATAGAAAGGACAGTCTGTGTTTCACTGCTGCTAGTGGTGCTGGGAAGGCATGAGCTCAAATGGTAAAGTCCAGTTTTGAATCAACAAAAGAAGTGGGCCAGCTGAGCTTAGTCCCAGCTCCCAGAAGAGCAGCCAGCAGGTCAGATGTAATCCTTAGTATGAATCAGGGAGGAATTTGTGCCCTCTTGTTCCCTCCAAATGCATATTTGGACAAAGAGTGACCAGCTGAACTTGCAGTAAGAAGTATTTGGGTGGGATGAAAATAGTTTGAGAGTATCTCTGTCCCTGGAGGTTATTTTCAAGCAACTAGAAGGAATGATAAAGCTGATCCTTTTGAAAGCGAGTGGACTTCTTATTCACCTGAGGTCCTGTCTCATGTTTTGGCCAGTTGTAACCAGGTTTGCCATTGGGATGAAGCTTTCAGAGAGGTGATGTTCCTGTTAAATTTTCTGGAGAGGCTCAGGTGATAGAAGGGTTATGCAGGGACTTGTAGTGGCCTTATTTTGTCATCTGGTGTGATGGAGAGGTAGGGAGTGCTCTTAGGTGCAGGGAGGTATTCCAGAGGAATTAATGCTGTATTAAATGTCAAAGATTCAGCTTCTCAAGCAATGTTCCTCTCCGTACTGATCCTCTGGTATTCATTCATATTTTCATTTCAGTCAAAATTTCTTCTGCCAACACAGATGAGTTTGTGGGCAGCTTTTGAGGCTCACCAGAGCTCGTGAATCATGGCTTGTTTGCTTTTCATTGCAGAGAGCCTATCCTTTGCAGGAGCTATGTGTCAGGCAGTACCACAGGATTGTCTTGAAACCAATACTGTGGCCTAGCTTGGGCAGCAGTAAAAGTGCAGTCAATAGCTCATTTTTAATACTTCTGGATAAGGCTTTGTCAGGCACACAGCCTAACAGGGGGCTGTAGTAGCTGGTGAATTGTTGAATCCAGCAGATTGGCCACAGGCATGGTGCCTAGATTGAAAAAGTGCTATCAATCTCACATAAAAAAAAAAAAAGGCAAAAAAGAAGTACATTGTAAAAGTTCATTAAATCTGTCTAAACCAGCTATTTTTTAAAGTGTAGGATTCAGATTTTTCTTTAAAAACTAATGCAATTGAAACAAATATTCAAGATTTGGATGAATTTTAGACAAGGATTATATTAAGTATGTTTCATTTCAGTGGAAGGAAAAAAAATTACTGCATTTGATTTGACTTCCTTCATTCAATTAACTACTGAGTATTTTAAATATGCAAGAGCTATGTCCCATCTGAAATTACAATTATTTGCTTTCCTGATGGATTGAGGATGGTGAAGGTAATGATTCTACTGCAAATTTAAAGCTGGTTATGCTCATAAATTATTTTCCTTCTCTGTTGCAGACCTGTCCTTAGAACCTGTGTGCCATTTGAGCATATTTTTGTGATCACTTGCAAACACTTCAATCACCCCTAAGTCCTGTCACTGTGGATTAGAATATTTGCAGTGCAGGAGGGCAGAAAAAATGGAAAAGAATTGCAGGGAAAAATATTTGGAAGCTGCAGAGCAGTAAAATGGCTTTGACATGTCAAGTTATCAGTTCTTCCACGCTGCAAAGCAAATACACTATTGGAGCTCTGCAGAGAAATGTATTTAGACTTTGCTGTCGTAACCCTTTCTCAGCAGGAATTGTGCAGCAGAGAGGTGGCTGCCAAACTGCTGCTTGTCTGATGCAGAGATTGGATGCTTTCCTGAGCAGCACAGAGTAGAAGGGTGTCAGAGGAGGCAGCCCTCTGCGCCTTACAGCAAGTTAAGATGGGAAACAAAAGCAAAGTCTCTTCCTTGCTGAATGTGATATATGGTTTAGGGTAGTTGTTTGCCTGCTATCAGGCAGGAGATGATGAATGCTGGTACAGGGCCTTACTCTCATGCGAGGGATGGCTCCTGTCTGACATGCATGCCCCCATGTGAAATGGTTGACTGTCCTCTCTAATCCCTGTGCTGAACTTGACAGCAGTTAATACCGACTAAGCAGGAGCTGTGTTTTATGGAGGCTATGGGGAATAGCTTTACATCACATTTAACGTTGCCTTTTCTACAGTAGCAGGAAATCTGACTGTGCCTCGCGCTTTGTGCACAACAGTGCTCAGTAATTCTGTGCTCCTGCTGTTGTGGAGCTTGACTTGAGCATCTGCAGAAGTTACAAGCATGAATGATTTAGCATTTGCAGGGCAAAGCCCTCCTCCTTAGCACTCCTGTGAGCTGTGTCTCTGAAACTGTATTATCTAACGTGTTGGCCTTCTCCACATGCATGCCTACACAATGTTTGAACAATAAGTTTAGTATTAGGATACCTCTACAAAAGCTGGAAGTTATTGAAACACTAAATACAAAATCCTCCGTCTGTATTTTCCAAGGTTCCAGATTTTCATTATGTGCTTTGTTCAGCTCCCTGTGCCACAAAAATGTTGTGTCCTCATGCCTAAAATTCTTTCTGCAATCCTGTTATTCTTTTAGGTTGTCCTGAAAACATGGGGTTTATAAAGGTCATTTACTTATGAAAGAATGCTCCTGCATGTGCAGATAGATGTGTGCATCTACATATCTTGTCTGTACGTGAGTGTGTATATATACACACACACACACACGCACAAATGGAGTGTTTGTGCATATATATGTATATATATGCACACACAGAGAATTTTTTACCTAGTCAAGAGATAGTATGAAATTCTGTATTTTAAATGTACCTGTACATGTGGGGCACTGACACATAGAATACAGGCAGGGTAAGATATAAGATTATGATCATGTGAGATCACACTATAAGCCTTTCTGAACTCTGTCTGGAGACCACTAAAGTAATTTATCAGTTAGCAAAATAAAATTGTGTGAATCATTTATCAGCTATCAAAATAAAATTGTAAAAATCAGAAGATCCAGCATGTATTCTTACCAGTGGTAAACCAGTAAGAGAATTAAATTAGGTGAATAACAATAAATAGGTAATAAAAATAAGATCAGTACAAGTCTAAGAAATAAAGCCCTAAATCCAGCAGCAGTAACTTTTAGCGGACTTAAACCAGAAAGTTGTGAGGAAAAATTTTAAAGGAGAAAATGGAGTCCCATGAGAAAATACTGCTTTACTGTTAATCTTATGAGAATAAAGATACAGGGTCATTAGGCTTCATAATCTACAGGTTGAGGTTTTGGGGTTTTTTTCTTTTACAGGGTGTACTCTGCGGTGAGTGTCTTTAGTTTTAACTTCAGGAAAGATATTAAAGAAGTCTTTCAAATTCTGGATTGATGGTACATCCTTGCTCGCAGTATTTCTGTGATCACCAGCCTCAGGGGTAGTGTATGCATGTGTATTTATGAAGACACAGTCCATCAGTCATATTGACCCTAGAAGACCAATGTGGACTTCGAAACACTGGGGAGTGTCTGTGGTTTTGTGCATGTAGCTGACTGCAAATACTGATTTTATGGTAGGAAAAGTTTCTATTGCATAATGTAGAGGTGATTCAGTGTGGCTTATTAGGGTCCCTTCTATTCAGAGAGTTTCACTCTTCTTTTCTTCCCTCCCTGAAAAGAGCAAGGGAAGGCTTGTATAATGTACCTTTACTATGTATCTCGCATGAGCACTTGGAGTTTGGCTCTAGTGGATAAGAGCTGACCTTTTTTTGGTTGAGAATGCTTCTTTGGACTGAAAGAGAAGCAACCTGACTATGGGGCAGGCAATAGAGCTTGAGCGTTACAGAAGAGAAAAAGCAGGGAAGGTGGCAGTAGTAGAGATCTGAATGGGAAAGACATCCTGATACTTGCAAGCAAAGTCCCATATTCATGTTTAAGACATGATTGTTATTTTTTGTATAAAATGCCAGGGATCAAAACCAAGGTAATACTGAGCAGGATCAGTTAATAAACCAATTAAAATAATAAAGCCTGAAGTTGGATAAGCCTAGGTGTATAATGTTTTCCTTTTTACCCAGCATCTTCAATTGGTAAGGAAGCTGTTAGCAAGAACAGGAGATTTTTTTAAGTTGCTTTCTTGTCACATTGCATTCTAGAGGAGAATTAACACTACTGTCAGTAAACAGGGCAGAAGCCGATGGAATTGTAATAAGTGGTAGTTTAGAGGATACCTCTAAAATGTTTGATAGCTGAGATGGGTCAAAGATTTCCTGGAAAATGTTTATTTCTCTTAGTGTCTCTTTTTAGCGTTTCAAGAGGAAATCAGGTAATGATGTCAAATAACAGTGTTTTCTGCAGGAAGGTACCAAAGCATTATCAGTCAGTGCCTCGCAGTAGACTGTTTAAAAGACCAGAATGTTTCAAGGTAAACTTCAAGCTAGAATAAGCAGAAAATACTAGAAGAAATACATTCAGTAGGCACGTTCAAAAAAGTGATATTGAGATATGGGCAATGTTTATGCTAAGGAGATTTGAGGTGTTGAAAGATGTCACTCAAAAAGTTTAGCACATCCATTTTGTGAAAATTGTTGTGAAATCAATTTAGAAACTAGAATGCAGAGAAGTACATTATTCATAACAAAGTTTATTCCAGTCACCAGAAGATAGATAGACATTAATTAAAGGTATGCTCCTTTGTTAGATGTTATAAAAATCTCTCAACTTTCGAATCTTCAAACTCCAAAGGTATTTCAAAATACCAGGAAATAGCAGGCTTGCCAAGATGCATTAAAGCAATAAAGACACTTAAAAGAAATTCAGAAGGAAAGATAACCTTCAAGGCAATAAAAAGCATGCACATTGGTGTAAATCCAAAAATAGATTGTAGGAGATAAATATGTATAAGGTCTTTCACAAACCTGTGTGAACGTGTGCTTTTGTGGGAGAGCATTGCTATGGGATCTGGAAGTGAATACTCCATATTGGTGTGAAATAGGATTTGCCCTTTGTGAGAACTTCTGGTAAACGTAGCAGAAAAAGAAATTAAAAGAGGAAAAGCACTGTCATAATTTGTGCAGTATTTAGTGGTAGCTGTTACCTGGGGAGAGGGTTCTCTGATGATTTTTAATAGTGAAACCTTCACTAAAAAGATGGATACTTAGTGTCACAACATGTCTGTATTTTAAAAACGTTTATTTACATATTAATTTGAAAAATACTTCTGGGAGGATAAATACCTTACTAGGTGCTTGGGTTTTCTTCTATCCAGTGAATACAGCATCCTGCTAAAACAGAAATCTCCTGCTGAACTGCTTAATTGTTACTTCACTGCATCACGTCTCTTTTAAACAAAAATAAGCTGTGATAGCCTTTTTTTGTTGTTGTTTTGATATTTAAGTAGTAATAATATGTTTACCAGCTGTATATTGCTTTGGAATAACTGGAGTCTTCTGTGGTTTCATCCATTCCCTTTGACCTCTTTAGAATAGGAAGAAAGAATGGTAGATGTGGACAGGAGGACAATTTCACCTGAATAAATACACCTTCATCTTTGAAGAAGGTGTATTTATTCAGGTGAAATTGTAAGACTGCTTAGAATCTGGTGTTAAATTGTGTTTGGATGTGTGTGGTGTTAATTTGTTTTAGGATTTTGTGGCCTGTTAGCACTCAAACCATTGATTGGCAACCTAACCCTATTGTTCTACTTGGTAGTACTGCTGAAAACTTCTTGTCCTTTTAAGCAATCATCTTTTATCCTTAAACTACAGTTTCAAAGCTGTGACACTGCTTTGAAGTTTCCTGTTCATATATTATCACAGGGTAAGCTGCCATGCTGTTTGGCAGGGACTGTGGGATGCAGGACTCGGGGTCGGGGGCTGCTTTTTCTCTAGACGCAGTTTTATACCTCAGATGAGGATTCTTCTCCTGATTACTTTTGGGGCACTTCTTAGAGAGCAATTCATAGTAGGAATAAAATTTCAACACAGGCTATTTAAAATGCTGCTTTTGTTCTTGCCTGTTAACTCTCACAATTGAAACCCTAAGGAATATTTGGAAAGTGCTGGTCACAATTTTGCAGGTAATAGGATCATAAATAAACATCTATATGCAGATAAGGACTTAACAGAAATCCATCCTTTGAAAGGAAAGCCTATTCTGCAGCTTTAAATTGCTGGATTTATCTCAATAACATGCAAAGTACTACAAAATACATGTGCACAACACCCCCCAAACAATTAGAAACATCTATCTTATTGTGGTAGATTTAGGACTGGAAAGGTGAGGTTAGCTTGATCTTGTGGGGAAATCTGGAGAACACACTTGGAGTGGGATTTTTTTTAATTTCAATTTATTTATTCCCATGTGCTGATAAGCACTTGCAGTTTCCACTGAATTTCCCTAGAAATTCCCTAGGATTCCCTAGAAGAATCACTCTAATCAAAATATGACTTGACTTACACACACCTGTCCAAAAAAGATAAAATTAAGGCTTTGCTTAAGATTTGAGTCTGGTGTTGTTCCATCATACTGACATGTAGGTGAGTGTAGACTTCATGTACACACATGAACAAGTAGTTAGCAAAAAATGTTAATACTTTAAACTGTATACTGACTACAAAGGAAGAAGCTAATGGGGATTCATTTGAACCCACTGGAGAAAGATGACTAGTGGCAGAAATAAATACACAGTGCTGCCTTTTTTTTTTTTTTGTTAGGTTTTGCATGCAGAAAGTCAGTAATGTGTGGCTTAAGTCAGCTCTGACAAAATGAGCACCATGATTACTGATGCCCTATTTAACCAAAATATGGATCCAAGTAATCTGAAAAGCCATCAGTGTGGCAGTTATTTTGGGCAGAAGAAAATAATTGCTCTTTAAAAAAAACCAAAACCAAAAAAAACCAAGAAACCAAATCAAAGAAACAAACACCTAAGAAAACCCACCAAAACCAATTTCATTAAGGTAGAGTAGGTCAAGGTAGCTATGCTTGACAGTCTAGTTTAAGCCTGAAGAGAATGGGCAGAGGGGGGTTTTTTCTGCATAAGAGCCTCAGAAAGATCATAAAAACCTAAAGAAGGTAGAAGATGAATGGGAGATCTTGGTATTTTTCTGTATTCTGTTTTTCTTTAAAATACTTTTAATTGCTGCTGGAAAATAAGTCTGTTAATGGTTTTTTTTTCCTTTTCCTGACAAAGTCACCATATTAAAGACTGAATTTTGGTCACTGAGTGCATTAGTTGATAGCGGTAGTGGAATTATTTATGTACTGTCATAGAGAACAGTAATGTCTTCAAAAACATGCAAATGGAATTTCAAGGCCATGCTTGTGTTACGTGTATTTCTTACTTAAAGTTTGGTGGTTTGTATCTCAGCAATGCTTGATGGTGTGAATGCTGGGGTAATGTAACAGCCATGCAGAAGAAGGTGCTCGTTTACTGAAAATAAATCAAATGCAGGTTTAACAAGTGCCACTGAGAGAAAATTGTGATCAGAATTCGTAGGGAGCTAACTTAGGCAGCTGAAAAATCTGGGTTTGGTTGTTCACACACAAATAATAGCAGTAATCTTTTGCTCTGATTTTTCTCCAAATATTTAGAAACTGCTTGCATAGCTGAAATTCTAGATGTGTTTTCCTTTATTTAAAAAATGGTTATTGTTTTTAGATAGATAGTATAAAATTATAAATTGTATTGGGGGGAGATTCTTTGTTTTCCTGCCAGCTGATAGATGGGCAAAAGGTATACTTTTTTTACATATAGCCAGCCAACCAGCGAGAAATAAATGTACTTTTAAGTATCCACACCACACACAATGAATTGTTTGAGTTTTTCTTGGCAGTATTTGGTGAAGATATTTTTGGTATTTTTAATTCTTTGCATGTGCTTGTTCTGTGCCTTTTGTATTATTTTGCACACCACCCAAACTTAATCCTATTACTATTTAAAGTATTACTCTCTTTCCACTTGTAGTGTAATTCCACTTGTACTTGTGCTATCTTGAGAGGAGGGATTTTCTTATTCTGTTTGCTTCAAAGCCAAAAATTTAGCAGCATTTGCAGCCTTTTATACATGAATGTTGCTTAATTAACCTCCATGTTTTTCTCATTCCCATTACCAGAGGTGATGGTCAGGGAGTCATATTTGGGGACCTTAGTAAATACATCACATTATTTTAATACTATTTACAACTGCAATTATTATTAAGTTCTCTGTGATTTGTAGGCTGATTTTTTTTGTTGCAATTTCACACGTTTGTGAAATACTACAGCAACTTCTTGTGTAATATGTCTGCACCAATTATAATTTCTTTCTGTATTAGATATGTAATGTTGAAGCCTGTGGTTTGTTGTAATCTTAAGTACTCCTAATATTTCTCTATAACTATACTTACTGTTTCTCTATACTTACTTGAAATATTACTTTTACGTTTAATGATGCAAGTACAAAATGAGTTCTTGCAGGTTTCTTCTTTTGTGCTGCAACTGCACCTGAGCCTTGCAAAATACTACTTTTATTCTCTTGGTTTGGCTCTCTCTTGAGCAGTGACTGCCAAATAGTTCAAATTCCTCATCTGTTTGACTGTGTCTGTGAATATCTTGCAACTGCTCCTAGCTTTGTGCACTTAGTCCTAGAAGGAAATTCCCTCCCTTCCTGCCCTCTCCTGGATGCTGTCAGTACGTGGATAACTGTAATATTTGAAATACCAAGCAAATCCATCCCCTGTTACGGGCTGGAGTGATGGGAGCTGTGATGTTCTTTCAAGGTATCTCATGCCCTTCTTTAAGAGCTGATCTGTGCTGTAAGAGGTAAAAGTAGGGGGGCTCACTGAGCTCTCATTCTTAGATGAATCCTGAGAACATCCACCTTACAATTATAGTTAATTGACAGCTATTCTAGGTCTGTGGATAGTAATGCATCTGCAGTAGGGCAGGGTGTGGAACCCCATATTACTGTGATACCTCATTAAAAGTTTCTTAGGTACCCCTTGTAGCTTCCTAGCGTGCAGTAGTACAGCAGGAAGAAGGGGAAGCATTAAACATGTCTACACTTGTGATTTAGGGCAAGTTTTGCCCAAAATAAACAAGGTATGCATGTCTTGGGATAATTCTACTACTCACGAGAAGCAGCATATTCTCTCTTTGTTGAACACCTCTTTTATTTGTATGATGCTATTTTCAACTGAACCCTGTGGGCTGGCTCTTTGGAATCTCTCTTATTAATGCTTTGAAGAGAAGTTAGACCTAGAATCTGAGAAAATAGCTCTTAATATTTCATAATGTATGTTTCACTGTTGTGCTTCTAGGTTTATTTAGCAAACAAAACATAGCTTCTTGCTTTTCATAGTAAAACTTAATAACACTTACTGATTCTCCCTGTGTGTTCTAAATTTGGGCAGAGTGCACAAAATCTAATTATTGCCAGGGTTTTTAATTGTTTCAGTAACCCCATCATGACTGTTTGCTTATTGACCGTATTGCTGAGAGACTTCCAATTAGGAGTTGTTCTTGCAGTCTTTCAAAATTAAATTTCTGCTCCTTCTGAAGTATCTCTAGTACTTATGATTTGCTGTACTAGCAATCTTTTATGAACACTGTGCAAAATATAAAAAATTATCTTTTGTCATGAAATGAAAATTTCAGTTATGGCAAAGAACATTGGTTGCTAATTAGTGGTATATTAAATTGGTGGTAATACTTGGAAGTTACTGTCTTCTCAAGTTTACATTGTGATGAGTGACTATTTTTTGAAATGCACATGGTAGCTAAATGTCAATTTCTGTTGATTTTACTAAGTCTTCGGAATGTAATTACTGTTGTGCTCTTGAAAATGTCCATAATAAACACTCCCATTCTGTACGTGCTTTGCAAAGGAATGTATTGTAGCACTTATACATATGTATGGTAATCCCCTGTATACATATGGGCTATGTTTAATACCAATGTAATAATTTCTTTTTAAATTCAGTGACCTTATTCGGGATTATTATTTTGCCATTGTTAATACTAGTATTGGAATGATTGTCAAATGGTCCACATTTTTTACAGCACTGAAAGAGAAAAGTCGACTTCATATTAAAATATTATTTTTCTGGAGATAACAAACAAGTCTTTCTAGGATTACCTGCCAGATAAAGTTTTTAAGGTTATTGCAGGGTTGTAATAAATTCAAGGTGTCTATATTTGCATATGTTTTTAGTAAGTTAGGGACTTCTCTGTGCGAGGGCTACAACTGCTGTGTTTGTTCAGCAGTGACTTCCAGCATTGTCTAACCAGACTATAACATCTTGGTTTTGTCTTTGGAGTTACTTCTGGGAAAATAATTTTTTTTCTGTCAGATCTGATTTCCTTCACAGCTATCTCTGTGTGCGAGGAGCAGGTGATGGTGTAAGGTACCTCAATTCTTTAAATTCACAGCCAATATGTTGGTCATGGCTCTGAAGAGCTCAAGACTGTATTTTCTACTTCCATAGGAATGGTCACAGATTCTCTTCTTGAATCAATTAAGACCGTAGATTTCCAAACCATTTAGGAAATGCACTGTTGGTATTCTACCAACAGAATCATCCATAGGACTGTTGTCTAGGGCTGAAGTGATTGTGGGTGCTTTTATTTAACTTCATGGTTCCTGGTTTGCTTGAGGGGGTTTGGGGGTTTTTTTAATATCAGAAGAAATGAAGAGCACAGCATAAGGCTTGACTGAACTAACTTGAATGGGAATTTGGAACAATTTGAATTTCCAAGGCTTGTAATATGTGAGCGTTGTTAATCACGTTAGCAAGCTGGCCTTCTCTCAGTGCTGACGTGATTTACAGTATTGGTATTAAGCTTTGAACTATACCAAAGGTAAAGGTGATCTACCAGTTTCTAGTTGGGATGTTTTTTCTGATTATACAAAAAAATATTTCATATTCTATGACAGACTAGGGTGAATCATATTTATCATTAGCAAATACTTCTCTAAGAAAGAGACCGATGGTACCAGGAAAAAAAATCCTGGCAAAAGAGTATAACTGAAAATGGGATATGAACCAAGGCTCAAGGGAAATAATGTTAATTTAGACACTGATGTAAATCACTGTATCCAAATACAGGTTTCTTATCTATAAACCATATTGGTGCTCAGAGTGAGATTAAAGGAGTCTAATAATGAGATTACCTGTTTAGCAAGCTGTTTTTCAATATTAAATTTCTCTTCCCTTTCTCTTCACTTCTGCTGAAGGTAAAATGTAAAAAGGTTGAACATTTTTATTTATGAAGAGCTAAATTGCCATAGATTACTATTAAGGTCTGATATCAGGCCAAGATTCATTTTTTACTTGACGTCTAGTGTTTAAGAACAAGAGATGTCTGATGGGGTACCCACTCTTTCTTGAGTGCCTGCCAAATCTTGTATGTCAGCATTCCCTCTGATCTTTTAATGGGGGTTAAAAGGAGACAACCAAGGTTTTTATTACAAGTGGAAAGTAGTTTGCAGTAGAGATTGTTTTCTGTTCGTTATTATAATGATGGTAGTGCATCAGATAGGACCATTTTTTTTCCTTTTTGTTCTTTTCTTTAACTATAAATATGGCAGAAAACGGGGAGTGTGGAAACTTCTCAGAATTTTTGTTAGTTGGATAATGAAATGCTTTAAAAATATTCTTTGAAGTTTACAAATGAGTGTTGGACTGAGCTTCACAGTTGTTTTGTGACACCAGGAAAGGCAGCAACTCGGCACCTTTTTTAAATACCTTTGTTAGCACCTGGGATAGTTTGTCTGGTATCTGCACCCACAGTGGTCACGGGAGCTGTTTGACTCCTTCAGTGAAATGTGCTGGGAAGCAGCCACTTAAATGCAATGCAAATCTCTGTGGCTTTTCCCTCTGTGTGTTCTGTTACAGCAAAGTCTGAGCAAATTAACAGAACATAGATGTACTTGCTGAAAATTTATGCTGCTTCTATACTACTTAATTGAGACTATAATTCCCTCAAGGATTTAGCATCTTTTTTGATCTATTAATACTGTTTTCTGTTCTGTTACATTCTACTTCTGAGTAATACTGCTGTTTCATCTGAAATAGATTCTTCAGGTTTGGGTGGTTTTGGTTGTGTTCCCTCCCCCACTTAATTATGGGCATTCAGATCCATCTTCCATTGTACAGTCCTGTCTGTCTTCACCTTCCTTTATAGCTGTCTTAGCTGTAACATTAACAGTGCCACCAGGAAAAAGAAAAGCAGACTGCAACCCTGCAGCTCTTCCTGGTGAGCTGTGGAAATTCATAATCCCTCTCTGACCAAATGACCTGAAATCTAAGGGAGCTGAAGTTGCTTCTTCAAGTGTATTTTTCTTTGGAATATAATGACGATGCTTTGTTAATTCAAAATCCACCCTTTTGGGCAGAAACATGGGGTTTTTAAGACTGTTACTTAGTGGATGAGAGTTCACTGTTGGAATACATTTACTCAGCATCAGAATTTATGCAGAGTATATCAAACAGCAGCTGTTGTCGAAATCGCAGTTAAAACACCAAACCCATGTTTAACTGCAGGAAAATATTTTAATCTCCAGTAGGTGGGTGATTGATGGGGTCATCCACACAGATTTCTTCAACAATTTTTTCTTTTTTTCCCCTTTCTCTTTTCAGATGAGGTAGGGAAAAAAAATAACCTGGAGGTGCTGTGTTTCCTAAAATGGCACTCATACGTTCCCTATTCTTGTCCATTTGGCCTGAGAATAAGCACAGCAGCTTTCTGAGAATTTTTGCCTATTGATCGCTATTGACACTGTAGAAAACAATTCAGATTATGACAGTTTTAAGCAGTTCAACTTACCCTTTGCATAAAATCTGTGTGCTTAAGAGGACTGTACCCTTCATAAGGAGCCTCCTTGCAAATTCACTGGTAGGCTCTATTAATCGTACTGGTAGCTTCAATGAACCTTGTCAGTTCATGGGGTTTTAATACCCATTAGCTAAAATAATTCTGCCTAGGTCTCGTGACTCTATTTACTCCAATAAATACGCACTGCAACTTGTAATACAAAAGAATATAGAGTCTTGTGGCTGCTGCTGCTTGATTTCAAGGAGTAGAGGATGACCAGAAGTAGGAAGCAAACACACTGAATAAAACCTTGGAAATACCTGTGGGGGGCAGCAGTGGCTCAGGTCATTCAGAAATGGGGCCATAATTGCCTGAAAGGACTACCTTTGTTTCTAATTAGGGAAAGCACCTTAATTTAAAAAGAAAAAGGAAAAAAAAAAAAAAAAAAAAAGAAGAAGGAAGAGCAGAGCAGCACTGAGATGTTTTGGCTCTTGGGAAACTTTCTCTTTTCTTTTGGACTCCCTGGCTGCTGCTGTGTGCTGGTTGAGCAGGCAGGAATTGGGCACCTTTTGCATTTGCCTCCAAGAAGCCACTGGAATAGCTGCTGTGGTATCCTTCCTGCAGCTCTGGTGAAGATTGAGTGACTTTATTTTCCACAGCAGCTGAACTGCTTGAATCTGTTCTGCTGTCAGTAAGCTTGTATGTCTTTGTTGGCAGATCACTAGGCACGAGTAATTTGTGTGGATGGAGAAAAAGACAGAAGCTGCATAAAGTGTGCAGATGATGTAATGGGGATCAAACCCCTGCAGAAAGAAGTGTCAGAGATGTAATGTTGATTTTATATGCCATAGTGGAGGGGGTTTAGATGCAATTCTCATTGCACAAAGTGGTTAGGAGGAGATGCCTAATTTTTAATACGAGCAGTTTACAACCATTCACAGTTAAACAGTTTATAGGATTCTTGGTAACAAAAGGTGGTCTAATTATAGAGGAAAAGAAAACAATATAGTGAGGATATTTACAATGTGTGACCTATGTGAATTATGATCTTGTTAACTATGCAAAAATGACAAAAACCAGAACCATCCCAGTGAATGAAATGTTTAGCCTTTCTTTAATGAACTTTTAATATAGAAGATAAGGAGGAGGCTAATTTTTTTCCCTTTAACATCAAAAGAAGCCTGCACTTTGAGTGAACCTGTACTTTCTTAAGATTAGTGCACTAGACTTCAAACTGGAAAAAAAATGACAATATTTTTTCTTTACAACTAGCCCACACTAGAGTGTTTAGTTTCTGCCAGTAAATCACATGCCAGGGTTTCTACTGCCCTCTTAAATCAACTGAAGGTGTGATTCCTTTCCCTGTGATTTTTGTTTAACTTCCCTTTTGTAGTTGATCTTAATTGTTCTTATTTGCAGGCTTTAAATGTTGATGGACTGTGTCATTTATAACCCTTTTTCATTGCACAGTGACCTTCATAGGGAAATTTCATACATGTTTTCATTGGGCTTTGGTGGCATTTTTGTTTTATGCATGTAAGTGAAACTGGCAATAAAAATTAGTACGCAGAAGTAAGGTCTTCTGATTAAAGCAATGTTATAAAAATCTGGTTACACTATAGATAGAAACATTTCAAAATGTTCTGCAAACCTACACTGAAACTGTGCAAGCACAGATTGCCAAATGTAAAGTCCCTAGTGAATGAAATTTTGTGGTTTTCTCCTAGACAAAAGCAACCAACTGTGAATTTTGTCCCAGACTAATACTTCACGTAATCTCAGCTACAGTATTTCTACCCTTTGCACCTTCATATTGCTGTTTTCAGCCAGAGGAGTTGTACCCTGTACAAACTGAGGTGAAAAGAAACCTCATGTCCCCTGTTAGTGTGTCATCCTGTGAAGATAAATGAGTTTTACCCCAAGATGTTCCATCCCTGCTGTGAAGATGTTGTTGAAACAAACAAGGCATCAGGGCTGGGAAGTGGTGATGGAGAAGGGAGTTTGCCACAGTGCAGTGATAGCAGGGTGTAATGAAGCTTTAGCTGTGCTCAGCTCAAGTGTGTACAGCAGCCTGCCCAAATCAGCATGGCAGGGCAGAGGGGGCAGAAATGTAGAACAAGATAAATTAGATTTAACCCTTAGATTTAAGGGTACTTCATGACCACCTTGATGCTGCTGACTCTAAGAGTAAAATATATTTGGAAGTCCAGAACCAATGGTTTGTTCTAATGATTTCCCCTAGCAGGTCAAAAAGACCACTGTTGTAAAGTTGATCTGCCCTTTTTGAAAGGATATGAGATGGGTAAGCGTGACAGCCCGTTGGGTTTTTTGGCCCTGTCTGCTTCCTGCAATTTTTGAATCCCAGACTTTCGGGCATATAAGGCAGATCTCATGAAAGCTCAGCACTTGGACTAGGGTGTTGTAACTAGTGCAAATTTGCCTTCCTTGCTGAGGGTTGATAACATCAGCAGCTCATCTCTGGGAACGAGATGATCCTCTTCCCCTCTTGGAAGGACGCAGCTCAAGAGTTTGAAGTTAGAAAAACATGAACTAATTTGGGTTTAGCTAATTTATGGCTGTACAAGAACAGAATTTTCTCATCTTAGTTATTCTTTTCTGTACTTCTGAAAAGCCTGTTCCAACCTTTTCTCCCTCTTTTGGTCAGGATAATATTAACTGTCTCTTAACATTCTCTCACTTTCTTGTTTTTTGTTTTTTAGGAAGGAAGGGACATCACATGTTTTCTCACTTCTTTTCTTTTTCTCCTTCCACTTCCAACTTTTAAATATATTGGCTGATTTCAACTAACCCCAATTCAGAGCAGAAATATCTCTTTTCTTATGTTGCATTTTAAATTATTAGAAATAAAGAGGATTCTTTTAACTTACAATGTTCACAAAAAACCTTGAGCTTTATGTTTGTATATTCCTCATGGCTGCTGTTAGAGCTGTAGAATGAGCAATGGCTTTTGGGTGGCAGCCCCAAATGAAATCCTTGCCAGCCTCTCTTTGAGGAGGTTCTGTGCACTGCCTGAGAATAAATCAGATTGTAAACATTGTGATTTTGATGGTGGGCTTCCAGTGTAAGTACCATTGGTAGCAGAAGTCCAGTACCAAAAAAGCAGAAATAGACTATGTAGGCTGTACATTATAAGTGTTTGTATCCCACTACTTCTCATGTACTAAACAGAGTAACTTCTGACAGTAATTTGGAAGAATGTATCCAAGTTGATAAAGTTGGTTTTGGTGGTGTGTGAGCTAAGTGGTGACACGACTGCAGTGTTTTCTCTTGCAGTACGATTGCTGCCAGCTGTGCTAAAAGAGAACACTTTTTTTTTAGGTAGCAAAACACTGTTTCAGTGCTCATTACTGCACTATGACACGCAGAGTTAGTATATTTTTATTGCATTAATAAAGAGAGCTTTGTCCTTCTCTGTCTGTTGGCTTTAAATCTTAATCAGAAGATATGCTTTAGAGCAAAAGGGGAAATTTGGGATTCGGGTGCTGCTGATGCTAAAACCAGCATTGCATTTCCTGTTGGATATCTCCAGTTTTATCTGTGCTCAAAACAAAAAAAAGCAAGCCATTTGACTGCCAAAGAGCAGGTTAGGGGGCAGTGTGAGGAAACTCCATTTGATCTCTCAACTCCCCCCATTTTCTCTGTTCAGTATCTCTGCTGTGTCCTGCTGTTGTCCCTTTTTCTGAGGGAAAGTGTGAGCATGTTATATGTGAAAAAACTGCTCTGAAGATACAGCCAGAAGAGCCAAGAGTTGTGCAATGTGAAACCAACATATTTGTCTCCTAACAGCAGTTTCTTGTATAATGTGCTCTTCATCCATCCTCTCATAAATTCAGACTGTTTTGAATGGCATAGTTATCATTTAGGAAATATTTGAAGCAGGGCAGATACGAGAAGTTGGGCCTAGATGTTTAGAATGGGCAGATTAGGACTGAACCGTGGTTTTCTAATTTCCAGGAGTCATGTCCTGCTGGATGATCTTTTTCTTATCTTCCTTGTACTCTCTTCCATGTTGACATCTTTGTTTTGCAGTCTGCTGAGAGAAGGTAATGATGAGGATTATGTCATATGGATTGTAAAAGACCATTTAACCTCAGCTAAGAGATTTTACTCTCTACATGTTGCTGTTTGCAGACTCAGGGGAGCAGTTTAATTGACCAGACATGGAAATAGCCATTGGTCTGTGTTCTAAACAAACTTACCGAGACCACAAGGCTGAATTTTGTTTGACAGTAGCTGAAACAATAAAGGTTTACACTATAAAAATTAGTTTGTTATAAGGATCTGAAGCATCTCTTTTGAACTAACTTAAAGCTTCAGTGCTGGCAAACAACTGCTCATCAGTAGTGCTGGCCAGAAAAATCCTGTGAAGGAATGTAACAAACCATCAAAATTAAGTATTTTAATCAGATTTTAAATGAAAACAATAAATGTGTATTGCAGGGTAGAGTGATTCTCTGCAACAGTCTTTTTATAAGCACTTTGCTATTGAACAGCATTGCCAGAATCAGTATGTAGCAAACCACCAGATGATGAAAGAAACCCTGATTTGTTCTGAATGTTTCATTTTATGAGCGATTCAGTTCAATTTCCATTTTAAAACTGTAGTACATGTCATAGATCTTGAAGCACTGAATGTTAAAGAAACTATTAAACATAGTTTTAACTGTTCTCTGCCTCGAGTTCTTAATTGAGAACATAAAGGAGTTTGCCTTGAGAGTTAGGTGAAATAATTAGTCTTCCAGGTATCTTATTTTAAATGTAATTGCTTTTGCTACCTCATATAGTGTTGGTGGGATGATATTAGTTAGAGTCCTAATGGAGAACCTGTTATGGGACTCAAATTTTGACTGCAAGATCTTGTTCTTCACCTTAGGATCTAAATTTTTTGAGCTCTAAACACAGATGACTTTCCCAAAATGTTGATTAGGGATTAGATTCAGAAAGAAGAAGAAAGCAGTGAAACAGAGTTTAATTGTAATTCACTCTGCTGCTTCTTTATACTGCAGTTTTGTTGTTTCACTAGTTCTTTGTCGCAGATAGAATAAGCAAGACCTGAATTTTAAAACTTGAGTCATGATCCCTCTTGTCTCACAGCTTTCATCACTTATTTAAGGTTATGAAAAAGAGCTTGGTATTTTTTTTCTTACTGTATTGCTTCTGTAGCTGAAGCAAGAGAGGCAAAATAGAAAAAACCAGCTACGGCTTATAGCATAAATACTCTATAACCCTTGACATAGTGTAGGTGTTCAGCTTTCACCCTTTCCCCAGCTGTATTTTGAAATTGCTCGCTCTTCGGTGTCTCAGTAACAATTCGGTGACTTCCCATGTCATTCTGTAACCCAACACAGCTGGAAGAGTGCCAGGGCTGTTGGAATCCTATGCAGCTTTGTAACTTTGGCATGTGTGTTGAGTGTTTGTCCCCCATCAGCAGTTTCACATCCCAGCACCAAGAGGCTGAATTATTACAAGTGGTTTGCAACCAAGCAGCATTTTTTGTCATTAGATATTTGTTCTGTAGTTACAGAAGTGAAGCAGGTATATGACAGCAGTGAGAGAAAGTGACTGAAAACAGAAGATAGCTGGAACAATTTCTCAATTTTAGTGTGTCTGAACATTCTGTCCTGTTTGCTTAAAACAAGAAGAGTGGTCTGCATCTGTACCATGATGAAAAATAGAATGCTATTGTGTATGCACTGCTAGGTAGGGAGGCTTCCACAGCACAGCAAACATATGGAAAACCCTTCCCAGGATGGCAGTCATGCTGCTGCAAACATGCTTAGGAAAGTAGAGACTGCCTGAGCAGGCTGTTGCTGGTTTCAAGGTTTTGAATTTTGCTCCTTTTGTCTTTACAATTATGCTGCAATAGGTCACGGGGGAGTAGAAGAGGGGAAGCCACATCAGGTCAAGTCACCATTGCTTCTTCATTCTCTACAAAGCTTATGGGTAGAGGAATTAATACACCATGGAGGTAGTAACATGCTTAACAGTTGTTTTTTGGTTTCTTTAATACAGGCACACAAGTGATTACAGTAACTCTTACTCAGCCCTTCCTGGAAGATGACAGAAGTTGGTTATTTTCTTAGGTTTGCTCAGAACAAAATTTTAAATATCACTGTATCTCCTTCTAATAGCTTTTGAATGTAGTGTGTTGGCAGATACATGATACGATTCCACTGTGGAGTTAAAATCTCAGTGATAATAGGTTTCCAGAAACTTTATGCAGCTTTTGGGGCTGGGGGGATTATTGCCTCTGCAGAGTAAGTGAGAGGCAGAACTGTGGAATTTCCCTCTATTTGGCAGTTGGTTGATGTGGATGGAGCTCAAAGAAGGCTGTTTCTGCCTGGCCAGTAACAAGCATAGAATTGCATATTTTAAAGCAATGGTATGTCCTGGGATACGTGTGGAAACCAAGGATAGCATATGTGGGATTTACAGTGCATTCATTGACACTGGCAGGGAAGAGTCTGAGGACAGCAGAGAACTGTGAAACACTGGAGACAGAAGGTATAAGTGGCATACAGCAAATCCAATGGAAATTGGTCTGGCTTTTCATTGTGCACATAAAACAGTCTAACCCAAAACTTAGAAGCTTAGAAGATCAAGTGTGGGTTCAGGCCAGAGAAGTTTTACTCTAGAAAGACCACTCTGTAAGTAGCTGAGGAGGTTCTTTTGAGAGGTGATGATGAATGAATGTGCAATTTGGTGTTTAGTGAATTTCAAGGGCTGTGAAATTCTCTTGTTGAGGGATACAGCTGTGCTGCCCACATTTGACACAGAACTTGGAAACAAATCGTGGCTCTCCCTATATAATTGCTGGAGGTCTGGTGAGATTACTGGTTATAGTGTTTCTTGATTTGATAATAGGGCTATCGCTTTGCAACTTACATTTCCCTCACACAAGTTATTGTAGAATCTGTAGATTACAATTACTTGCTAGATCGATGCTGTTTAATTAGTTTTGTAAAAAAGAATTTGCAGAACAGTTTCTTGACAACTGCTAGAGTATGGTTACAGAAGAGCTGAATCCATTAGGTTTAGCCTGGGTTTATGAGAGTTCATGGGGGTAAGGAGTGGTTGTTACTATGAATGTGTTTGTCAACTTCATAGAGTTTGTAATTACAACTGGCATTTCTTAGGCTGTTGATATCTGAAAAGAGATATTATTTGTGACACTTGTAGTTGGAGAGTTCTGGGTAGGGGAATGTAAACTACTTGATTAAAACCTGCTGTGGTGATTGTTTTACTCTTGAGGGGAAAATACATTCATGTTTTACTTGAAAATAGTCTCTTTAAAAATGTTAACTTTCATTGGAATGCTGGATGACTTTAAATAAATAAAATTAAACTGCAATAATTATATCTATTGGGCTCTTGAGGGCAAATTTTTCAGTTTAAAATGGCTACAAATTGAATCTGAGCAACTTATAGTATTACTAATTGTAATAACTGTATCTTATTCCTTCAGAACTTTTATGCAGCTGGTTTAAATAAAATAAATGCAGATTGCCTTTAGTAGCCTTCCACTGTATTTAACTACTATTAGAGTTTTCTGAGACTTCTTGATGTAAAGTTCCCTTGCACCATCATTAATGTAATTGCAACAGGGAATTACTGTATTTAGTGCTCACTAAATTGTTTTAATAGGTTTGGAGTATGTGTTTGTTCTTCTTGAAAAGCCATTTGAATTTCTAACTTCCTTGGACACCTGAAGAGAGACTTAATAGCTATATAAGTCTCCTGAGGCATGATCCCAGGTGGATAAAAAAGCATTTTCTGACTTTTGTGTTTCAAATCAGACTGCTGGCAGAGAGTTCATTTTTTAGGTGATTGGTTTGCTAGAAGTTTTGTGTGTTGAAGTAGCAGGTATGTGATTACTTAAACTGGAAAGAAAGACCTTACTCATCTGTTACCATAGCTTCAGTTCTGTAACATCATCTCCAGAAAATAAATGTTTGTATTATTTTGTCCTGTGTTGTGTAATACAACAGAATAAAAGCTATAAATTTACTTTAATACTATAATAGTTGTCTTGGGTGCATTACAACTCAGCCTGAAAATGTGAAGTTGTAATGCTAGTGGATGAGGATAGGGAGGTGAACAAAGGGATCTGTGAGTAAAAAACAGTAGTTTTTGGTGTTGTTTTCTTCTGTGGCTTGTACAGCAAATATCTAATTGTGTCCTTTTAACAACTGTCTCCCCTGATTCAATATGGAGTCTTGAGCACTGATGTAGAGCAGTTTTTGAAAGAAATGCTGGCAAGAAAGTTGTAACTCTTTGTTTGAGAATGTCCTACTTTAGAAATGGAGATTCTTTTAACCTTAGGTACCAATATAATGTATCTATGTAACTATATTATTTTCCTAGAGGTTAAACCAGTTCCTTTATACACATAGTGCAAGGCATCGTGTTGTGTCTGTGATGTGGCTCCTAGTTCCATTAAATTACAACTATGTGGTTTATAATGTGCATTTCTCTGTAATCTGTGTAGAACAGAGATTTAATCTCCTCCTAAGAATACTCTGTACAGACAGTGGGTTATCTCTTCATCATGAATCTTAAAAATTAAGTCTGTTGAGCACCCTAAAAGGTTTTCTCATTCCTAAGAAGAACAGATGGTGTTTGTAGAACTGGTTGTGTTTGTTCATTGCTGAAGTCTCCCCTTCAGGTATTTGAGGTATTAATCTTAAAAGAAACCCCATATAAAGGAGGAAAAGTATTTCATGTAATATTACTTCTGCATGACTTTGGAGAAGGGTTAATGAAGTTCTTTCATATTTAAAACTTACTAAATATGTATATATAAAGTTATGGAAGAACTACAGAGAATTTTTTTCTCAACAGTCTTTTGCATTACTCTGGAATTCAGAGTTTTGGCTACAGTTTTGAGACTTATATAGGACCTTAGCACGTGAACTGTAAAAGAAAATAAATCTAGGAATATAAGGGGGAAGGGAGGAGGAATACTGTGAAACAAAATCCAGGAAAAAAATCACCAGCTGCATAGAGTAGTATTTGCCATTCTCTGCTATTACAACACAGAATGTTGTCACTTATTCCCTGAAAGATGTTTTCATGAAGAAGTTACTTCTGAGAAATACTCTAGCCATTGGTAGGTCTGTATGTATGTATGCTTTTTGAACTGTAACAAAGAAAAATGGGTAATCACGTGAAACAGTTATCATCTCTCGTTGCTGTGTTCATTGAAACAATTTTTTTGCTCCAAAGTGTTAGAATTCATGTATCAAAAGCTGATTAACAAAGCACCTAAGCGCTTATCTTGTCAAAACGTCATCACCAGTTCCCCTGAAAACTGGAAGTGCCTTTTTTCTGGTGCTCCTTCAGTGTTTCTGTTGATTCTTAGTGCAGTCCAATTAGTATGTATTTTTAAAGGAATTAAAAATTATTGAAATACCTCATTGCTGTCTCACTATCTTGATAATGTCTTCCTTTTCGTCCTTTTTCTAAAATAATACGCAGTAATCATGTTTGACACATCTAAAACATGCTGTCACCATGAAGCCATCCTTGCTTGTGGTCTCTGGGGAGTTCCTCCACTTTGGTGCTCTCCAGTCTCTCAATGTCCAGTGCAAACAGATACTGGTGGAACAGATCCATTTTCAGCTATCATCATAATGAAAAGAAACAAGCTGGAGTGAGCTGTTGTTTATATGGCATATTTTGGCTATGTGGAAGTCAAGCCTGTGCCATGTGGGTGTGAAGCAGGACACAGATCTCAAGATGTCTAACAGAAATCAAATCAATGGCCCCAACAGTGAAAATTGAGGTGAACTTCATGAGAAGAACATATAAGCAATCATAGTGAAAACACTTTATTCATCCAGGGTGTGTGGTCTTGTGACTTCCACAGCTGATTGCTTTCTGAGCCACTGGTAAAGCAGTGCAAAGTGGGACCATTCCGGATACATCTGTCCTCTGGCTTTATGTGAAACAGTTGTGATCTGATTGTTTGTTGACAGCAGGTATTTCCATCTTTGCAATGATTCATGAAACCCTGCAGTTCCCTACTGAGAGCCTTGAGACAAACCATTTAAACTCAAAAATGCTTTGCTGAAAGATGTCATAATCCTGTACTGAAAGGTGTAAGGCCATGCCAGGAGTTTAGGCAGCTGTGACATGCTATCCTGAACCATGTGGAGGGGTTTGAATATATGGACTGTCTTCCAAAAAAGTAGTTCTGTTGAATACATAAGAAGTAGAAAATTAGTGGAAAGTATGAAAGTGAGACAAAACTTAACACCTTGTGCAAAAATCAAGGTCATGGTAGCTGATGAGCTCACAAGACATGGGCATACTCATATATCCCAGGGCTTGCATTAGCCCACTCTTGTCTCTCGTGATCATTTTCTTGATGTTATTTTTTGGGCTGCTGGTTTCCTGTTCTTTAATAATGTCATGCTGCCATTTTCTTGCAAGTTTTCATCTGCATCACCTTTCACATTGCACAAACATAAGCAGACATAAAAAATTTAACTTTCATCTTAGTTGAAACTTTGAATTCTGACACAGAAGGAAGCTTGTTCTCAGAGGCACTGCCACCCTTGTCCTCTCTTAGCCACGCTTTATTGTGTATCAAAGGTCTTGTTTTTGCCTCATGAACTTTTCACAGAGCAAATTACCATTTATCTGAGGCTTCATAAGGTACAGTTCTTGCACACTTCATTTTATTCTGGCTGATAAACTGAGTAATGACAAATTAATTGCTTTCATTTTTGACTGCTTTGCTGGAGAGCTCTGACCCCAGAGTCATTTTGCATGACAGCAGTAGTATTTTGAAAAGTAAAGTCTCTGCTCTGTTTCTGTAACTGTGGCCCAGTGCAGTCTACCTATTTTCCACTGTGGCAGCTATTTCGAGAGTTGAACTTTTGCTACACCATTGGCAATGTGCTGCAGTGCTGCCAGGCCCCAGGTAGTGGAAGGCAGTGCCTGATTTCCCAGGGCAGCCTGTGTCTGTGATTATTTTGGTGAGGCGTCTGATAAGAGTGTTCTGTAACTTCATCTTCTGTGTTCTGCTGCCAGTGCCCTCATCATGGCCTAACAGCCCAAAAGATGAGTGCAATGCATTACAAGAATATGAAAAATAAATATTGTGAGTCCTATTCACACCTAGTTCTTAACCAGATAGACTTAGTTCTTCTAACACTATTTTCATTTCAGTGTCTGTTAATCTAAGTTGTTTGATCTCAGCTTCTCCATTGTTTGCCCTCTTATCATGTAGGTTACTCCTCAAAGGCAGTAAGATTAAGCTGCATGAAGAAAGCTTGCAAGATCAAGCCATTTGTTCTTCTAAGCTTATGCTAGAGGCTACAGCATATAAAACAAATCAATCTTAATAACTATCTAAATTACCTGGGAAATGGTTTTGTAAATACCTGTGCCTTTCCTATGTCTCTTTATTTCTGAGTTCATTTTGGTTTTGGCAGTATTGCTTACTCTCTCACATACTAAGCAGGAAACAGCAACAAAGATGGAGACAGTTTAACAAGCAGAAATTTACTCCTATCTATAGCATGCTGGAAATGAAATTTGCATAATAAATCCATTCCAAACTGGTGATGGGGAAAGTATCAAAGTACAGAGTTTTTTCCATAATTTGTTCTGTAGTCTTGAGTTGGTATGGTGTACTCTGAGATTCCGAGATGTCACAGAGAATGAAGGATAAAACCTTATGCTTCAAATTTAGTTTTATGAGTTAAACTTGGCTTTGCAAAATTATTTCCCCCCCATTTGTGTTCCTATCCTAGTCTCCAGCTTTTGTGTACTGTTACTGTACATTTTGTTCCTGTCCACATTTTGTCTGGTTTATCTCTAAGGTCTCAAAAGACTGGCTGCTCATCTGAACAGGCGAGCTGTTCTCTGTCCTGGCAGTGCTTGAGAGTTCAAATGTCTGGCTTGTCTTTTGGTAAAAGAACCTGTTCATTTGGCAAGTCAAATACCAGCCTGAATTTTGTTATTGGAGATAATTTTTTGTGATCTTCAGATTTCCTCTGAAGTTAAATTGCTGCATAGCTGTTACAAGCAGGTTGGAGCAGGGATAATGAGACAGAGAACATGCCAGAATGGGTAAAATAAATAAGAGTTATAGCAGTTCTCAGATACAGCAGTATTTTCTGGTTGAACTTGGAGCCAAATGCTAGTAGCTCACAGGGTCCATGAAGTTCAGGCATAGCAAGAGTGCAGCAGTCATGCTGAATGTACCAATTCCTGAAACTGGGATTTCTCCCAGAAGCAGTTGTGAAATGTGGCTGGGGGAAGGGGGAAGAAATGCTGCTGCTTATCCAATTAAGTAAAAAGTTCCTTATGGTGTGGCCTGATACTGCTGAGAACGTGGGAAACCTCCCATGTTATTCACCATGAGAAGAGTTGAAGAATTGACTGCACCTGGAAAATGCAAGTCTTATGAGACTGGTGTTTCCAGGAGTTTTGTTTGTTTCAGTAGGCTGGCATCTCTAACTTAAAATTTCTTCATGCTCTTGAGCTGGTTTTAGGAGCTGTATGCATTTAAAATATTATTTTACCGTTTTTTTGTGTGTGAGGTCAAAATATAAAAATAAATAAGTGGTTAAAATATACAACTAAACTAGCTGTTAAAAGCCTTCTTTATTAACTGAAGCAATGATTTTTGGAAAACAAAAATCTTTCTTTGCTACAGATTTGACTGGCTGACTTAAGTGATATGTTGAAGCTGAGTTCTTTTCTGAAGAATGTGCCATAATTTTGGAATTACAGATATTGTATAGTTCGTAGCTAAATCTCTTCATGCGGCTAAAAATCCCATTCAAATAACTTCTATATAGTTTGATTTTAATTTCTGGCCTGGGTTTTCTTTCATTACTTCATTTCAGTCATCCTTTCCATATATAGGTGGATTGTGGTAAATTCTGTTCTGTGGCAAATTATTTGGGAACATCATTAAAGATTTAAAAACAGCAGGACTTACATTAAAAGGAGTTCAGCTGATGTTGATATTGCAGAAGTAATAGTGCAGCTGATTTTGATGACAAAGTAATCACAAGATGAGATCAGAAGATATGTGCCTATGAGAACTGGCTGTCCTTTTGATCTGTACTATTTGTCAACTCCGTGCTTCAAAGAATGTGTCCAGTGATGTGTATGCAGGTAGCTGACATTGTGGGTCTTACAAAAAACAAACTCAAGGAGCAATCAAAAAGTTGAAGTAAATTTTGAAAAATTGAACAGGAAATAAAATGCTGATGATGCCTGATGGCACCCACTAAGGTGGGAAATTCTGAACTGGGAAGGATTTAGTTTTCCCTTTCAGAGGTTGGCATTGATTAAATAGATAAGATACAAAGTTACCTGGCACGTTGTACCTCTCTAATTTCAAAGTAAAGGAAAGGAGTTAAAGAAATGCTTAGAAGAGCAGAAGAAAGAAAGGTTATGCTAGATAGTATCTCTTTCTGTTTATGTTGTCAAGATTGTCTTGTTTTGTCAGTAAGGCTTTTTGTTTATGGTAGTTCCTTCTTTCTATACCTGTTCAGCAGATAACTTAAAACAGCAAGCTATCGAGATCTGTAAAGAAATTGTGGTAAGAGCTCTCAATGAACTTCCATTTTCTATTTCAGAAGTGGTTTTATTTATATTGTTTCCACATCTAAACAATTTGGACTGGCATTTCTTGTGCTCATTGTCAGCTTTTGGACACATTCTTTGTGAGTTTCAATAAAAAGTTTCATGTGGTTTTTAAAGAAAATAAGGAAAAACTGTGTTTCCTTAGTGTTAAAGATATTATTCCCATGTCATTCAGATGATCCATGTCTCTGTCTTGGAGCAAGTTTTAGAACTTGAGAGGGGAAAGTGGATTCTTTTTAGTGAAAACTGTTCAAATTTGGCAAAGTTACAATATCTGGAAATTGTTCATTATTTTAGCATAGTAGCTGTTTGTAATGAGACTGTAAAGAAGCAAAAGTTTCTAAGAATTCTTTAAGTTTACCAGAGGCTATTTGTTGAAGAGTTTGAAAGATTACTTTCTTGCAACTCTTTTGATAGGCTGCTGAAGTCTCTGGGAAGGGAGCCCTGAAAGCTTTCTCTCTTGTTTCTCTGACCAAAAATGAGAGTGAACACAAACTGCCTTTAGGGACTGCTGACAGGTGAGGAGAGAAGGAGAGGAGGCAAAGCTTTTCAAGATTGGCTTTAAAGGAGAACAGAGGTCCAAGGAAACAGGCCAAGGTCTGAATTTAGTTTACTGCTTTTCAAGTCATGGTCTATGAGATCTGTAGGCCCAGAACTTCCAAACTCTATACAGTCTTGATAGGGCCAACTTGTGAAGTTGGCTTAAAAATTTAGGACTCATTTTTCATTTGACTGATTTCCAGATCTATCAAACTTGGCCATGTATATATATGTGTGTGTGTGTGTATATGTATACATATATTTGTATGTACATATACTTATTTGTTTTTATTATTATTACCTAAATAGTACAAAGAATTTAAAAATAGAAAACACATGAACTTTTTCTGGAGCTGTCAGGTTTACCCAACAGAAGGGATTAGAACACAGACTATCTCTAATTAGTAACACTCTGTTTTCTAACTGAAATTAAAATTTGTTTTTAAAAACTCAACACAAAAAACTCTAAACCCACATATCTGGTTTCAGATGTTCATTTTGTATTACTAGGTATCAGTACCAAAACTGATTTAGAATTTTGTCTTGATAGTTGGTTTTTCTGGTCCTTAGAATCTTTCCTCCTGTCTTGTATGCATACAAAGAAAAATGTATAGAATATCATGGTATTTCTAGCCTCTGTGTGCCTCATGTAGTAACTGTGAGGTCATCAAAGATGGTTGGGTGGAGTTTTTTCCCCCAGTGTAGCATCAGTCATTGGAAAAACAGCTCTTAGACTTGAGAGGTCAGTTGACACAAGGAACACACAAACGAGTTGTGTATCTGTTGTGTCATGAAATCTGTTCACATTTAATTGTGCATACTCAGTGAGAAACATTGCTTGTCAAAGAATTTCTGAGCAACACACAAACTGATTAAAAGAAAAATCAGCAGTGCATTTTTCAAAGTTGTCTAAAGATACTTGATTCCTCTGAATTTACATTAAACTCACTGCTTGAAGGTATTTTTTCAGTCAGTGTTAAAGAACACTTCAGGATCTTGTGGCGGATGAAAGTTTATAACATAAACCATAAATCTCTCTACACACACCCACACCCTCCAATATAAAATAAATGAAACCCGAAGGTTAGATGCAATAACACCCATTATTTATGCAGACGTATCCATAACAACTAGTACTTACCTCAGTGCTTTCTGCTTGAGCATGATGAGCCTATATATACACTGCTTTTTCTCATCAAGGCATACCGTATGCCCTGTGTTTGCATAAAACACTGTAATTGGAAATAGTCTGACAGAAGCCTTCCAAGTCTTCATCTTGGCAATGAATCTGGCTGCAAAGTGATTCTAGTTGTATGAAGCATTTGAAACTGTTTATCTCTCACTGCTGGTATTCATTGAGATGTTTGTATTTCTTCAGTGTCTCCTCCAGGCCTGTAAAATTCCTTGCAGTGCTTCAGCAGATATTTTGCCAGGAATATGACAGGGAACTCAAACTGAGTGCTTCTTTTTTATTTTCAGGGTGGTAGTGGTGGTTGTGGGTGTCATTCTCCCCACCCACCCTGATCATTCTGTTTTAGTGGCTCCAAGCACTTGTGGATGATTGAATATTTGGATGCATGCAGTGACTAGAGTTCTACACATTCTCTTGTGTTTTCTCCTCAGTGTTGTATACCTTACAGCCTGAGTTCTTTGTTTATTTGGTACTCTGATGCAGCCAGAGAGCTGTGGTCAATGAGTCTATGTCCAGGCTGAGGCTGCTGATGGATGGTGTCCCTCAGGACTCTGTCCTGGAACTGGTGCTCTTTAATATATCAGTGGCAGAGAGTGTGATCAAGAGCAGCCTCAGTGAGTTTGCAGATGACGTGAAGCTGAATGGCACAGCCATTTTCTCAGCCTGGAGAAGAGAAAGCTCCAGGGAGACCTCATTGCAGCCTTCCACTACTGGTAATAACCAAGGCAAATGGCACTTTGTTTCTGTTGGAACTGTGGAAAAAAAAGTGTGTTTATGGGAAGATTTTGAAGTACAGTTATGCTCACATCTCACTGTCGGTACATGCTTAATTGCACCATCAAATATAATGTGGCCTCAGGAATCTTCTTTAATTTTATGCACAGCAAGCAGAAGAAGGTTTGAAGTGTGAAAACGTAAAAATAAATGTGCATTGAACAAAGAAATGAGTGTCGGGACTGTTATGCAGTCTCTGACTGAGCTGGAAATTGACCTTGAGACCTTTGATCCTAGCCAGTGCAGAATATTCACTCTCTTATTTAAAACTGGAACCAAAAGTGACTTTGGTACTTAATAATTTTCTTTAAGATAAGCTTTGCCATTATTGACTGTGGGCTAAAAGTACTTACTATGCAATGCTTTTTCAAGGTGCTTCATGACAGTTCTTTTTCATACTGGGCTTTAAACCTGAAGGAAGGAACCTGGTCTTTTTATACCTGGATGGAAAACAAGACCTAAGACACGTTGCTTGTGCTGGAGACCAGGACCGTGTCCAGACTTATTGTGAGAAGCAGAAAAGGATAGAATTAAAGAATATACTGAGTTGGAAGGGACCCATCAGGATCATCCAGTCAAACTCCTGTCTCTGCTTGACTTCTTAAGGGTCCTAACACAGCATAGCTTGTTACTCTCTCCATGTCCACCACTCCAGACAATGTGCTAGCTGGTAGGCTCCCTTCTTTGTTCATGTTGAACATAACTGGATTTAAAGAACAGTGGGTTTTTGCTGATTGCGTTACTCTCGCATGCAGGGCCCAAGCAAGTCTCAGTGAAACCACTGAGCAATAATTGCAGCTACTGATCATTGTTTGCAGAGAATCGTGAAGTTCCTTTACTGCTCATGGCAGATACTACAACGTTCCTTTCCCATTACACTCCAAACCTGCTCTTAAATAACCAGGTCTGATGAACAGTAGAGGGGTAATTTGCATGGGCAGCTCCAGCTGCCGTTGAGTTATAGAAAAAATAGTCTAATTTCCTTTTGGGCAAATTAAGTGATCAACTGGAGATTAAGAGCCATTGATTTCATATGAGAAAAGAAACGGATTAGCAAAGACCTTTTTCATGCCTGTTTGAGGAAGAGCTAGTGTGTGGGTTCCTCAGACCTCTAGTTAGCAGGCTCATCCTTCTGAGAAATACCTCAAACTCTACCCCCACTGTTAACTTGACATGCATTAATAGCAACAGGGAGATGAGGCCTGGAGATGTCCTTCAACTCAGATTTTTCACTTAATTCAAAAACATCACATAGGGGTTCAAGAAACAGTTAAAACCTTTCATTAAGAGCTGAATTTTTTCCTTGTGGGTCTTGGTGGCTTGATCTGTTAATTAAATAGTTCATACAGGTCTTTCCCATCTCCTATAATAGAACCTAAATTTGAAGCAGCTATTTTACAGCTGTCTAGTGTTCCCAGGAAAGCCTCGCTACTATCTGAAGCTGTTCAGAAGTGCATTGAAAAGAATTTATGATCTTGGTTCCTTTGCAGCTGGAGTGGCTTTTAATATTGCAAAACATACTGATTTATAATCTTAACTGGTAGCTGCAGAGAGAAGGCCATTTATTGCATGGGCATGGAGAATGAACTATTGTATTTCCAGCAGACACTACCTCAGGCTGCAACATGACTGTAGTGCAGTCTGCCTCCTGTAATCCATCCCTGTCCCAGACCACTGATGATTTATACTGATGCATGGTAGAGCATGTTGTACCTTCCTGTGCTTTCCTTCCACAGTCCACCGGATTTCTTTCCATTGAAGTCAGCTTGCAAAGGATTGTCAGACTGCTTGGGTCTCATGCTGTACTGGAATGAACTGTACTTTCTCACGGGGAAAGTTGGTCTTTACCCCAGTAATACAGCAGCAAAAACCTTACATTTTGACTGCTCATAGTAAATTTCTGCTTATCGAGGCAATGCAGAGAGCATTTTTGACATCTGTCAGTCTGGTACAATTAATTGATAATCAATTTATTAAAGGTTTTTCCAAGTGTGTAAGGAATAAAAAGAGAAATCTAGTTAGGAAAAGATGTAAGCAATTACCTCATCAAACTGATAAGCTTGGCTGCTGAGCTGATGCAGTGGACAGCCTCTGGTAAGGAGTGTCTTGAGCTTTTTATCATTCAACCAAATTCTATGACTCCAGTGCCCCTTTCAAAATAAAAACAAGAAACCTTCAACCCCCCAGCATCGTACATTAGTACTTGGCATGGGTACATTTCAACTAGCAAGAAAAGAAATCATCTTTATATACTTTAATTTGTTTGTTTTGATTTCAACTCCCTTCTCCTCCCCAGAAAGAATAGAAACAAAAGAGAACTTATTAATGTTTCTGGCTTCAGGGGTGGTGCTGACATGGGAACCCTTGAACAATATGCAGCTTTTTCTTTGTTATAGAGCTTTTCTAAGCATCTTGTCTGCAGTTCATTGCCAGACAATCTCAGTCTCCTGCTGAGGTGGTTTGTTTAAGGTGTTTATTTTCAAGCTCTTTAATTCATGCCACCTTCCCCACGGTTTTCTGTCATAGAAGATGTTTGTCTTCATTTTGACTAGGCTATTAGGTAGTCTACTGACTGCAGTGGAAAGCTTTAGAGCTAGAATAAATTATGGAGGAGTTACAAGGCATTTCTCTGCTTCTCTCTGCAAATCAACACCACTCTGTAGAGCAAGGGGTGAGCACACTGACACTGCATTAAGGAATGAATATTAGAACTTGCTAAAATCCAAACTGGATGGAGAGGGAGATAATTCACATAGCCTTAGCAGATGGATTTAGAGATGGAGGAGGGGATAGAAAAGGCTTATTGGAGGAACAGGGAAAATGCTTTGGAGGAGGGGGAGCATTATTGCTGGTGGTCTTAATTTCTCTTAAAATCCAACCACCAAACTTTCACACCATGTTAGTCCTGAATATAAAAAGAGTTCAAAGCAATTTTAGTTAAATATTGTGAATTAATCCTGGCAGGAATGCAGTTATATTGTCATGATGCTAGTATGCAGATGTCTGTTGAACCTGGAGAAGTATTTTGTTGCCACTTGGGTTCTTTTATTAGTTTGTTTAGGAACAGCAAACCAAAGAAGCTCTTCCTATGAACAAATACCCTTTAACAGGCCACACCTTTTTAAATGAGCCTTTGATGGAAATGTTTTAAAGGGTTTTCTTAAACTTCTAAAACTATTTATTGAGAAGAGAGAAACAGACTAAAAATAGGACGCACCTGCTATTGCAGGTAGTCACATACTTGGAAAGGTGATGTTATTTTTTCTGATGTTATGTGCAGTTTCACTTTTAAGGCCATTATTGAAATACGGGGTTTTTTCAAGTTGAAAGTGTCTTTTTCTATAGACTGATAGTCTTTTGAGGCCAAATTATTTAATGTTCTCTAGAGGATTTTACAAAATTGTGTTTACAAATAAGTCCAACAGAGTAAGTAACAGCATAGCTGAATAAATATTGAGACAAATTAATCAGAATTTAAATTGTCCTTAAATTCAGCATCAGAACCTTTTATCTACTGTCTCCCTCTTATCATATCCCTTAAATAATTTTGGTAAATGTATGTTGTGCTTTTTGTTTCATACTTGGGTGTTGATTAGAGCAGGAACAGTACAGAATAAAAATCGCATTAAGATTTACTGCTGTAATAATTGGTGATGCTGTCAACTCCTAATTGTTAATTAATTGCTGTTTAGTAGTAACAGTAGTAGAATTTAGAAGGTACTATACCATCACTTTAGGAAGTAATTTTCTTTGTCAGCTACTGACTGTAAAATTAGCGGCTGGACTGTTTAGAAGAATGTGCATCTTTTTTTTAGTTACCCTGAAAGGTGTGCATATATAGAGTAGATATTTTAGTATCATGATCTGAGAAGGCCTTGCTTGAATGTCCTCCTTTCTTCCCTACCTGTTTCTAAGTTCTTCCTGATTCTAATTACTTATAATACATAAGAATAGCAAAATAACTGGTGTTCTGGAAATGCTGAATAATCAATTTTTCAAATTACTAAATACAGTAAACCTAACACTGGTTTGAAACACGTCTGTACTACTTTTCAAAGTTACCCTGAGCTAAGAGTGAGGCATTGCTTGTCTACACTATTACATCAGAAATAAACAACGTTTCAAACTCACATGCAAAAATGAGTGAACAGATTTTTTTTTTTTTTTACATAATTCAATGCAAGGAGAAATTTTACTGAACTATTTTACTGAGAAAAATAGGAAATTTTCATATATTTTTTCTTACCTTTACTTAATTAAAACTGATTTCTGACATTTATTAGAATGCTTGATCCCCTTAGACATTCCTGACCAGAAAATGAGCTTTCTCTGCTGGGAAGCCTGCCTGAGCTTGACTTGTGTGAACCTGGAGCACCACTTTCACCTGCAAAAAGTGCAGTGCCCTTCTGTTGCTTTCTATTACATCAATCATTAAGGAGGTACAGACACTTCAGGCTTACATGAATGCCAGGCAAAACTGTGGAAGCCAAAGAATGGCATGTAATTTTTTGTGAGCTTTTATAGTGAATAGTCTTCCTGTTGTCATAACTGTAAAGACTTTTTTTTATTATGGTCAGCTAGCTTTGTATTCATTGGTGCCACTATTTGTTTAATTATTCTACATTCATATTCTATGTGAGGGCAAAGATGGTGTGAGAATTTTGAAGGAATTGGTAACTTTTTGTATTTCCTATGTGTTCACACCAGGCAATTTTTTTTTGTTTGGTTTAGATGAGGTTTTTTTGGGGGGGAGGGCACGGGGTGGGAGTAGTTGGTTTGTTTGTTTGTTTTGTTTGTTTGTTGTCCGTTGTCAGGATTTGGGGGAGTTTTGTTTGCTTGTTTGGGGGGATTGTGGGGGTATTTTTTGTTTGTTTTTTTGGATGCTGCATGGTTTTGATTGGGATTATAAAGTAAAAATAGAATGTATAAGAACATACCATGGTCTTAGAACATCTTTGATTGTTAAGCTCATCTATTTCCTTAAATCTCTGCTTAATGTCAATATCCTTAAGCTTATATACATTTATTTTCTGTTTTAAACTGACCATTCACCTTTTGGTTTTATTCTCCCTCTGCAAGCCTCAGTCTACGAATGCTTGCATGAGGGTAAAACCTCATCTTTATCTTTGTGCTGCATGGGTTCAGACCACTGAGTTGAGAGAGCACATGGCAGGATCCAGTTCCAGTGGAGCTGTGAGGCTTCACCTATTCCCTGTTCTGCAAAATCCTTTCCTTTCTAAGAGCTGGACTTGAGATAGCCAGATGTCATTCAGTGGAGGGCACCAAACCCCTTGCTACACTTGGCTTCCCAGTGGCTGGAGATACTGGAACCAATTCACTAACTTCAGTGTATGAAGTAATCCATTTCACCTTCTCAGTTCTCAAGGTAATTTGAAATTCTCTTTCAAAAACAGATACCAAAGATACAAAACTGCAGGGGTTCTGCTCCGCTGTTAATATTTAAGGGCAAACAAAATAGTCTTGTTGCTCAAGGTTGATAGTTAACAGCACTTAAAAATTTTCTCCTATGCCAGTTCCTGTTATCCCAATAATTGCGTAGACTTCCAAAAGGTGCTGTTTTGGGATAAATATTTTATTTGAGTTTATTGACAGTTTGTTTGCAGAGAAGCAGATATTTCATCTCAGAGTATTAGGTTTGCATTTGTTCGCTATTTTCAGTGACGATATCTTCCTTTTAAAGAGAGGGACACCCCCACACCACACCCTCACTCCCTTTGGGAAATGTGACATGTGATACATGTTTTTGTGCATTTCTTGTTCCCTGCAGAGTAGGCTTGTTGCTGGATGTTTCATGTGTAGCTGTGGTGACAAATCTGGAGTTGTTCATGGCCTTGGATGAGGCATATTGGTGGTGAAATTATTCCCAGTGAAGTAAAATAATAAAATTGTGTAAGACATGGTAGGTACCAACGAATTTTGGAAGAAGACATTTCAAGAAAGAAAGGTTAGCTGAGCACCTGATGTTCTAACGCATCTGGTTCCTGTCTGTGCTCCACCTGGCATGGTTGCTGTCTTCTGGAGCTTCTTTTGAGTAACACTAGGTAGTTCTGCTCTTTCCTTCTTCCTTACAAGAAATGGCTTAGTTTTGTGCACTCCCTCTTCCTATCATCAGGAAGCAAAGATTAGGAATCCTGTCTCTTGCAGAACTGTGGAGTAGTAGCACAGGAGATAAGCTGCTTATAATAATTTTAGTGACTCGCAGGAAAAATATGTTTTGTTTCCTTCTCATGCAGTCCTCCCTTAAAATAAACCAAAAAAATCCCTCAACCACTGTTTGCAGAGGAGCAAAGACAGTATAAAACTGAGAATAAAAGGCTTTCCTTTCTCATTCCTGGTAAAGATGAAGAGGTTGAACTGGTAAAATACTGGCTGTGCTGCTTACAGCGGTTCATATTAGTGTTTCCAACCAAAATTAGAGGTGGCCTGTTTCCAGTGACACTTGGAAATTTAGTGCTGTGTTGATAGTGTGAAATGGAGATCCTCTGACATTGCAAATGAAATATGTGCCACTGCAGTTCAGTTGTGGTTTAGCTGGTCATGGAGTTGGGATATAATCATATTATTTTAACTCCTGGAGATCATTACTACTTCGGGAAATAAAACCCTCAAGCATCAGAACTGTCAAGATATATATATTTTGAAGTTTTATATAAAGTAATACTAGGTTTTATTTGTTTTTGAATGCTTAGCCAGTTTTTCATTATTAAAACTAGATGAGAACAGGGGTCTGAGTATTTGAGTAATATTAGTATGAAGGCCAAACATAAACCTATAAATTTTAAATTTTCTAAGTAGGAAAACTAGCTGTTTTGAAATAACTGCTTCCTTTATGCTAAACTGTTTTATCCTAAAATATGGTCTTAAGTATGTACTCACCTCACATTGAAAAAACAGAGCCTTGTGGTTTATGTAAAGATTGTTCTTCTACTACTAGTTACCTAGTTTTGCCCAAAAAAGGCCAGACTTCCCAGTGGATTTGCGCAAATGAGGCCTGGGTTCTTATAGAAACCCACAGAATTCAACCCTCAATCAATCAATTATCAACTCTAAAAATTTATTTCCTTATAATTTTGGCAAATTGCTAAGAGCAGGATGAATGCTCCTCATTCTTCTTTTTTTTTTTTGTCACTTCCAGATGTACTGAGTAATGATGTGTATGACCTTAGAGAGGGGAGAAATGTGTGAATGCTGGAAATGGAGTGGTTTGTCTGAATACCTGGAAATTCTGCAGGCAGGGCTGTGTCCACTCCTTTTCCTCCACTCTGTCCAGTCTGGCAGCGTAGGGGATGGCAAACTCTTTCCCCCCACAGGCAGCCCAGTACCAGGTCACCTGCAGGGAGTCACAGCCATGCAGGCACAGGGGTTTTGCTGGCATCAGGAGTCCTTTCCATGTGCTCTTGCTGTGTCCTGGTTGGGGGGCTCTTCCTATGAAGTCGTGCTGTTCCTGCTGGTGTGGAGAGCGCCGAGCGTGATTGGGGCCAACAAAAGTGATTGAAGAGACCATTGTGCTGGTGTGGGTATTTGGGGGCAGTGCTGCAGGTCATGAAAGTGATTTGATCACTGTTTCAGCATAGAATAGTATCCTTAGATCATGAATCAAGTTTTCTTTTAATTGATTTTGGGGACCTTCCCTGATCTGAGTGAATGCCTTTCCACAGTACACGAGTTTTTAGAACTCTCAGCCAAAAGAGACATCATAGTGTGATGAGGAATAAAAATGCTCATTTAATTACTGAAATGGGATAATTTTAGAGATTACTAATGATATATGTTATGTCCTGTGTGCTTGACTGTTAAGTGCAAATGGACCTTTTATTTACTCTCCAGTGGCATATCATGAGGTTATTTGACTTGAATTAAATGTTGTTAAGTTCTGTGAAAATGGCATTCTAATTTTTCTCTATGTCAAGCTTCATTAAGTGTATTTGCACTTAGAAATTGCAAGCAAGATGTTAACGTTTCAAATGCTTAAAAACTGAATATTTAAAAAGTAAAATTAAATAGCAGCAGTCTTAGAGGTTGTTTTCCTTCTCTAAGGGACCTTTCCAGCACTGCTTATTTCCTGTTGATTTGATTCATGAATATTTTGCCTATCAAATAAATGCATTAATGATTGCATTTGGTTGTAGTAATAATTGTGTGTTTCAAATAATAACTAATTAGCATAGTAAGTGGAACAGCATCGTAGCACATGAAGTGTGCTTGCAGTTCATTACATCTGAAAGATCACAAAGACATCTTTTTGTTATTTGTTGCTTTTCAGCCAGTTACCAGCAATTATGTTCTGTTTGAATAGAAATTAAGTAGCTGATTTACAGCATTACTCTTTTTATGCTGAGGCATGAGCTACTGCAGTTGAGGGTGTCTTCAATCACAGTGCACAACAATATTTTTCTGGAAGGGTTAGGGTTATACCCTCCTACACAGCTGTCTTGTAGTTGCTGCTGGAGATTTGTTTGGGTTTTCAGAGGAGAAGGTCATAGCAGGAGATGACTTAAATACGGGTTGATTGGGTTGCCATTCTTTCTGCCAGAGGCAACTGCTGGCTGTGGGTGCCAGCCTGTTCAGGTGTGGTCTGAGGGCCCTGATGGACTGGGCTGTATCTCCAGTGAGCACCACTCCAAAAGGGATCAGGAAAGCCCACAGCTAGAATGTTTTATATCACTCAGCCTCAGTTAATGCAAATTATTTTGGGGACAGAGAATTGGAAAGTTCTCTTAATTTCTGGTAAGGGAAAACTCTTCTTAAGGCAGTAGATTATCTGTAATAAGGATTTTAAGAGTAGCAAAGTAATACATGTTCAAATAAACAGCTAAAAGCATGACTAAATTGATTAAGTGTTAGGTTTGAGAACTTCAGTTTTTATTTGTGTGTTATTTGTATATAATATATGGTACTGGAAAGTTATGCACACTCTCATTTTTCACTTTAATTGCCTGTTTGAAGACAGCATGACAGATGCAAAGGTTGCTTTCAGCAACTGAGGAGCACTGTGGTCACTTGCTATTGTGCAATAATTAACTTAATTGCAGAACTTAGAACATTTTAAAAAGATTCAGGATCCTTGACTGGACTCCACACATTCTTTCTCTTCTCTATTGTCCATATCTGAAATAACCTTTTCTTGCATATGGTTATACCAATTTTTTTTTTCAGTGAAAGATGTTTTTCAGGTTTGCAAGTCCTTCTGTTTGTTTACTTGACTATTTGGTTTTTAAACTAAAAATGGAAAATGTCAAGTGATCATTTCAGTTGTGTTGTTAAAATACTTTTATTAACTGTGCATTAAATTGATACATGTGAAGCTGTAATCAGAACCCTGTTTGTCTGGGCAAGATAAGGGATAGTCATTATTTTTAAAAGTTCACAGTCTGAATTAAATAGCAGCCTGCAAGGATGAAACAGGATTGCTCCAAAATAGTATTACATAAAAAGTTCTATTCTGCTGTAACATCAAAGTACAGACTTGTTTCTGTGTAAGTTATCTGAAATACCATGTGATATTTTATCACCCACCAAGATACTATTTTCTCATATGACAAAGTCCTGAGTTCTTGTGTCTCGCAGGGGTTGTGTTAAAAAATGGAATTTCATTTGTGTTAGTCTGAGTTAGTGAATGGCTGCTGTTGGTTGTGGTGTTCTCAGAGGTTTTTGTGCTTTAGTTTTAAACTATTTTCTGCTTTTGAACTTCTCTGACCCTTTTTTATACTCCCTCTTGCAGTGATGTCCTCTGATTGCATCGCAGAGGTTCTGCATTCATTAAGACTCTGGGAAGCTGAAATGCTGGGAGTGCTGTCCCTGGGAACGTGGTGTCTTTCCAATGAAGAGGCAGTTTTTACAAATTACCATTTTCCTTGGGAACTCCACAAGGACTGCCTTGCTTCCTTGGGAGGTGCACCAACATGAAGGGGCCAGTGTGTGCTAATCCAGGGTGTTAAGTCAGCAGCTGCTGCGTTGCCTTCCAAGCTGCCTGTGTGTGCATTCCCAATTTATACTTGTTGGATTTTTTTACTGAGGCAGCCTCCATTTAAATAAACCTTCTGTTTGACATTTCCTTTTGCTAACCACTTGTCTACACGTGTAATATGTAATTTGCAGTTATTAAGATTAACGATAACCTTTTTGTGCTTGAAGGCTTTAGAAGTCCACAGTAGTTCAGCATTTGGGCTGTGACTTCTGATGCTTTACCTTGTCTTTGGACTGCATTATTCTCCTGCTGTAATGCAGCAATTGCAATTGCTCAGTTGCTGTGTGGGAAGTCCACAGGCCTGGTTTGAGCAGCAGAGTGCCAGCCCTACAGAGCTGTCTCCCAGCAGGCCAAACACCCTGCAGTTTCATGACCTTCTTGTATTACTTGTGTAACCTGTGTCTGTAAGGGTTTCTTTTTTCATGGCTTCATGCACTTAAGTACAATTTGATGGGGGAAATAAACTGTTTGCAGCTAACTGAGAAATTTTTGCAACTCTGGGCTAGACCAAGCAGGCAGAATTTTGTCTTAAAACATATTCTGGAGCCTCTAGTGTTCACCAAAACTGTGAAAGTTGACACAAGTACAGTGTTTTCTTGTTTGTACTTGCCTGAATGTAGCTTTCTTAGTCATCTATTGAGAGAGCTAAGTCATCTATAAGAGCTTATTGTGGAAATGTGAATGTTTGGTATCTGATCTCTTTCACACATTTTGGCAAGTCCATCTCTGTGGCATTTAACACCTTGTTCTTAGAAAGAACCAAAACTTGTGCTTTAATAGTAAAGGGGTTCTTGAATTCTAGATTTAAAACTCTTGCAGAATCATATTTATCCTCCAGTGTTCTGTCTTGGAAGTGAAGAGTATAATCTCCTTTTTGAAGATGAGGACTTTTTTTTTTCTATTAAAGATATAATTAATGGACTATGTTAATTTGTCTGTGATTTTTTTTCATCTATAAGAAGATACAAATAATGCTGCATTTGGAATTGATACTGTGAAATTCATAATGGTTTCCTTGTAATGGAGGTTTTAGATGGGGAGCAATTTCCAGTAACATTGAATTTATCTGTTTCTGGCTTTTTAAGCTACATCCACATAGGAACAATTGCAGACTTTTGAGGAAGCCAACAGAAATATTTGCCTTGGCATCATTAGTGAAGCAAGCTAGTTTCAAGGGAAGTGTAGGTTTTAATTAACTAGCTGAGCTGACTTATATCAGCCAGTTTCAAGGCCAAGTGAAATACAAGACAGGCAGTCTGTGAACCTGCTGGTGGGCGAGCAAAACGTGTGTATGGATGTTCTGGCAAAGTCAGGTTTGAGTCTGGGGAACCTCTGTGTTGGCAGTTTACCCCAGCGTGCTCTTGCACAAAAAGGTGGGATTATCATTAACATCTCCAAGTGACTTGGGAGAGACTTGTAAGTTCTCGGTCCTTGCAAATATGTGCTGTAAAAATCCTTTTAAAATCCTTTGCAGGGCCATTATTTTCATTACATTAAAGGCATTTTGTTACTCTTTTAGAGATTAAACTTAAATGGAAATAAGACCCTTGGGTTGGCAAGGGGGGTTTTGCATTTTTGCTTTTGTTGTAACGATTTGGTATAAAATTGATATGACTTACAGAAGACATATTTTTCAAACCTAAGTCTTTTTAAGATATGGACATCTCTAAACCCTTCCCTCCAAAAAGTATTATCTGCAACATCATTGAATTGTCTTGTACTTCTCACCTCACCAGAGGTTCACTAGAGCTCACTGAGAGACCTTGTTTGTTAGGCTGAAATTTGTTCCCTAATAATCACCCCCACACTCAATTAGTATAGTACCCCCTATGACAAAGATGGATAAAAGGATCATTATCAGCCATAAAGAAGCTACTCAGGTTGTTGGTCAGTGAAATCTGTTGGAGGATTACAGCTACCAAAAAATTTTGACAATCCAGCCACTGCATTTGTAAGTGAGCAGGGATTCATGTCTCCTTCTTTAGGCACCTGGACTTGTGTCAATCTTGACCTCAACCTCTGCTTTTGTTAAATGGTGGCAGGGTGGGGTTAAAACAGGTCTGGCCAGTTCATATTCAAGATGTTGAAGAGCAGTATAATTTTTACCACCTTTAGGTCATTATTTTTCTTCTGAGACTATCTTTACCACTTTGCTAGTGGTAGTGACCTTTCCTGGTCCCCGTAAGAAGAAAGCTTGTGGTTGTGAAATAATGCCACTGGAATTTGTTAGCATTTTGTAAGTTGAAAAGTGATCTTTCACAGTGATTTAAAACCAGGGCTCTTATGAAAGTGAAGTTGCTTCTGATAACTTTATTTTATCTTGTAGGGTAAAAACTTATCGCTGCATTATATACAGTGAAGATGTGGTGTGTATTTTTGTGCAGAGATATTAATGTAGAACCAAGTTATGTAACTGAAGACTGTGCTTATACAGGATGCGTGTGCCTTTGTTTATTATTTGCTCTCTTTAAAATACTTTGCCAGGTTAGGATTTTGTAGTGCTTTCAGGCTGCAAGTTATTTCTGTGTAGTGAGGTGATTTAGTAATAGTAGCATGCTTCAGTAGTCAGTGATTTATTTTGTTAGAACATACTCCACAGAAAATGCCAGGCTTTGTGTGAACAGTTCAAAGATGGCTCAGTGCAATTTATGGTCTCTCAGCCATAATTATACACTCGTACTACTTGTCTAGTTGTCCAGTATGAAACAGGTTGTGGATGTGAGAAATTGTGGGGGGGGGGTCTAATCCTGCAGATGACTGAGTAATTCTGTCTCTCTTATGAATGTTAGCATCCACACTTCAGTCTTTTAAATAGTGAGGTGCTGGAATGCAGAACAAAATTCTGGAGTAGTTAGTATAAGATAAAAATTTTATTTTAACAGCATTTCATCTTTTAAGAAAAAGAGAAAAAACCTAGCACCATAGTAAACGAGGAGGACATAGCTAAAGAAACACTCACAGCATTACAGAAAGTAATTTTTCCCACTGCAGAATGAAATCAGTGGCACATAATGTTTATAAGAAGAGACATGTAATGAAGGCAGCTAATGTACAGCGGCTGGCAATTTGTTCTACTGGATTTAAAGTGTTACTGCAAAACCAATGGAGTAGTGAGTCTTGGATAGCCCTTGTTAATTCAATAAGTGAGGGTAGCTAGTTAAAGTAATGTTAATCAACCGGTCCCCTTAAGTTCTGGAGTTGTTTTTGTGTGTGTGATGGATATTTTTCTTACAAGAAAGGGAACACAGATCAGCCCTAAGTTATACTGCTTAAATATTTTCAAGAAGAAATTTGTCATCTGTGAGTGTTTAAACCATTATAGGTGTCTGTTTGGAAACTATTTAGGCTACTTTTGGCTGACTTGGACCAGTCTATGTGAGTTTGAAGAAACATTGACTAAACATGTAATGTTATACAGGGCCATTTTTGTGAGACTGACAACAGATTTTTGTCTCCCCTGCTCCTCGTTCCCGAGTCAGATTAAGTGAGAGCGTTGGCTGATGCATAACATCCTGGTCAGTGGGGCAGCACGTGTTCAAAGACATGCTTTGGGGCAGCATGTGTGGTATTAGAAACCATGTATGAATGTGCTTAGGCGTGAGAAAAGCAGAGTGCTGGAAGTCCAGGCTTGACGGTTCAGCATCAGGGAATACTGCTGCTTAATCTCACTGTAGCTGTAGCTATTCCTTAAAAGAGAAAGAGAAAAAAACCTGCTGATTACTGGGGTTTTTTGTTCCCAGTCTGAGATGGTCATGATCGTTTTGTGGTTGTTAAAAATGTATATTCACTCTGCTCAAAAGAAAAAACTAACATCAGGAATGTAAGCAGAGACTGCCTAAATTGGAAGTAAAATACAGTAAAGGGGGTGGAGGGGTCAGGCAGGGGCAGAAGAGAAGAGGGCAGTCCAGGGAATGAATTGCATCTATGTGCAGTCCTGTGGTACAAGAGTGAACAAGTGGTTATAGACATCTCCATGAAAGTTTTAACTTGTTCTTATGTTGGGACATTTTGAGAGGGAAGCATAACAGTGAAAGCAGTAGAGAGCAATGGAGGGCGGGATATATAGGAAGAGTTGGAGTTACGAAGGGGCAGGAGAGAGGAAAGGCATTGTCTGAGGCTGGGCAGAGGAAGAGGGAATGGAGGCAGAAAGGAATGGACTGGTGGCATTTTTAGACAGTGAGAGAAAAGCTGGCAGTGGTGGGCCAAATGTGCATGTGCCTGGATAGCACAGCCGTGCAGGTTTTAGGTGGATTCAGAAGGGCTGCCAGTGTGGTCTTCATGCCCCTCAACTGGGGAAGGACTGTGCCAGGGCCCCAGGGGTGCTGCCATCTGTGGCACAGCTGGTCTGGTTTCTCCTCTTTTCTGCTCTTCTCTGAGGGCCTTGCCATGGCCCCAGAACAAGTTTCTGTGGATTATTTTAATATTATAGCTGAGGAGGAGAAATAATACCCAGCAGTGTTATGTGTATTTCCTGCTGCAGTGCCAAAGTGAATACAGCATTCTCATGACTGGCAACCCAGCACCTGGTTGCAAGAGGAATGAAAATGTGTCAAGCATTCTAAGTGCTAAATTCATACAAGACTTTTTACCATGGCTTGGATTATTTTGTGGAATTGGCATAATTGACTTTAAAAACATGTGAAGTCTGATACATGGGGGAGGGAATCAGTCTGATACTGAGGGGGAAGGGATAGATCAAATAGAATCTGCATCGTGTTCCTTGTGTGACAGGCAGCACCTACTGAGAGACAGGAGTCTGCTTTCTCCAGGTGCCAGCAGGCAAATTGCTCTCTGCTTTGATAATACACTCCTACAAAAGTTACAGGGCTTTTGGTTTTTGTCTTTGTATTTTCATCTTCGGGTGGTGTTATGGTGAGCTGCTGGCAAGCTGCGGGAAGGGTGGTGGACGCTCCATTAGAGCTTTTCCTTGTCCTCTCCCACAGATAATGTGCAGCACTCTGATGTAAACCAGCCCCAATTTTGTCTCCTTCAGTCACAGAAACTGTTGTTTATAGGTGGAGGTTAATCCCATTTAAGAACTGGATTAGCAAAGACATAGTCATTTAACCACAGATGCCTGAACTTGGGTTGCAGCTGATGCCTTAAGTTTTAGCTTTCACATTTTTCAGATTCTGTACTACCTTAGTGTGTGACTCTGAACTTCATATTAAGTGTTAGCAAGTTCTCTTCACATTTTAGTTAGACAAAACAATCCTTCTCCAGTCCAAGAACCAAGGACACCATTGCAGCTTCAGGCCCAAAAAGGACAAACAGCAGAGAATTGAGGAGAGCAAACTGGGAGGATGGGACTTCATAACCTGCAGCTGTAATTGGACAATTATCCCCAATATGTACCTGAACCAAAACTTACAAAAGTGTGAAAACTCGTGACCTGGAGTCCATCTTGGGTCCATCTTGGGTAGAGCCACGGCCAGGCTCTTGTACTGCCCAAGGTGTATCCTTTAAAGGCCTTTTAATAAATACCTACGTTATACCTTTAACTCTGTCTAGCCTCTGTTCCAGGTAGCCTCTCTAGGCATCACAGCAGTCCTGGCTGGGATTAATGCCCTGCAGACATTCTGCCTTGAGACAGTTCCATGGCAGGCCATGCACCACTGAGGTGTAAATCTAAGAGAGCTCACCATGGCAGTAGTTGTAGCTTGGCGTGCTAAATGATGGTGGGTTTTATAGAAATAAAGGCAAGTAAAATACCTTTGTATGTTGTGTGAACCTAGCTTCCTCAGAGAAGTAAATTAGCATGGGAGATCACTGATGCTTTGCTGTCTTTGGTTAGCTTCATTTGGAGTGTGATGTGCTGGCAATTACTGCCGAATTTCCCCAGGCACTGGCAAGATCTTTTCCTCTTAAGAACAACAGGCTTGGGTTTGCTGATTGGATTGGCACTTGTACTTTTATCCCTCTTCACTGAACTTTCTTAAGAGTTACTTATCTCTTCAGGGATATGTTGATAAAGGCATGTTGGCAAATCCTGCAGCCAAAGCTGTGCAGGAGCAAGCTAAAGAGAAAGATTAGGATCAGTCTGAGCTTTGAGAGGCAGACAGGGGATTCCCTTCTCCTTGAATAAAGACATTATCTGCTTCAGCAGTGGCGTGACAAATGCACCAACCCTCAAGCACCATCCCCATTCAGTTCAGTTAAAAATCTTCCTTAAGGCACAGCAGCAGAGACAGATTTCAAAATAATTGTATCATGTTTTAAACCCCATAAAAATCACCAAAAGTGACTGATCGAGTGAAACTAGTGTGCTTATCGAGATAATGATTTTTTTAAACATTAACAATGCTTAAAAGTTGTAGGAGGAAGCAAGAATAATCAAAAATATGGGATTTGCTTGGAGTGCCCCACGCCCTCCCCCCCTCACCAAACACAAACTAGATGGTTCTAAGAAATAAAAGATGGATAGCAGCAGTGGGGAGCCATCTGGTAAAGGCACTTTTTATTCTTGATAGTTAAAATGCAGAAGTTGCACACAGAATTGCTTTTCAAGTACTGCTTAAAACATGTTGTTAATGACTATATAGTAATGTGCACAGGCAGGATGCACACTTTCCATTGGGAACTTTTGAAGACTATTTATGCTCAGCTTCTAAAGGTGCCGATCTACTATGCAGGGCAAAGTTGTATTTGAAACTTCAATATAACCCTGGGTTTTGGTATAAGAAAATTGTCTGAACTATGGACATACTCCCTTGGCTTTGGTTTCAGAAATTCAAACCAAAACTCCTTTGTTAGATAAAAGCACAACTTAATTGCAAAGGACAATGGAAACAGTGATTGAAAACATATTTTTTCATTTGAGTGAGAAAGTTAGCACTCGAGGGAATTTGGATGTGTTTGCTTCAGGGCTTTTGGTGGGCAGTGCTCTGCTTGGCAAGCATTTTGCTTCAAGAGCATTTTTGTATGACTTTTCTGATCTAGAGCTTCAGAAAAGAAGCTGTAGAGAAGGGAGAGAACAAAACTCAGAGATGCAGAAGAAAAGTCTCAAGGCCCAACAGAAGAGATCTAATCACTCTTGGAACATCTTAAAATGTTAAAATAGCTACATTAAAAAAGAAGCAAGCTTGAGCCATTTAACACTATAAATCATGGAAAGCAGTGAAAACTAATATTTATGAGGGCGATTGTGAAAGCTTGTGTGACAGTTGGAAATTACATCACTGTTGATGTTTCAAATTCTTGCATAAAGTAATGCAATACTGTGTTTATGAATGAATGAGCGAGTGATTGAGCTGTGCTAAGTGCACTCTGTGGTTAAACCGGGTTGAGCTATTTTGTATCTCTTTTGTCCGCCTAGGTTACTTTGCAGCAATCAGTCCCCTAATTTCAGTGTAAATGCACAAAGCTCAATTCTGTGTATGTATTTCTTTATTCCAGACACCGACCCACGTGTATTAGAAAAACAAGAACTTCAGCAGCCAACCTATGTTGCTCTAAGTTACATTAACAGGTAAGTGTGGTTATTTTTCAGGTATAACTGATCTTGGTTTGCACAATGTATATTCTACCAAAATAGCATGCTTATGGATGCACTCTGTTTTGCATCATGGGATATGACAATATCATAACACCTGTTTTTGAAAAACAGTTTAATTAAAATTTAACTAAATTTTTTAATCATTTTTGCATAAGGCACAAGCAGCCTTTCAGATGCACTGGTCAAATACTTAGGAATGAGGTTTTAGCTTTTTATGTTTTAGCTAAATCTCATGCCAAAGAAGATATTTTTTCTTGGCTTAGTTTTCTGTTTTATTGTACTTCACACAAGTGAGTAGAGAAAGATTTCAGTTTTGATTGGAAAAAAGTTCTATCTGATAATAATTCAATATATAAGCAGATTTTTTACAGAACTTCAAAAGTTTTTCAACCACAATATATGTCTTTAAAAATATTGCTTACCAGCCCTGTATAACCTAAAACTTGAGAGCAATTAAGAAATTTAACCATTTTAAAAGTACTTTTCTAAGTAACAGGGCCTCTGCTTTTCAGTTATTGACTGATGGTGGTACTGAAACCTCCGGGATACTCCAGCATGGATTATTATTTTTATACATAGAAGACCAGTTTGCTTTTTTGTTTTTGCTGTCTAGAGGATGAGGTACAAACTCATAAGCCTGTAAGCCTGAAAGATTAACCCAAGATTTAGTTCAGCGTAGACTGAGTTGATTCAAACTCCCATGGGTCACGCAAAATTTTTGTTTCTAATTCTACCTCATTTTAAAAATGGGAAAAAGCGAAACAAAAGCAAAAACCAACAAACTTTTAAAAACACAGAATCCACTCTTTGACTTTCTGTGATGTTTGCTGTAGCAAAAAAGTGTCAGTGGGTGTGTGGAGAAAGAATACTTCTAGGTGTGGAAGAAAGAAGTGGTGTTCACTTGGTGAAATGACTACATTTTCTCCACCACATGAGACTGTGATTAAGAATAGCCGGTATTGACATGATTTCCTACTTGGCAAGTAACTCTTGTTCTTCCTGGAGACAGTCCGACTGTTAAAGCATACTTTGAAATTAGCCATGACCCTTTTTAACACTTAGTTCTGCTGATCTCATTTAATGTATAAAACTTTTTTTTCCCAATATGCAGGCTTGGTATGCTGTTGTGCGTGTTGATATGTTTCCCCTCTTTCCATCATATACTTGAGTATTTTCTCTTTTTGCTTCTGTGGTTATTTTACTCAATGTGAGAGAGAGGAAAGGTTTAGGATTTTTTTTTAAATTAAGGAAAAGCTGTTTTAAGACCACATACTTGACCATGGGACTTGTTTTAAGACAGTAGGACTTGATCGTCCAGTTTGGAATCAGACTGCTTCTAAAGTAGTTTGAAAGTGATAGCTCATCTAGATTTCATTACTTTGGTACCCTTTAAACAGAGTTCTGTGTGACTGAGACAGTTTTAGTTGCTACATATTTTGTCCAAAGTTTCTTACCCTGTCATTTCTGAAAAATAATTCTGGAGAACCAAACTGTGTTGTTTGTATAGTAAAACTGAATCTGAATTGACTTGTGCTTGAACCAGCTGCTATTTAGTTGCTTTTTTAATTGTATTTCAATTTTTTCCAAAGTGCTAGAATCTTTCATTGAACCACCTGCTCTATGCAACTCAAGCTCTTGAGGGAGCAGCAATATCCATTACAGTACAAGACATGCCTTTCTATTTCCCACTACATATGCCAGAGCTGAATTCTGCTTTGTTGTCCCAGGCTATGAACTCAGATTTTGTAGCCTAATACATGTCATAAACATGTTGCATACTGTTAGATATCAAACACCAGATACTGCTGCACTTTTTTAAAACCCATGCTTTTATGGCTTCCAAGTGGAGCTGAACTTAGCTCAGTTCCTGCTGTGAGTTACAGACCTTAAAACAATCTTCCTCTGCAAGTTTGTATATTCAATATGTTCTGTGTGGGCCATACGGTCTCGTGGAGCCTGGGAAAATAGGGACATCTGATTCTCAGGGACTGCCAAAATTGTATGATAAGATGTACACTAAATATATGTTGTGGTAGAAAGATTAAATGGGTGTGCTTTATGCTCTGCCCATTGCCCTGTTGTATGGTGGCTATTATGAGCTAAAACAAAACATAAATCTGGGTTGTCTGGCTTGATAGCTGGGAGGATAAAGTATCACTAAAACAGATAGCAGAGAGAGAAGGGTACTGGAGTCTCTGTTTACAACTTGAAACATACTCTTGTTTCCATTTCCCTTCTATCCCTGGTTATTTTCTCAGGCATATTATTATGGCAATACTGTTTCTGCTCTGAAGTTCTGAGACAGCCCTCAGATTGTGGATGTCTAAATCTGTAAGGCTCCATCTCTTTCTCTGCTGGAGATTTACTGCCATTACAGCTTTCAGTAACTACACACAGATGCTGCTTCCATAGTGTGTGATCCTCATGTAGACAGATAACATTCCTTTTAAAACGGGTGGACAAAATATAAATTATGGGTCATAATGGTTTGTTACTGCTACATCAAACACTTCCATCAGACATTGACTGAATTGCCACAAATCCCTTTCTCAGACAAAGTTTAATGTAGCCTTAGTCAGTCCCCAGTATTGATGACTATTCCCTGCTTTCTTCTGGTTTGGTTTCTTAGAAGTCAGAATTGGAATCAATAAAAGACACACTACAGCCAAAGCAGATGCAGTTAATCTGTTTCCGTCCTATAAATACAGGAGAGGTTTGTCTGCAAGGAGTTCAATGGTGCTACTACAAGAATGGAATACTGGCTGTGATCTGTCAGGAGTGGTTGCAAATGAGCTCTTGGGCCAACATCCTCCAGTACTTTCTAGAGGTATTTCCTTTGTAGGATGGGTCAAGACACCTTTATATTTTGTATTGTGTTGAAATGCAGTAGTTAGCCACAGCCACAGATTAATATTGCTTATACTGCTACTTAAATGCAGGTTTTATAGCTTAAGTTAATCAACATGGCTATGTATTTTGCTTGGTGTTTATTGGCATCTGCATAGCCCTGTTTCTTCCTCTAAGTGTGTTATTCTGGGTCCTTAGAGGTGATGGCTCTCGAGGTCGCTCAATTACCTGGCATTGCAGCACACAGCCAAGGCTCTTAGACTGGTGCAGTCTCATGGAGAGAGACTTCTCAGTATTCTCATATTTGAAAGTTTGTTTAATGTGGATACTGCTAGTTTCCTGTTAAGGAGGAAAGCAGCTGTTGTGGGAATGTTTGGGCTTTTTAAGAAACAGCAAAACAAACATACCAATATTACTAGCACGAGTGAGAAGACAACAGAGGCATACAAATAATTCCTTTGTCTGAAAAGGTAATATTAAAAAAAATGTTTATAATAAAAAAGCTTTTATTCCCAACTTAGTGAATGAAAAATTCTTTACAATTAAGTTTTAATGGGGGTATTTCAACTTTCAGATTGTAAGTATCCGAAATGGGAAAAAAGCATATGCTACTGGAGTTAATTCGTTTCACCTTGAATATGAAGGGTGGGAAGTGCCATAGTAACATGTGTTATTGGAAACATATACCATAAAAAGAACAATTAATTCTGTATTTAATACAATTTCCATGAAATACATTTTTCTTAAATACAGTAATTGCTTTGCTTAAAAAAGTTTGATCCAGATGGGGGAAAAAGAGAACTAGTATGCACCTACAACTGAAACTAAGCAGTCATAATTATATACTGTTTCTACTGCACATTTCATAATGGCTATATTAGGGAATTGTTGAAAATAAAGACTGTTGTAATCTTTAAATCTTTTAAAATCTACCAAAATACTTTAATTATGTTAACCCCAGGTTCTTTTTAATAGTGTTTTTCTATTCATAATTGAGGTCATAGAAGAAGGGTTGTACAATAAAATATGTTTTAAGCATCAATCCTGCAAGCAGTTAGAGCACACTGGTGAGAACATTTTTGGTGTTGCCTCTGGGCAGTTTGTTGAATGAGACTGTTGAATGTCTATAAAGTTAATTCTCATGCACAACTGGGAGCACAAATGAAACCTGTGATCGAAATTGGATGGCATTATTAGACGAAGAGCCCAAGATTATCCTTGCACATCTCTGAATCAGTCTAACACTTTCGCTCCTCCCTCCAGATTTTAGTTTTAACTAGCAAGATTTTGCCTCACTGTTACCCTTGTAAATTCCTATGGGCTTCAGGAATCTCATCTCCACCCACTTCCCTTTTATTTCACCTGTCATTGACTTCTCAAGACAAAGTTTTCTTACTCTGCCTCCTTTTTTTAAAACCATGAGAAGTAAAATCAATCATTTCTGAGCATATACATTTGTGAAAGAAATTAATTGCTTGCAAAGTTTTGGCCACTGCAAACTCTCCCTATGTCTTGTCCAGCTCACTAATTCTGGTTCTACTGCTCTTACCTGTTTTTTCCAGGAGTAAAACAAACCGCCAATGCCATAAGACTTAATGATCATTTGAAAGTTATTTCGAAAAGTGGCAAATTTTTAGGTACTGTTATGTTTAGTATGCACAATATTACTAATGCAATAACAAGAAGGATGGTTTTAGATTTGAGGCAGTGCTTTTTGACTACATCTGTGGGGTTTTGTTGCCTGGAATCAGAAGAAAAACTTCTGCAAATAATACTGAAGTGATAACATAAAAAGCTTTCAGATGCACAAAATACCGGAATGCGCACATGTGGCAGAGGATTTCTGTGATTTTTTATAAGGCTAATTAATTAGTATATCTAGCAGGTACAACCAGTAAGGAACCAGTTGCCCCAGCAACCCACCCTTGGGTCTGCCCCTTGGAGTTGCTCCAGGGGACTCCTTGCCCTGTATCTTGTCATGTTTCTCAGGTGCTGGTATAAAACAATGTCCATGGTAGAAATTCTCATCTTGAGAATAAGACTAAACAGAATTTCAAGAATGTGTTAGAAACAGTTAGCTATTGTTCTAAAGTGAGAGAAGGGGTGAGAAAGTGTTAAAAACCTATACAACTATATATTAAAAATCTATAAAGCTACAAATATATGAAAAAGCTAAAAATGTTTAGGCATCAGTTTCTTAGCAGAGCATCCAAACCACATGATACTGCAACACATTGCACTTTTCCTGTGGTTCAGCCCTGAGAGATTTTCCTGGGGTAAACTATGAGCAGTAGTTGCACAAGAACCCAGTGAAAGACTGTAGCTTCTTGGAGGTCATAGCCCACGGCTGGATGTGCCATCAAGGTGCTCTATGAAACATTTTGCAGCAGTGAAAATCTTGTTGCTTCCTTTTTTCTATGAGCACAAGTGTTAAGTTGTTTGAGTAATTTGTGGGAGACAATTCAGTTTTGTCCCCTTTGATTCAGTAAGAGTGTTTTAATCCTAAGACTTTTTATTAGCTTGGGGTAGGACATTTCTCCTCCTTGCCTTCTGATGTCTGTGTACCGTCACTGTAATGGCTGTTGGGGCACAGTTTGGAACAAAAGTCATGAGCCTGGAGAGAAGCATGTTTGTTTCTCCTTGCTTACCTTCATAATAAATTCTCCTGCAGAAGGCATATGCAAAGTGAAACAATTCTGAAATGGTGAGCATCTTTCTCTAAAATAACTATTTCCTGCATCATTCACCTGATAAGCAGTAGATCAAGCTTCAAGTCTTTCTAATTAATTCAGGCATGATATTTTCACTTTGAAGTTGTATCACTAATGGTCCATAACAGATTGAGGCATGCTACCATTAAATATATAAAACCCCTTAAAATTTATTTTTGATCTCAAAATAGTTAATTTGAATTTTTGAATGAGTAAAAAGCAAAACCTAAAAAAGAAGGTATAACTAAGAGCCATCCTAACTTTTTTTTGATATAGCATATACTGTCTTAGATCTCATGCCATGATTTAGAAACAGAAGGGTAAAGACAAGGGAGACATTTCCATTTCAGGAATTCTATTGTAGATGAGCTTTTCTGCATATGAGCCTGTGAATCTCTTGAAGTATTGCTGTATTACCTGTTGAGACTTGCTACATTTTATGATGCCTAGTACCACAGTTCTTCCTCTCTGTCTTAAAATCCAACTTTTCCTTCCCATAACATGATACTGTCTCATTTGAATTGAATATCACAACTTTGTAGAAAGTGCAGTGATTCCCTTGGATTGTTGGTTCTCATCACACTGAAGGTGCATGCCAATGCTTCCAGTAGCTGCTGGATTGAATGCATGAGACAGGATACAGAAAGAAAGGGATCAAAGTAACATGTCAATTGCCAGATAATATTTTTCTGTGTAAGCCTATTTTTAAGTTAACAGTGACCAAGTAGATCATATGGTTTTATTCATGTAGCCCTATCTTTATGCTCTGCCATTTGACTTGTTCTGGAGATGGAACAAGACAAACTTCAGATGATAATTCAAACAAGATGTGCAGAAATGAATGATAGTTAGGGTAAGGGGAATGCCTTTTGGTTTGGAAGGATTTATGCAGATGGCTTTGTTTTCTCTTTCTCTCTTGACCAGTTTCAAGCTAAGCAAATCTAAAGATTTATATGATGTACAGCTCTTCTATTTCATGTCAGCAGTAAAGATCAAAAAGCAGATTGGCACTTTAAGGAAAAGCCTTAATGCCATGCCTTGAAATAAAAATTACATGGTGAATTTAAACACAGGACACTGAAAGAATGTGTCTTAGTTGTGGAGTTGATTTTTTTGTTTTAATTGAGAGGGAATTAGCTTTCTTATGGTAGTTTTTCTGTGAAAGACTCAGGATTTTTCCTTTCCTTTTCTTTTCCTTCCCATGAATTTCAAGTGAAAGCAGCATTGCCAAGTCAGCATCATTTCTTGCAAGTGAATGCATGCACACCTCTGTGTAATTCAGTTACCAAGCACTAGAGCACTAGACAGTATAAGTCCTCAAGATTTTCAGGATTCTTGTCTCTATTGGTATTTCTTCATCTTTTGTCAACGTGGCATGCCAAAATTGATGAAAAAAACATCTTGTCTTCCTGGCACTGTTTTTTGTCTTGGCCAGGTCTGTTTCAATTCCCAGCTTTCTGCATAGGTCTTTTGCACAAGTTGCTGCATTTCAGGAAGGGGAAGGAGAAATACTTTGTCTCTTGCTTTAAAAAGAGGGCATTTAATTTCTGTGATCTTTAAACTTGATCCTAAGCAGTAGTAAAGTTCTCAGAACAACTGTGTTTTGGCTGCACAAAAAACTTTACTCAGATATTTTGCTGTCAGCTACGTGGGCTAATAAGGCTCTCAGTGTATATTTCTGTGTGTCGTACCACAATAAGGTCCTCAATTCTTACTAGACTCTGGTAATAACATACATTCATTCTTTATATTGCAGTTACTTTAGATACTTGCAGAGCTATTTGGAAAACACATTAATGTGCCCAGTTTCAGATCCTCTGCAGAAATAAGAACTTGCAGAAACCATTATGCTTTGATTTATGAGTGAAGGATGAGCAAAAATTTTACAGTTTTGATTAGTTTTCTTTTCAAGTACAATCTGAGTTTAAATGGCTGAAAGGAGTGGCTGTTCTTCCTGTCTCTACCATTTAGAAAAAGGGCTGATATATACAGCTAGTTACCTCCTATCCTGGTAAGTTTATTTGCTTTAAATCACCATCAACAACAGCAACAAAACATTACATGCGCAGGAGAAAATTACAGACTGAGTAGAAAACTTAGGAAAGGTTCATGCTGTCCAGTGTTTTGCTAAAAGCTTGTCGTGACAATCTTAGCTACATGGGATGAGTTGCAGATTGGTAAACTTGCTGTCCCTGGAATTCCAAGGCAGCCCAGACCAGCTGCTGGTAATTCTCATTGACTGTGGCCTGATTTTTTATGGACCTAAAATTACTTATCACTGACCTTTTGTACAAAATTAGTTCTTCAAAAGTAGTGCTTCTTTGTCTAATTTCACTGATTTTTAAAAAGTAACATGATTTCATTGTCAAGCTGCCTACTTAGATTCGTTGCAAAAAAGCACGCATAGGATTAATCTACAGAAAGACTTAAAATTAGATTTTCAAATAAATTTGGTAGTTCAAAATGCAAATTATTGAATTACTTTTTTTTCCTATGTTAGCTTTTAGCTATGTGAGCACATTGTATATTCTTAGATTCATTCCAGTACTGAATATCCCACTAATTTATTAAAATGCAACAAACTCTATCCATATTCATAATTCCTAGGGTGTCTGAAGACGCTTGATGTTTCCCTCTCTTCTCCTTCATTCTTATTTTTGCATATAACACTTCCAGGTAAAGGCTCTTGCATGTCATTTGCAAAGTCTTGCTAGTGTTCACTGAGAGATGGGGCCTATAAACATAAAGGCCACGTAGCAAATAGAGTCTCAGCACAAAGTTTGTATATTGTCACAGGCATTCAGAAGTAGGGCTGCAGTTTGGAGGCTGCATACCAAGGCTGTCCAAGTCATGCTTTAGGACAGCCTGTAGCCTCGACTAGAGATTAAGTGCAGATGAGAGAATATTCTTAGTGCTTAGGGAACTTGGCTCGTGAGGAAAGAACATTGATGTCATCTTCCGCTACGTGAAGCCTACTCCAAAGTGTTACTCTCAGCCTTAATTTTCATTAAATACGTTTGCGGTTGGGTTGACCTCTCAATTTGATTCTGAGCCAGGGAGAAAATTTTATATCCTGCAAAGATGCATTCCTTATCCCACCACTTCCTCTTCAATACTCCAGTGTCCCGAGAAATGGAGACCAGGTGGAGAGCTTGACAGAGTTGATTTCTTGTCTTTTTGAGGCCAAGGGTGCATTTAGCAGGCCAGCAAGGGAATTTTGGAGTCCACCAGCAAAATGCTTTTGAAAGATGGTTCTCCTAGGTCTATGAGTGGAATAGCACAGGTTATGGCAGTCTTTAAGCACCTTCAGTACAGAGCTGAAAGGAGCCTGTGTTGTGCACTGGAATCCTGACTAGGCTTCATTCTAGAACAAAATGAAGGTCAAAACTGAAGCCATCTGAAAGCAACTGGTGGATATGAAACATAAGCATGAAAGAGAGCAGTGAGGATATATGTTATGATAAAGAATTGGTGAAGCTGGACTGCCCTGATTGTGAGCACGTATTATATATATATAGTAAAGGAATTTTTAATATGATGAAAACGGAGGAAAGAAGAAAAGGTTCCTTTGGCTTTTGGTTTTCTTTTGGGGCTGCTCTCCTAAACTTGTAAAGTGCTGACAGGAGGAAGCCCTGGCACATCATCTGTGATTTTTGTTTTATCTACCTAATTTTGCCAAGATAGTATGTTATCATGTAATCAGAAAATAGTTTTTGACCGTGTAGAGACTATGCAAAACCATAGGGCTTACTGGATTTTTATTATGAATGTAGAAACAGAGAAGAGATTGCTCTGATCTTGCCCTTGGATTTTTCTGAAACGTCCAGAACTCAAAACAGTGAAGACAATTTACAAGACTGTAAAAGCGAGAACTTCCACGATGAAGTAGAAGTAAAACCCTGAAACTGGTGCAAATACATGGGTTTTTTCTGGTGTACAGCTTTTGAATGTGTTTGTGAATAGGGGTGGACAGTTGCCTGTCTTTGACCTCTGAAAGTCTAAAGTCTAATTCAATGCACTTTAACAATAGTTGTGTATGTTACATATTACACATTGTTTAAGTAACTTATTTTGGATTATGGTGACCTAAAACACTCACAAGGCTTGCTTGGCTCAGCAAACAAACGCTATTAAAGGGAGGCTTTATTTAATTAATTTGGCTCAGTTATAGTACAATTAGTCAGGCTGATTTAGTACTTTCTGAGTCTTGGTTTCCCCGAAGCAATACAATTTTGCAGACACTAGATTTCTTGTTCCAGTTTTTCAGAGAACTGAGAAAGGTTTTCTTTCATTGTCAGTGTTGGGGGTTTGTTTGTGGAGTTTTGTTGGATTTTTTTAAATCAGGCACAACTATTTCCCCAAGTGGTGTATGAGGATATAGAGATGGAAATAATTACAGCAGCAATTCCATCTACAAGTATAGATGGGCTGCAGGGGTTGACACTGCTGATTTGTCCTTGATTTATTGAGGAATTGCTGTGGGTTAGCCTTGCATGACTGCTTAGTAATTTCTAATTAGAGTCGCTTTTGTAATGTATGAGCAAGACACCGAAACAGAGAGGGATACAGTTGTGGGTTGTGGATTCTGGATGGAGGTGCAAAGAAGGTGACTTGTTCCAAAGTTGCAATGTTATAACTAACATTTCATATCTGCCACCATCAGTGCTGGGGATTGACCATGTGCCTTGAATGAACCTTTCACAAGAACTTTTGAGCTGGGAATAGGCTGGATTTATTACTTGCTTTTATAGTGTGGATAGCAGGACCATTCCTCTTAACATCCAGTTCACCTTTAGCTCCTGTGGTGGTGCCAACAATTTGTGGTAGTAAGTTCCACTCCTGCTACACACAATGTAAAGTAAATTCAACAAAATTCGAGTATTTGTTGCAAGCAGTTTCCTTCCCTGCAGTAGCTTCCAATGTGAAATATGCTTAATAAAGTGTTAAAAAACCTAGCCTAAAACATCCCTGTTCAAGGTGAGTCAAGGCATTTATGTGCCTTCCCTCCCTACTGTTTCTTATCTCATTTGCTCATCTGCCATTTCTAAAAGGTCTGTATTTAGGAAAAGCTGTGAAGCAATTTAAACCAGGTTAGTTGGGCAGTGCTGTCTGCAAGAGGTAGCTGAACAGTTCCTGTCCTCCACGTAGAGGATTACCAGGGCTGATGCTGCCTTTTTAGCCACAGAGCATGGGTATAAAGGCCTGGTTTGGCTATTTCCAGCACAAAACCTTTGAGCTTATGCTTTTAATGTGATCTTTGGGATCTGACCAACTACAGAAATACTATCTGTTACCAATGTTAAGATTGTAGAAATGCCCTGAATTTACACGCAGCACTATGTAGCAGCTCTTTAACCAAAAGAAAACCAAGTGTGTTACCATTTAAAATAATGAGGAAAATACCTCTTGCTAAATGTAATTCTCATAATGTGCTAAATATACTGAAAAATGACATTTTGCGGGGGTTTTCAAGAACACATGGGGGAGTACTTAGATTTCCTGTTCCCAGTAATTTTCCCATGTAAATTATATTCCTTATTTTTTTTATAATTTTTTCTACTGATTTCTCTTGCACAGTACTTAGTCATAATGCTCTTAGAGGTTGTTCTTTGTTGTTGCTGTTGTTTTTTGCAATTTAATGCAGAAAGCTGGAGAAAGGTTTGTAGAAGCCTGTAGTGCACTTATGTAAAATTAATGTACTCTTCTTCATGCTAGTAAAAGAAACATACAATCAGTAGGTAAAGAACTTCTAATATTTTTTTCATGCTTCATGAAGAGCAATCTCATTTGTTCTTATTGGTACCTGAAGTCCTGTGCACATAATTGTTCATTTGCATCATACGTTTTAATGCTGCTGGTAGTTTTGATTTCACACATCTGGCTCAGTTAGAACAGTGTAATTCAGCCCAGCTAGGCTGGGGATTGTAGACAGCACCACTGCTCTAGTAGAAACCAACCTGCATCCCTTTCAGTTAGTAGGGATTTTGCTTAAGTCTTAGGTTCAGTCCAGTAAGAGCCCTTGACTACTACATTGACTCGAAATCTGTTACAGGAAACTACTTCTCACACTTTCTAACTGAATACTTCTACAAATCTCATGTATTAGGAGTGACTGAGTTGCTTGTGAGAGATCAGAGTTGACTATCTTCCTACCTGATTTAAAATTATGAATCTTTTTTTTCTTTGACGACATTTTTGTGCAGGAATTAAATCATTCCCAAACCTAATGTAACATGGATTTTGCTTTAATTTCAGACTAAGAAATTTTTAAAATTCTGCTTACGTGAAATGCAGTATAAAATTACAATCTACATGCCCTCCTAAAGGTATTGTAAGTCTAGGCTTTTTTTTTTTTTCATTTTAATTATTGGTTTAATGTGATTGAGAAGCGAGGAAACATTGCCAGTAGTATAAGCTTTATAGGAAAAGATGTTGTATGTTCAGTGAGCTAGGCAATTACATGTATTTTGGCTTGGTATTCATGTGATCCATAAAAGATGTTCAGTTTCCTCATTATTATTTTTTCTTTCCCATTGCTGCCTCAGTGATGGTAAATGCAGACAGAAAATACTGCTTCAGTAAAGTTTGGACTTCGTTATTTCACATCCTGAATGTCTAAAAAGCATGCTGGAGGTTTTGTGCTCAGGTTGTGATGAAAAGGCTTAGTTTCTTAGTATATTATTGTGATGGGGAAAGAAAAGAACTATGGCACAGAGGTATTCCATCCACATTTCTAGAAAATAGCTTCTTGGCAGAAATTGTACTAAAGTAGAAGTCCATTACCATGAACAATTTTTGATTTGCAAGAGCAGTAATTGTATACATACTGCTTGTCAATGCATGTTCTTACATATGGTATAAAACTAAAACATCGCTATCTGATGAGTTCTTCATTTTTGCTGATATCCTTATTTCATTTGAGGCGTGGTTTATTGGGGCAGCACGTAGGGCAGAGTACAACTTTCACGATGAAACCCGAAACTGGATGAAACAAACCTGAAGGCTGGATCAAGTTCACAGGAACATTTGCTGAGGTTTCTAAGTCTGGGTTGAATTTGCAGCCAATCTGTGCTCACTTACTGTGCATTGAAAGAACCACAAGAAATGTATTGGTTTCATATGGTTCCAGCCTTCAGTCACTTCACAGTATTGGTGACTTCAGTAAAAGCTGTTTGTTGCTTGCTCTAACTTCAGTGAAAGGGAACTGAGACCCGTGTCAAGTGATGTAAAAAGTCAAGTGTAGTAAGTGGTTTGACAGTACCATCAAGTAGGAATGAGACAGAAAGCAAGAGGCTTTGTGCTCCCAAAAGCAGAAAGCAGAAAGGCAGATGTAGGCAGAATCTCCCATCACGCTTGAGAAACTCCCACTTGGTCATTACTGAGCTACAGCACAAGTGACAGGGATCGGACTGTGCGTGCAGGGTGGGTCTTTGCTGACAGGGAAGAGAGGACAAGGAAGAGCCAGTTAGCAAAAGTGAGCATGCCTCACCTTGTGGGTACAGATGTGGGAGTTTCGTGGAGGATGTCTTTCCGTCAGGGAAACACAAGGGAAAAAAATTTAATTGTGGGATAGAAGTGTTTGAGGGGAGTAAAAAACCTGGGTCAGCTTAGTTATAGGATGACTGAAACATATCAAGAAAGGAGAATTCAAGGGACACAACACACAAACTGAGTCCAGGACGGGTTCTTCAGTGTGATGGGTGGGGCCAGTATCTCATTTTAACAGTTAGAAAAGGGTTATTGAAGGGTTATTTCTGGATCCTGATGAGTAGATGCAAAAGGAAAGCTTTCTACTTTGAATTGTCTCTGGTAAATAAAGTCATCTGGCTGCTGGGGGTCACTTAAAAGCTTTGTTTGCTAATCCTCAGAAGATACTTGCTGATAAGGTGCTTGCAGCTCTCCTTTGTGAGCACTTTGTCACAGGAGAAGTTTGATGGATGCATATTTGAATAGGACTTGGTATCATTCTTCGAAGGTCATGCCACTAACAAACTGATCCTTTTTTATTTCTTTGTCAACAATGCTGAAATTAATCAATTGGCACTTGAAGTTGCTGAACTTTGTATTAAGTTCCAGTGTGGAAATATGTTTCGCAAAAAAAAAAAAAAAATCTAATGATAAATAAAAAGCAATCTCCTAAGACATATGTAGGAAGCCTGGTTTCTGAAATTCTACCATACTTCCTGCCAGTCAGAGTTGTGGAACCTGCTGGCCATTTTTTACTAAGCTTAGCAGTAGCATAGAGGTCTTAAAAGTTAGATAAATTAATCTAATCTTCATCTAATAAGTTGTTGGCTGGGCAAGAAAGACCCAAATTAATGCTCTGGGTACTGAGGGAAAGGACTCAGGTGCTAAATGCTGTCTGGCAGTGCAGCTCTGGAGTAGCCTTAGCACATAAGAGTGTAGAGGATGCAGGTTTCCATTACTTCTGCCAGTCATAGGCAATTTGTCTTCTGTCCGTATCATCTAATGGAAAACTCCCTATGGCCTTGTGTTTGGCACTCTAATATTTCTCACAGTACTTCCCAGAACTACAGGTTTGTCCTTAGGGAATTCAGTAAATATCTATGAGAAATTAAGTGCCTTGCTGTAATACTGGCTTTGGATTAGTGGGAGCTGTAAAGAGTAGTGTAAGGTAGAAAAAGTTTTAGAAGGAACTTAGAATAAAAGCTACCAGCCAGATATCTAAGAGACCTCCCAAATTAAATCTTTGTGTTACGTCTCTTTGGCACCTGTCTTCCTGATGATACTGTGTGTTGCAGGCAAGGCAGGCAAAGTCTGTGGAGCTGTGATTGGGCCTGGGGATCCATGGGAGCCATGAGAGAGAGCAGTATCTAAGGGGACAAATGCTACTAAACAGTGGGTCTTCAAGTTGGGTTTGTGTGCTGATTTCCTTTGTAGCCAAGAGTTTTCTGCTAACTTTCAGCAATTAGTCCACAGTATCTGAACTATAACCCCAGTTTTCAAGCGACAGATGCTGAAGACTTGGCTAGATAATTACATTAGCATTTACTTTCCTAAAAACTGTACAAAGAGAAAGACAGCATACTGGCAAGGCTTTTCCATAAGAGCAGCAGTTCACAGAAAGTAGCATTTCACTGTTATGTCTGTGATGCAGCTTTGAGAACAAAACCAGGTAATCCCTGCGGAGCAATTCGGCCAAAGCAGCTCAGAGCTGTAAGAACTGGCCGCCAGTACCTTGTAGCTCCTGCTGCCTGTCTGCGTATTTGTGCTCTTTTTTCATTCTCCCCACCCCCCAATTTCCTGTGAAGATGAAATTAATGCAGCTTAGACTATGCTTCTTTGGTGGTGTTATTTTTCCCTGAGTAAATTCAGAGCATTTCTATTTCTCAGTGCACTGAAACAATAGTGACAGAGCTAAAGACTTATATTTGATGTGGTGAGAAGCTTTGTGATTTATGAGGTGTCATGTAAGTTAAAAGGTGGTGACAGGATAGCAAGGATTCACTGCTATGAAGAGGAGCATAGGATCTCACCAGGTAGGAAGAAAGAGTGAGAGTGGAGTCTATAAGGAGGCCATATTCATTCTTTACCTCTGTTCATGCATTATAACCTTGAGACTAAGAATGATCTTTCAGATCTTCTTATCCTATATGGGGATGAAATGGGAAATATTTTCTGTGGAAATTAGAGAATGAATAATAAATATTCCCAGTCGCATGTAAAATACTTAAATGTATTTTTCCTCAAATACTGTTTCTGTTAAATGTAGTACAAGTTACAAACTGCTCTTTCCTTACATCATTTGATTTTTGAGAAAGCCATTAGCAAAGGTATGAAGCTGTGAGCCAAAAGGCACAGGTTCTGTTCCCCATCCCATCAATTATCTGCTTTGCGATCTGAGGCAAGTCATTTTTCTGCCCCTGTGTCACTTCCTAATCTGTCTGATGCTTGGCTGACTGCTGACAGATCCCTCCATGTCTATGATAAAAAGTACTTTATATCAGACAGGTGGTGGTGTCAGCTGCATCTCTCTAGTTGGTGTCTGTTCCTACAGCATATTGAGAATTACAGTTAATAAGCTAATCAAGTAGAACTATGTTAATTTAATTTCAAAGACACAGATGTTACTTTAAATTCCATAATATATAACATAGAGATTAGTTTTTCAAGACTGGACAAGACGGGCAATTTAATATGAATTAAATGCAGAAATTTTCACTAACATAAGTGATGACTCTCCTGTAGTTTAGAAAGGTTTGGTTAGTTTTCTGCCCTCAACTGTTCATTTTCTTGCATGTCTTCTGCTTTAAAATTCTGGTTTAACCAAACAAGAAACCAGACTATCAAGGTGCTCTGTCAAGGGCTGCTTTCTAGTGAAAGTCTGCATGGAAACATGCAGTGCTGGCAGATTTGTGAAAGTGTAGATGCTGGCAGACTTCTTTCAAATTCTTCTTGCTTGGCATTTATGTAATAGGTTGGATCCAGCCTCCTGGACTTGCCATTTGTCAGAAAATAGACATTTATGAACTTAAATGCATGGTATGTATATAATACAACTAAAATTGAGCTATATAAGCTTTAAAAATTACATTCCAAGAAAATATGAAAATTAGTTTGTAGTCCATTCTTATCTTTTAACTTCTGGGATTTTTTAAATAGTGCTTGGTAAAAAGCCCACACCTCAAATACATACATAATATATTGTCCTTCATTGTGTGGAATTGGCGAGCTTAAAATACTATTGACAGGAGAATTTTTTAGTCCAGATGGCCTCAGCTTTGTGTAATTTACCTTTTAATGTATGGCTTGCCAGCTGGGACAACTTTGCTTTGGTTGAAATTTGCATAGCCATCAGATATTTGTTACATGCCTGGAAAGAAAAGTGGGAGCAAGTTCTGGCTTATGCTAATACTTTGCTATCACCACATGCTACCACTAAAGCAGCAAAATAAGAATTAGACTCTTCATTTGTTCTCGGCAGTTAAATTATGAGTCTCTGCCTTATAAAGATTAGATATTTTTCCATGAGCTCTTTACTACTGATGAAGCAGGCAGTGCTTTAATCGTGAAATTGTTTCACCTTGTTAAAATACTGCCGTTCTTGTTGAACAAATTAAGTTATAAAATATTGAATATGTGCACCAGGCATTTCCAGACTTCAAATAATTTTTCAGACAAAACAAACTAAAACATTATGGGAACTCACATTTTAATGCTTGATTTTATTCTAGTTCTATTTTTGTTACAGTAGTTTTAAAAGATTAGACATTACTGGTTCTAAAATAGTGCCACACTATTCTTGTAAATGTCCCAATAACAACAATCATTAATATCCCCACATTTGCATTTTAAGCCACTCCATTTCCCTAGTCATCTATTACTTGGATGTGAAAAAATCATTTCTCGTCAAAACTTGGCACAGAATACCTGAATTCCATACTTTTTACCAGATGTAAAAATAAAAGTGAATGAATTCATCTTTTTCCCGCCAATTAAAAAGTTCAATAAAGTGTGAGTTAAATTTTGTCCTTGTTTTGATAAATGGTTTTCATTTACAAAAGTTCAGAATAGCTCTGATCTTAAAAAAAAAAAAAAAAAGGGGTTAAGAAAAGAAACCCAAAGAGGGAAACAGAGAGAAGGGAGATAGGGATATCTGCCTCATGAATGATAATAACATGAAACTGCTTTCCAGAGAATGCCTAGCAGCCTCAGCTCCTTGGTGATTTCAGAGGAACACTTGGTTTTTGCAATGCAGTACTATAAGAAAACAGCCATCATCTCCACTTGGCCACTATTGAGGCAGCTTTGGTCACAGGCTGTGGTAGGGTGCTGATCACATCTGTCTCAAAATACTTCCAAATGGTTAATTTAGGCCAAGAGCCTTGTACTGTTTCAGAGTAATGTGTGTCCTTGTCTTCCCCGAGAAAGATTATTAATGTTTTTTGCCTCTGTCAGTTTTTTATGAAGACCCTGGTTGTGCCCAAACCCAAACTTACTACAAAAGCCTGTAGTATCCTATTAAATCTTCTTAAGGAAACTTCTTGAGCTTAGGGATATTGAGAGAGAGACCCATTGATTTAAAATTATACTTGATTAGGTGCAAGTTTTATTCTGTGATTCACCATTCTAATTATAATTTTCACTGGGGTAAAAAACTGAGAAATATTGAGAACATTCAGAAAATGGCAGAAGCATCTCCTGCTTTGGGTTAGTAGCCACACAAAGCCCACCAGTGTGCTGGCCAGAGCCCTTCCCTGCAACATGTGGAGTGGGTGGGTGGTTGTTTCATACAGAGCTGAGGAGTGGTTTTTCTGCTGGATTGGTAAAAATCTGTTGCAATAGTGCTGGGTTTATGCCAATGAATCATCTTTATTTAGTTAGGAACACTTCTTTTTCAAGCCTGACTTGAGTTTATGCAACTATTGCAACTGTGTTTCCCACCAGGGGAATTGCATGGTTCTTGCAGATTGCTGCCCAGAGGTGTTGGCTTGCCTGAGATGTAGGCGTAAAAGTTGCGCATATCTGAAATAAACTATTTTCTCTTCAGTTAGTTTGCACTGCCACCACTCGAGTAGACCACAGAGGAGACAGTGACATATGTTGAAGCCTGACAATGTTGAAGCTTGCCGTCAATTTGTTCTTATTACGGACACAGATTTTTGTAACACTTTGGCTTTATTCCAATCTGAGTTGAACTTTCAGGTCTATCTTTGAAAAGTGGTATTTTTGAAAGCCAGAAACGTGTGGATGTGTCCTCATTCATCTGCAGAAGGACGAGCAGGGAGTGAAGGGAATGGTGTCAGCCTGTATTGTTGGAAGCACATTCCCTCTGTGAAGGGCAGGGTGCTGTGGCATTCAAGTCCTTGCTGTTTGTCTTGGCAGAGGACAATTTGCTTGGTCCATTTCATGCCTTGCATGAAAGAGGACACAGGTCTACTAAGGCTATGTTACATTGACATGATCTCCATGAGTGTAAAATACTCACTGATTTAAGGAAGTAGGCTGACGTTGAGCCTGAAGAAGAAGGGGAAGAAAATGCAGCCCACCCTTGCTCTAAATATGTAAATATTGGCATACAGGAATATACATTTAAAATTTATCACAGTAGTGAGAGTACTTTGCAAGGCGGTGCCCGGTCAGAATGACAAAAGAACAGGCATATTCTGTAACTTGAAACTCAGGATTCCTTCCCATTTCTGTCTCTAGTGGTTAGAGTTCTTCGCTCTTGCTAGATTACAAGTCCGCAGGGACTTTTAAAACTACTTATTCAGACTTTACTGTTTTGGATGTACAAGAGTTAGTTGCATTAAGCTGTAGCTTGGAGAAAAAAAAAACCTGAAACAATTTTTATAGCATTTTAAAATAACTTTATTAAAGGATAGCATAAAAGATCACAGTTTTTCTGTTTTACAGCTCTGCTTTGAAAAGATAATAAAGCTACTACACAGGACATGTATTAGGCTGGTGATTAATGTGTCTGTGTGTTACAGCTCCGAATACTCTGAAACTAGCTTTATATTGGAATGAATGAAAATGTCACATAATGAAACTGCAGAGGAGTACAGTGCTAAGAAAATAATTTGCACTGCTCTCTCACTAGGTAACATTTTACATTAGCAGGGTGGGCTGAGCTTTTTTTGCCTTCCATATGGGGATCTTAAAGTACTTAACATCAAAGAGGAGCTCTGTTTTGATAGAGTAATTGTTAGAGCCTGGATAATCCTATTGCACAAACTTTAGCAGGAAGGCTCTTGACATGTTGAAGAATACAGTGGAAGTTTTAAAGTGTTTTTTTCGAGGACTATTCTTTAATCATTGATCTATATTTTGGGCACTTGAGTTCTAATATGTTGGTTTTAAGATGAGATCCAGTATTGAATAAATAAATGTTATTACTGGGAGGGAGATGCAAAGACAAGGTCTTTTTTCTCTAGGGAAGGATGGCTGTCTGCCTTCTTGTAGACGCTGCATAATTTAGGTTGGAGAGGATCCCAAGAGGTTTTGTCATTCAGCCCCTGGACCTAAGTAGGGTTAACCTCAAAATTAGGTGAGGCTGATTAAGGATCTTGTCTCTTTAGGCAGCCTTTTCCAGTGCCCACATGCTCTTGTGAAACCTTTTTTGTCTATATAAAACTGAGATTTTTCTGTGCTAAAAAGCTTTTATCCATTGACTTTTGCCCTTTTGATGTGTACACATCTCTGAGGAGAGTGTGGTTCAACCTTCTAGCTAGACAAAATCAGCCAGCTTGCTCAGCTTCTTCACGTCTTGCATGGGGCAGCCGCAGCCGTGCTTCCCTGCTGCCCATCCATAGCTTTGCCTCTTTGCTGGGGTTGCAGAAGTGAGCAGACTCTTCCAGATCAGTCCTCACGAGTGCTGTGTAGATGGGTTTAATGGATTCACTCAACCTGCTGCCTGCCGTCGTACTAAATGCAACGCAGGCTGTGTGATTAACCTGTTGCTGCTGTCATGTGTTGCTTGCTCTGGGCTAAGATGCTTTCTTTCCATTACCAGTTCTTTTCTAGGACGTAGCATTTCCTGAGCCCTCAGTCGCCACAGTGATCTGTAGTAGCAGTGCTGTACTGAATAACAAAAAATAATAAACAAAACAAAATGAAAAAAGGAGCTACAGACAGGTGTAGATGCCTCGTTGTCTGTCATGTGTGTCTGATTGTTAAACACCAGAAGTTGGAGTATCAGTCACCAAATACTCAGTTGCTGACCAACCCAAGTTCTCATTAGGAGTGCTCTTTGGGTAGTGCCTCTGAGAGTTTGCTGTAAGAGCAGATCACGTAACTGGGTCAGTTTATGCCTTCAGTGGAATTCATCTCAATTACAGATGCGACCACTAAGTATTTTAATAACTGTATCACTAATAGTTTAAAAAAACATGAAGGATTAAGAGCCATATGTTCTCCCAGGCATGTGAGCTTAACAAATGCAGCATTTTGCTATAAAACTTTTTTTTTTTCTCACTTCGGTATGTAGCCACCCCATCCCTTGGCAGAAGTGGGATTCTATCCACAAGCTTCAGGCGAGGGTGTGTGGTCTTACAGCAGCATGGGAGGAGTTGGGTCAAAGGCAAACTTTTATATATGTGCTGTGCTACTGAGGGGAAAGGAAGCAGTAAACCAGAAAGGACTGCCTTCTTTCAGTTCTGGCTCTTTTAGCTTTCACTTCTGCAGCTGAGGAATCCCCCTCCCTTCTCTGCATCTTGTGTAAGAGCACAGATGCTGTATTGGACAGTGAGTGGAGCTGTGCTAATGGGGTTGAAGTCTAAATGAAGAACTCGTCCTGCAGAGCCAACACTGTAGATTTTGTTGCCTGAGATGCATTTTGTGGAGTACAAACCGTGTTGGATGTATACAGCATATTGTTTATGAAAAATAAATCAAGCAGCCAGGGGAACAGCATGGTATTTTCTGGACAGATCCGCACTTCTGGATGCCAAACATGGTTTCAGTAATCTCATATATAAGGGAATACAAATTGAAACCTTATTTGAGTGTGGCCTGACGGTAGAAATATTTTAATTGATGCAAGTAGTTTGCTGCACAAATTTTTCTCTTCACTATGTGTGGATGTAAATCAAAAGCATTTTCATTATTTCTTTGAAATGTGTATCAGCACAAGAGAAATGGGAACAGGATGGTATGTTTAGTCACATCTGTGGTGCCAAACTCCCAGACCCTTATAATTTCAATGACTAGTTGTATTATTTTGATATTTCTTTCATACTGAATGGTTTTTAGTATCTATATTCTTGGGTCAGCTATACTGGAGAGAATGGAAGTTTTGTAATATTACCACAGTAACTAGATCAGCTTCCAAAGAACAAAGAGATATTCCAGGTTAAAGTCAGAAGGCAAAATGGTGTGAATCTCCCAGGTGGTATTCAGCCTCTAAAGCTACAGAAAACAGCTTGTAGTTCATCAAAGGAAGCAATTAGACAACCATTAAAGAGCAATCAAGAACATTTTCTTTGTAAGGAAACAATGAGTGATCTTAAAGGATGATCACTAAGCGTTGAAGTGCAGCCTGAAAGAAAATCAGACCATGTGCAACTTGTGAAAACTTGATTACAGTATTTACTGTACTAATTTGACAAACTGTTGGCGCAAAGATCAGGTCTTTACACTGAACCCACTTAAGAAAGAAGAAATAATGCCATGCTGAAATATCTTCTTTCAAAGCTTCTCGTACTTTTTTTCCAATATTTTTTGAGTTATTTCATCCCAGTTGCAGCTGGAATTGCTAACTTCTTGCTTCACTTCAGAGACTCGTTGCATCTGAACCAAATACTCCTCTCTGCTGTGGGACTGTTTCGGAGGATATGTTATTGGAAGAATGTTACACAACTTGATATAGACATTTGAATTTGTTCCATCTTCTTGATTTATAAACTGATACAATCTTCACAAGCTTTTCATATATAGTAAGGTGGACTTGTTTCACAGCATTTGAAATCATTTAACCGAGCAAGGAGCTTAACTTCAAAATAATGTGTAAGACTGGGCGGTATTTTAGGTTTGCTTCATGAATGTCAGTGTTGGTTGTCAGTCCATTATGGTTCAATACTGGAGTTGCTGGTGCCATAAACAGTTTGTAAACTCAAAATTAAACAAGGAAAGAAGAACCCAGGCAGAGAGCGTGGTTGCAGAGATGAGCATTACCTTGCATACAGTGACTGTTCCAAATATGGCTGCAGACAAACATGTAGCAAAGGACTTTTCTTGTGTTAGGATCTTTTCTGAATTCCACATCTTGACTGAAGTATTCATTGTCCACATTTTAGGTCTTCTTTTTTCCTTGTGTTTAATAGGTTTCCTGTCTACCCTGTAAGCCTTATTTCTCACTTGCTTCTGTTTAGGGTAAGAAGGGATATCACAGTCTAACTTTTTATCATTCACTTTGGAATAATTTCAAAGAATTCATCAGTCTTGCCCTTTCTTTAAGAAGACATTAATTTTATTCAGTTTGGAGTAGGAAATGCATAATGGGAATTGATTGAACTGAGTATTTTTTTCCTCTTGTTTTTCTCTTCTCCATGGTGAACCCACCTCTTTTGCAGGAGCTGATGACACAGGACCAGTTGTCAGTAACATAGGAATACCTTCCCCAAATGCCCCACATCATCATAGTGTAGTTCTTTCTCATACTAGTCAAACAGCCATATCCTTGGTAACAAGACTGTAGCTCTGCGTGCAAATAGCTCCAAATAGGTCGTGTACAGTTGAAAAAATCTGAAGTCATTTTAGTGCCCAAGTTGTGCTTTCAGAAATAAACTGCATTGCAAAGCAAATATGCATCCATTCCATAAATTCCATAAATTTTGACTGATACTGTGTCCTGCAGAGCCTGATGCTTTTCTCAGCTCGAGCCAGCCAGAAAGTATCTGGAATGGAGTGACTACTGCAAAAATCAGAGCAGACCTTTCCAGTTTTAAATCTCTAGTGCAACATATGAGGGTGTGTTGTAAACTTCTTGGATGCTGTTCTGATATGGGGTCCCTGGAAAACTCTGAGGGAGCAGGAAGACTGAAATGTGCTGAATAATTTTCAGCTTCTTTCTCTCTCTCTACCTTACTTGTGAGCTTAATAGGTGTATAAAATTTTAATGGAGACACTGCAAGATGTCATAAGTTTGCAAGAAGGTTCTTGAGATTTAACTGTATTTATTTACAAAACATCTGCACGTGCAGAAGTGTTTTGTGGAATCCTAGCTCCATTGGATAATTTTTTGTGGATGAAAAGGTTATTTGTTTTTCATGCTTTTGGAATCTACCTATGTTCTTTTTGTGTGCATCAGTAAGTTGCCAAAGCTGGATGTCCTGAAGGGTGAATCCAGTCCTTACCTGAAGTGTTTAAGTTCTGATGAAGGTTTGCAGCATGGTGAGGCAATGGGAGGGAGTTCTCTGTAGTTTCAGTCAGACTGATGTTCCTCTGTGGGGTGTATCTCAGTTTTGTAAGTTCTTGAAGCAGATCATTCTTTTCTAAACCTTTTTTTTCAAAAATACATACATACATATAATATATAGATGTGTGTGTGCCTGTGTGTGTCTCTGTGTGTTAGAAATACTTATTAATAATTTCATGTGTCTTTTTAAAAACAAATGATAGGCGTCTTATTGAAAAGGAAAAACAAAAGATGGAAACTCTCCTGTGGGTCAAATTTACATTGCCATCCCCTTCTGATGTGAAATAAAAGCCTAACCCTATCGGTTTGGGTGACCTGTAGGGTCTGTTAGCAGGGGAAGTCAATGAAATGCATCACAATTAACAATGTCTTGTTGATCTCCCACGGACTGGAACTGTAGCAGATAATTGTGCAGTAGTGGGAGTTTTGCCATGACTAGCTTTATCATTTTGTCAGTTTGCTAATAAAAGGTCACCAAGGGTACAGAGCATCTGAGATTTACATATGGCAGATACGAAAGCGTTCTGGGGAGCCTGCTTCAGAGAGGGGCCAGGGCATTTGTTGCAATTGACACCCCTGCTGTGATTCCAGAATTGACAAGAAACGCCATTACTAAGCGGATCTGCCAAGATAATTAGAATTCAGGGTTGCATTTTTAATCTGACTTGAGTCAGATAATTTATCACAGCAGTAGCAAGCTGTCAGGGTCACACAATAAATACTGATTACGGAAGAATAAAGATTAAGTGCAGGCTTACCAAAAAAAAAAGAATTATAGGCCAAGCTGTACTTAAGAAATGTTTTCTTCCAATACTTCCCATGCTAATTTCATGTAATATTGGCAAAAAGATCATATCTCTAAAATGAGCTTTTTTTTGAAAGGAGGTAATGCTGTGCAGGAGTGTCTGTACTAAGGATCTGTTTTAATTTTAAATTGCAAATTGATTGCAAAGAAATATTAATTTTGAAAAGCTGATTTAGCATGACTGTTCCATTCCTATTACCACTGTAATAATTTGACATATTAAAGGAAGAAATACACTATTCTGAAGGCAGTCCTAATTTGTTAGCATTAGTAAGATCCTGCATTTTTAATTTAACACAGCTCTTGTTTTTGATTCACACATGGACAGTTTATAGCACTTGCATTTAATTAAAGAAGCCTATTTATTAAAATATGCAGCTTGGAAAACATTTTTTGAAATCCATTTGCAAACTAGTGTGTTAAGTATCCCACACTTCCATATTCACCTATAGTTTTTAAAGGATACAAAATCAAATGAGAACATACCATTTATGTACATAGTATGTTTCCTTGAAAAAAAAAGCTACTGCACAGATGAATAATTAATAGATGTATGCTGTATTAGAAAAGAAATTTCTCAAGAGATGCTGAAATGCAGTAGCTACCTTTAGAATACAGTTTCTTAGTAAGGCATTCCATATCTCTTTAGCACTTCTAGCAGCCATTTTTATGTGGTGTGTTAGTTGTGTTGCTTTCCTTTTCTACTACAACACCATAACTTACTGTTTATCCATGTAAGAACTTTAAATATGTAGTTAGTTATTACTGAAATATCTACAACTGAATACTGTGAAGACTCAGCTGAAAAAATGAGAGCTTTGAGATATTAGCAGCCTTGCATTTTGGACTTGTTTTTTTATTGCTTTCTGCTGTTGAATATTTCATGTAGGGTGGGTGATGTTTCCACTTTTCTCTTGGCAGCATTTGTGGTTAACTCATTATTTTAGTTCTGGAAATAGAGTTTGTGGTCCTTTTTTATAATGATAGGACTCTAGTACATCTGCCTAAGGAGAGCAATTACTGTGAAATTTGTTCAATTGAAATTGAGAGAATGAAGCATGGATGAAAGATACTTTAAAAAGTAATATGTTACAAAATCTTTGGAATATATCTATTTTTTATTTTAAAAAAGTAAAGTAAAAAAAAAGTAAAATATTTTGAAGCATTACTTCATTTCCAGAAAGTAAGTAGATAATTTTCCATAACTAAAGGTCTGTAGTAACCTTTGAGTATAGATTGTTTTCTAAACAGATATGCAAGACTCTGTTTTTTCAAGAGATTTTCTGCCTGTGTCATAAGCTCAGAAATTGCAAAGTTCCTCAATATTGACTCTAAGGCAGAGTTAGAAAATGTTGCCTGTTGAAGTCATGAAAATGATTAATTTTGTTAGGTGCATCAGTAATGAAGCATCTTGTTTGTGGGGAACAAAGCACTCGAATCTCTCTTTTATTAAGCAGGTCTCTCAGACACTTGAAATTTCTATGACACCATTTTTTATGATATACTTAATGAAAGCTTTAGTCTTTAATCTTTTGAAATACCTGATTGTAACCAATGAAAAATGGAACCTTTTTGTGTTACTTGTATGAATGTCATTATTCTTATTACTATTATTATCATCATCATCATCATTAATTTTCTAGGTAATGAATTGTCCTGCTACCTCACTTAAGTAGCAGGGGGCAGAAGTGTGTGTAACTATAGCATTCAGCCTTGCTGGGGGGAGCAACACACTGTGTGAGAGACTGTAATTTTGGGGCCACAGGATATTAAAGCTTAAATTGAAGGCCAGCCAGGAGAGCAGAGCACTGGGTTGACTGCGGCATGTAAATAGTTTGTTACTCTTGTCCAATTGCAATGAGTGCTGAGGACTACTAACATAAGATACAGCTTTTATGGACCCAGCAGACTACCCTGTCCAAGTCTGGGGTAGATTTGTCCAATTAACATTATTAATGTATTATTAATTTTGTGTTAATAACATAAACAAATCCTGGGGAGGTGTGAGCCTAAATTCTGCACAGTGAAAGAACTGTGTTTGCAGGCAGGTTGGGGATCGCATCTGCTCAGAGGGCATTATTTAGGAATTTGCTTTCAAATAGCTCCTTTCACAGTCTAACTACAAGGGACAGTAGCTGGAGTTGTGCCTGGAATAAAATAGGAAAAAGAAGGGAGGCCACTCCCTGGAAGCCTGGCAGCTCTGAACCCTGCAAAACCTCTGGGCTGCTGTTTCCTAGGTTCAGATCTGTCAGGTACGGATAAAGGAGGGCAGGCAGAGAGGGTTGCTGGGTACCTGAGCAATGAAGAAAGCACAGTAGATCAAACTTGCATGATCTAAACACCTGTGTCCTGGGCTTTTTTTTTTAAGGCACCCTTTCTCCCCTTGTAACAGCTCCTAGACCTGTGGTGTGTGATGAGTGGCCTGTAACTCCTGTGGCAGTGCGTTACCTGCACCCACCTCAGCAGAGGTGAGGAGGGATGCCCTCAGTGACTTTGCTTTCTGCATACAGCCATCGCCTCTCAAAGTGCTGTTTCTGACCACATCAGGCTCCACAGCTGACAAGCTGAGTGACACACATAATCTTTTCTGTACAAATATTGGCAGTAAATGCAGTGCCCCCCTTTTCGTGGTGATTGTCTATTGATAATACAGCTCTTAGCAGAACTCTCTGAAAATGGTTACATCATTTACATGCATGTTTGTAAGAAAGGTCACTTAGTTTGGTAATGCTGTGTTAATTTAGACACTAGGGAAGAAACGGGTCAGATGGAGAGATAACATTTGCCTGTCTTCTGTAGGGGTCTCACTGATTAATTGATGAAGTCTTAAACTTATATAGTACTATAGGTTATGATGAATTAATTCCTTGTAAAATAATAGGAGAGCAAAATAAAAAGCAACTCGAGCATGCTTGTATTCCTCACTAGGAACAGACTTCAATCATAGTACAGTATGTTCAGTCATCCCATAGCGTAGCAACTGATGTAAACGGGAGAGTCAAAAAACCCTAAATGGGATTGTGCTGGAAGAGCTACTTCCAGTGGGGGTGAGACCAGGGCTGCTGCAGTGAGCACTGTGACTTGTTTGGGATGGGATGTAGGACAGCAAAGGGTGTAAGCAAAGAGAATAAAGTGGTGTCAGAGAAGGTTAGCTCTGCTTTAGAGGCTAGCCAAGGCTAGGAGAGAACAGCTTAGCTTTTAAAAATGTTGTATGCAGAGTAAACAAGGGGAGAAGGGAACTATCCAAAGTAAAGAATCACAGATTTAGTGAAACAAATGTTTATAAATTTGTTCATGGATCTTCTGAGGCTGGAAACTGGAAGAAAGTTCTTCACTTGAAGCTGTAGTCACCTTGATGCTTCAGTTACTGTGGAAAATAAAAATTCTGCAGCAGGGGGCACTTGTGTGCGCCAAAACTCTGCCAGTGGCAACTAGGCTAGATGATTTGTCACAATAGTTTAAAATGGTTCAGGAATTTTCTTGCCCATGATGATTTTGAAATAGAATACCACTTAATTTCAGAATGGAAAAACAAGGAGTATAAATGTATTTAACAGGTGAACCTTTGAGTCACACAGTACTGTGAACTGCATGGAAATCCAAATGTGAATAAATGGGTATAAGGAATTGGTTAGCCAACACTCAAGGCATGAAGAAATGCCATGCTACAATTTTATAATGCATGTTACAGCTGTATAAATACGAATAAGGGTTCTGTAAAACCTGGGACTTTTTGCACTGTCTTAGATGGGCCTTAGGTGGTGCTGTTGCATTTTTTCTTTTGGCAGTGGCTGTTTTTAGTTCTTCAGTCATTTTTATTCTGCTTTGCTTTCTAGATCATACCAGGAAACTCAGAATAGTTGGCTACACCCATATTTGTAAAATTTACCAAGGTGGAACACTAAAACATAACCGCTTGTCGGGTGCACTTCATTTCCTAATTTGAAACACTTTAGCACCTTTATATAAGAACTAAGTAATACTGAACTATGCTCATAGCATAAGGCGTATCTTGCTCTACGTGTGTTATTTTGTCTAACGGTGTATAAATGTGAGTATAAAAATAAATTAAAGACACAAGATTGAGTAAAACCTCTCCAAAATTAAGTTCCACATGTGGGATTGATGCTGTAAGTTCACAAGTCTTTCAACTTACCATATGGCTAATTAAAAAGAAAAAAAGTGGCTGAATTTTAGAAAAGAAATGTGTATGTCACATTGGCAACTTGCAGAGTGCCTCCTCTGTTAAAGGACCTATGCACTAGTTTTACATCTAATTTCCTGCCCTTATCTTCCTTATGCCAGCTCACAGTGTGGTTCATTGGGAAACAGTTTGCTTTTTTTTCCTATTTCTTTTTTCACAACATAAAAAAAAAATTCCCATGAAGGTTTTTTCCACTACAACTGCCTACCCTTTATGCTCTGCAGCCTGCCAAGCTTGCCAAAACTCAGCAGGTAGCCCACATGGTATGCATGTCTGTGTGAGAACGCTCCCCTGATGTGGACAAGATGTTGGTTGTAAAATGAAGCCAACATCTTGTCCACAAGTGTGCAAAAAAAATATCCTCAATCTGGACAGACATGTTTTTGTAGGCTGAATGCATCGGCTGTGCTAATTCAAAGTCTAAACCTTTTAAAACCAGGAAAAAATAATTATGTAGTTACAGTACCAATAATGCTATCAGTAGTAGTAAAGCTGCAGACATATTTGTTAATCTGAGACTGTTTGGTTAAACTTTTACCGCCCTGGTATTTACAGTAATTCTTTTGGCATCTGTGACTTCAGGGGTTTTATCGCTCCTATTTTAGTCTCCACAACCTGGGCAAATAATGTAACCCCAAGACTGTTGGGCTAGCAGAAAACAGTACAAGAATTAGGAGGAGAGATGCTGTGGGTTCAGTCTGCAGTTTGCCCAGAACTTCCTTCAAGATGGATATTTTTGTTTTGTACCTACACCCTGTTGGGTTGCATGTGAGGAGCAAGGAAAAGAGTAATGTATAGACAGTGACAGATACAGACTCCCTTGCTCTTAACTCAGATATAAATGCATGAGGCAAAGTTGGTTGCATAATGTAAACAAAACAACAAAAAAGCCCTATAAGGTTATTCCCTGGAACTATGTATGCTTCATATTTTCCAAACTAAAATTGTCAAAATGTTCTGATTAGTTAAAAACTTGGAAGGACTAAACTTAGGTTTTCTCATGGGAGCAAACAAAAAAATTGGCACAAAGCATTAACTATACTTTGGTGTTTTCACTTATTTAAGGCTGAAATATGGGAAGAACAAAATTTGTTTTAGTTTTCACTTTGGTCTTTTCAGTTTAAGCTTTTGGTTTAGGCTTTTTTAAGCTGTCACAGTTTGAGTACTTATTTAAGTTGAAGGTGCTCTGAATTGCCTAGATAGGCCTAAAACCATGGGGGTTTTTTTCCAATCCATGATTTTTTTTCTCAGAAATTTAAAACACCACACTCTTACATTACACTTAAAGGTACACACTGTGATTGAGTACCTCCACACTTCAGCTTGAGCAAAACTCCTGCTGATCCACACAGCTCACCTATGGATGACCCCACACTGGGGGGGAAAACCAGGATTCATTCTGTGCTTTAAGGGATGCCTTTCCTCATGACCTGCTAGTATATGGTTAGCATAGCTGCTGCTGTTTCTCTCCTCTGCCCTTGCAGTGTGTGTATTAGGGCTGGGGACACCCAGTTGAATATGGGGATACTTGGCATACCTAGACATTTTCAGTAATATAGACTCATGGCGCTTACTTCAGGCATTTCATTTGGGTTTTTTGTTTTGATGGCTTTTTAAAAAAAAGAAATTAATGGAAGCTCTTTGTTTGTTACCTGGCAAAGTACACATTGCCTATTCGCCATTTACTTGCATTATTGAGTAGAAGCCCTTGAAGGTTTAGGATTTTTAAATGCATTTGCCTAGCATGTGCGCACCTTTTTTTTTTTTTGTAGAAATAATGGTCAACAGCTTTGAAGAATATTTGGCTGTTTTAGACTTGCAGATTAATACCTAGTAAAAGTTTGGGCATGTTCTTCCACACAATGCTTTTCCTATCTAGATGATCAAGGTACAAGGTTGGCAAGTGTCTGGTTTAAATAGCTTCCTGGTTTTGTCTTGATTCATTCTGGTTTGAAATTTCATGTTATACAAGATCTAAAACTTAAACTTCAGTATAGCTTTCTAATGAAAAGACAAGACTAGGTTTATTTTTTAAACATTTTTTTAGAAGAAGATGAAACCTCAGTGCATGGAGGTTTTCTTACAAATAGTTCATGCTCTGTTTCAGGGAGGTAATTTTGTTCATTCCTTTAGGACATCTTTCTTGATGTACTAATATGCATCACTGTCTTGAAAAATGACTGCATGCTAGTGTTCAGCAGGCAAAAAAAATTACAATGTGTGTAAAACTCCTCCTTGATAGTGCATGACATTGCCCGGTTGGTGAGACCTTGCAGCTAAAGAGTAATCTATTTTTAAGCATGTAATTATTTTTGGCAGGCAGGTATTTCAAAATACATAACTTAAGCTTTTTTCTGTTCTGAGTCTACTTCAGACTGTGTGATATATCCATTCTCATGGTGGAAAGGACTTTTCCATTTTTCTTCATAAATGTCATTTTTGAAGTTCCATTTCAGTCTATTACAGGTGAACGTAGCTCATAATTTATGTGTTACACTGACAGACTACAAATAATAATGTCTCTTAGAACAGCAAGTCAGAAAATCACCTAGCATATTAATTACAATTGTCAAGCAATGACTGATCATAAATTTAACATCAAAGACCCAGACTTCCTAAGAAAGCATCTTAAATGCTCTGTTAAAAAAAATTGCCCTTGAAATTGCATGTTAGATAATAAGTATTAGTGTAATAGTAATGTGGGAGTTTTTTTTACCATGGAAATGTCTTTTTAAATAATAATTTGGTAGAAGATTTGGGAGAGGGTTTTATTACTTTATCTCACAGTGTGAGACTTCTACACCTACGTGTGAATAATGATATACCATTAAACTTGTTTATTGGATTTGGTTATTTCATATCACTTTAGGAGCGCTTGAAAGGCAGAGAAAAGGTGCCTTCAAATTCCACCACCTGTAAACTGCATAGTTTTGAGGAGTGACACGTGTGACCTGCTAGGGGGACAGTGCATGCTCAGTCATCTTATGTGTCTGCTTGGCTTCCAGGCCCCGCAGAGTCAGCTTCTTAAAAAAAAAATTCCAGTTAGACTTTTTTGTCCTGCGCAAACTTCTGATTGTTTTCCATCACAGAGGCAGTTCATGGGTGGGGGATTCAGGCATGCTATGCCTTGACAATTTCTCCTAGGTATGGTCACACTGCAGTTCCACAGCTGAAAGTTGCACAGGTTTAAACTTTTCCCTACATGCAGCCAAGGTCTGGCTTGAGTGCAAACCCCAGCCTTTGCCCAGAAGGTTTTCCCAGGGATACTGGCTGAGGTTGGTGAGATTCTGGGTTCAATACCAGCCATGAATGAGTTCATATAAGGATTCCAAAGTGACTAGAGGTTTGAAGGACCCCACTGTATATGCCTTTGCATGGGCCTCCTTTTCAGAGAACTTCGTAGCTATTGAAAGTCAGCGGGTTACAGTGAATATTTAGACATTTGTCTGAGGTTACAGTTGTGGTTGAAACAACTATAAACACTATGAAAGAAGATCTGGGTCTAAATGTGGAGGGGAGTGGGTCACAGGAAAATGAAGACAAGAGGATGGAATTACAGAAGACACAGGAGGAGCTGGTGTTTATTGCAGTAGGAATTTGAAGGAAGTGGTTTGTATGTCCTTAGGAAATCCAGCTTCATTAGTTCTGTTCTTTACAGAGCTTTTTAATTTAACTAGATGGGTAGTGGACTCACAATTGGGAAATGATGTGGTGACAAATAGCTTTTCAGTTTTTGCACAGTTGAAGTCCTTTCCTTTTCTCAAATGTATCTCAGAAATTGCTCCCATGGTGTACGTCCAGCCCAGCGTCTGAACTAGTAAATGGGAACAGGCAATGGAAAGACTTAGGCAAAAAAATTAATTTGAGGAATATGTGGAAAGTGTCTGTGATGAGGCAAGTCAGTCTAAAGTTGTCATCACTTTCATTTGGCAAAACTCGGTGCTGCTGGAGAAAGGGATGATTGCCTCTCCCTGTTCAGGCTGCCTGTTTCGTTTGTGTGCTGACTTTGTGGTTCTGACGTGGTTTTGGTTGGGTTAGCTTTCACTTGGACCAGGTCCATGTTCCAGCTTGCCCATAAGCACACAAACACTTGTGCTGGGAAGAGACAGTGGTGAGAACAGGCAGGTTGGTGTGGAAAGAGAGGTGGAACAATTTGCCTTGCGAGGAGTTGGGCCAGGCAAGGGGATTGCAAAACCATCAGCTCTGCAGGGATGGCAGGAGAGTCAGAGGCTGCATCCAGGGAGAGCTGCTAAAGAGGGATAATCAGCATTAATGTTTTTAAGGACTTCTCAGAACCATTAAAATAATATGTTGTGACACTGAGAAGTATTTATATGTCAATAATTATTTTTCAGTAATTATTCAGTAATAGCATCATTGACTTCTGACACTTACTATTGATGACATAATGCTGGGTCTTTTTTTTCCCCTGTCTTTCTCTCTCTTTTTTCATCTCTTTTTTTTTTTTTTTTTTTTTTTNTTTTTACCAGATCCCTTTACTGCACTCTTTAAGATACAGGACCACCACACTTGGGGGTACAAGCCTTTATTAAAAGATATTTATTTTCCTGACTGGGCAGTTGAGCTCCCTGTGTAAACGACAGGGTTGAGAGATGTGTAGGAGCTGGATAAGAGACACTTTGATTATCTATACAGGCCTACCAGCAGAGCAGAGGCCTATTAAAAAAATAAAATTAAAACTCGTTTTTACTGAGATGTGGAGCTAGTTTGAAGAAGGTGATTCCAGGAAAAGTATTATCTTCAAGTATTATCTCTTGCTGGATCCAAAGTATAATCGACAATTAGCCTGATTTTTTTGGAAATCATAAACATGTTAAAATTCAGCATTAGCTTTGAAATGCAGGCAAGCAGACTTAACTTCATCATATTTGGAATGCCAAACACATCATAGAGAAGTCTTCTGTGTTTTTAGTGTCACTAACCTAAATATAACTACTGAATTGCAGCAAAGCTATGCTAGCAGACACACATAATTTGATTAGTGTTACTTATTCTGTATTTCCACATCCATACGATATGCCTGGCCATGGTATGGACATCTGTCTTCCACTCCTGTAAAAACACAAATTACTGCTGGGACAAACACTGGATTCTGGATCCTGGACACACCTGGTGGAGACTTCTTGTAGCCTGATGCTTTTCAAAAGAATGGCCCTGTGGTAGTGACACTGCATCTGCAGGGACTGATTTTGGGACCTGACATTAAAAACATCGTTTATTTTGGCTGTTCCATTATGAAAAAACAGCAGGTCCATGCAATGGGAGGCATTAGTAAAATTTTAAATTGCCACAATTTAACATTATGGGAAGACAGCATTACAGTGCAAGAATAGCTTACAGAAGCAGGTAATTTTGCAGTTTTCTTTGGGACTGACAAAGTGAAAAAAAAAAAAGTAAGAATGGCTACAGAGCCCTATACGTTGTTTCCAGCTCTTTAGTGACTTTTTGGAAGTTCACCTTGTCTCATTTGCAAAGCAGAATGTCAGAATTATCACAAAGCTGTGGCCGATAATAAAGATGCTGAAGGATAAAAAAACAGTAAAGCTAATATAGTGCATAAAAGTAGCTTGTTATGATTTTTTCAGATTTATACTTGAAATTGCACAGAGGCTGTTTAGAATTATTTCAGGGTTGAGGTTTTGTTACGTGGTCTTAGGATGCTCTTGAGAGATGAAAATGGGGAGGACAGAGACAGCCTGAGACTGTGTTCTTACCTTTCCTGTATTGTTTTCTTATGTGCACTGGGTGAGAGAGTTTACAGGACAAGTTATATGTTCCCCATGTAAAGCTGTTTCTTATTTTTCTTAAAAGCACTTTGGGAATCCTTAAGGATGAATGGTTTGGGATTTTTTTTCAGTGGATTTTGGTTTAGCCAACCCAATTACTTAGGCAATGGCAAGGACCCTGCAATGTTTTTGGCTAAGTGGAGGACCACGTGAACAAGTGGAGAAGGAACTTGGGATCTGAAAAACGATATACCATTGCTCCAGATGCAATTTATAACATATGAGAATAATCAAGTCCTGAAAGTGTAAAAGCTTAAAATTTGAGAGCCAAATAAAATCCGTTGTAGTGGATTAGGCTAAAATATACTTAGAGCAGCCTGCATTAGAATTGTTTTATTTCTCATCAGAGCACGAATTGCAAAGGATTGTCAGCAATAAATTTGGACTTTAGTTTGACAGAAGATATCTTCTGCAACTTGTGAAATGGAATAAAATTCATTAATATGCTATGATTCAAGATTTCTGTAAAGGTTAAGAAAAATATGAGTATTCCTTAATGAAATATTATTCATCATGTGTTTATTCCAGTCATAAGGCACGTTAGCAATTACATTTTTACATCATTGTTCAGCAGTTGCAAATATACCAAAAATATTGGCAGAAGACTGTTCCATAAGTGAAAACAGAAACCCTTAAACTTAGGAAAGACCTGAAGAAAATCTATTTAACTGTTAAATATATAAATAATCCCATTAATATTGGAAAGAGAAATCAAGTTATTCTTTTTAAATTCTGTTATGACTTTGCAGTAAAATTATGATGCTAAGCACTGCAGATACATCGTTAGTACAATGCAAGTCATGACTTGAAGGCCAGGGAATTTCCCAAAACAGCTTGTTACTTGGGCAGTAGGTTTGTTTTCATTGAAGGTAGTGAGTTTTTTGGTGTGGACTTTATCTTCTTTGCTTTTACAGGCAGTGGGTTTCTAGGTAAGAACTGCTCTACTGAGGAGCCAGAGGAAACCTACAACTGTATAAATAAATGCATCAGGTTTTAGGAGCATAATACAAAAAAGCACTGGCGTATATGTCAGGCTAGCAAGTACACCCAAAAATTCAGCTGAATGAGTTATTTCTGAAAAAAATTAACAAAACAGTGGGCAAGTTATCCCTGAGTTTGGTTGGGATTGCTTGTTTGAATTTGGTGTTGCCTTCCCCTACTGTGTATCTACAATACAGTTAGAGAGCATTCCCTACTTGAGTTCAATGAGTAGAGAGATTTGGATGCATTCTTGTATTGCAGTCTCACCTGCAAGTAAATAAAATAGAAACTAGTTTTGTTTGAGATATCAGTGGAGGTGTCCTCCAGTGAACATGAAATTAGTTGCCTCTTTCTCTGCACTGACATCTCTCACACTGTAAGAGGTGTGCCCCTGTTTCGGTGGCGTATGCAAGAAGAAACTCAGAATTCCCCAGATGCAGCTTGACCTTTATAACAAATTTCAAATTAGTCCTCCCTCCTGCACTCATCAGAGTTCTGCATGTCCTGGTTTTATTTTTTTTTTGTTATTTTTTTAAAGAATACAGTGAGATCGTATCTTATAGACCAGAAGTGATGATTATCCCAACAGAGAAACCAGTTGTGGGCTGTTTCATCAGTTCCTGGACAATGATGACAGAGGATTGGGAAAAGTACATTCTGATTCAGCTGTTTATTCCCACATGTAGTTACTAGTTTCTAAGTGATGTTCATTTCCTTGACTAAGAATTGCAAAACTGAGAACAACATGGTGAAATAGGCAGAATATTTGAAAGCACTTTATTGCAAAGTGGAAATAAGTAGGATATATAGAGAGCTAAAACTTTATGCTACTTTGAGCTGTTTGTCTTGGTTATCCCCAAATTTTCAATTGAAAAAAAAAAGAAAAGTGGAACGAAACCAGCACAGAAGCAACTATTCTTCATGTTTCTTAAAAGGCTAAGTTTTGCATCTAGAAACTTCTCCTTTAATTATTAATTTTAGTTTTTACAGTGACAGCAGAGTCTTTGATGACAACAACGAAGAACCAACATATGAAGACAACTGTAGTATTGATATTATACACCTTTTATGGTCCTCAATTTAGCAAATTGGAACAAAAATTCTTACTGTATGTCTTCTGTGCTAAGGGAAGCTCTCTGAAATTTGCCTGAAGCACAGACATGTGGCTTCATATTGTACAGTTATGTAAGTACTTTACCCTAAGTATCTGATAGCAGGAAGGTAGGGTTTACTTGTGGTCTCATGGGATAAGCTGTGTTCCAGCAACATGCACCTTCAGAGGCCAACTCTGTAGATTCTTAGGAGTGGTGTCACATGCTTCTTGTCATCTTGTCATGCTTTACCTGAATAGTTATTTGTGAATTTCGGGTTTCACCTTACCTCTGCTGTGTAATTTCCCTGGCAGATTGACTCAAAATTTTGTAATCAAAATTGGAGGGGATGTGGAGGGGACTGCTAATGTAGAGTGTAAAATTAACCATGACATGAAAGATTGCTGGTCTGCTCAGTGGTATCTTGTTGATAAGTATCTGGTAGTTGATACTGAGAAGGTGTTCACAGAAAATAGGGATTAGGCTGACAAGGGAAGGCTGAACTGCCTCCCTCTTTAATCAGTGGAGGAGAGAGGTGCTTCTCAAGGAGATAGTTCAGACTAGCCAAATTAATCCCTTCTCTCTACATCAAGGGCAATATCAGTGGAGGAAACCAGCAAGATCAGGTGAGTGAAGTACAGTGGGCTGGAGAGGTAGATGAGGAGGTTTATGTGTATTGCATGGAGATGACTTGGTGGGGACTTGGAAAAATTAACTTCATCTCAGCAGCTAATAGAAGGCAGTTCTTCCCAAACGTGCAGTGGTTCTTTCCTGCTCATCTTGTGGAGTATCAGCTCTCTCAAATGGCTGATGAGAGATAATCGCAATTAAAAGCTGTGAACAGGCCCCTAAACAATTATATCTGTATCAAGGTTTACAAAGTTCTTGGTAGTACAGAATGGATCATTATGATTACCTAGACATAACATAGGCAAGGAAGTGCCCTCACCCACCTCTGCAAAGGAATTGTACTCTTCTGCAGCAGAAGTGAGTATAGAGTGAGAACTCTCACAAGTGAGAACTCTGTAACTTGTGATTTGATGCAATGATTTTATTCTAGAAACACATCCAATATTGGTTTGAAGCCAAATGAAAGACTTAATTTCACTTGGTAAATCTTCCTTATTGTCAGCTAGGTGTTGGGTTTTTTAATTTGAAGCCAGAATGTTTCCAATTCCCATCCATTAGATAATATTATCCCTCTGTTTATTTCAGTTTAAGGGCCTTTATGTATGTTTATAATCCACAGTGAATGATCATTAATTTCCTCTTTGAAAAGTTAAGAGCTTTTGTGGCTGTTGTGGTGTTTGTGTGCTCTGGAGAAGACTCCTTTTTTTAATGGGTAAAAATCATGAAGAGTTATTTTCCAATTTCTAATTTGCTGTGATAGCCAAAGGCTTAAGAAGACAAGTCAACCACTGCATTAACTCTTGGAAGGAAAATGAACAGAACATGTCTATCTGGTTTAGCACTAGATTTTGGCAGAGAGGCTGCATTCTCAGTAGTGAACCAATTATTATGGATAATAATGTTTTAGCTTGCATAGATTGTTTTTCTAGAGTGTTCCCAGCTAATGATAGTCATTAATCCATTGGTAAACTGAGTCTTGAGCTTTCTGTTCTGATCTTTCATTTTTTTATTTGCTTACTTGAATGGATTTTTAATATGATAACAGCTAGATTGTTTTTGATAGCCTGATGTCATGGCTGATTGAAGTGTTCTGTTTCTTCCATTTGCTGTTGCCTGCTCATCACTGCCAATATTACTGTGAGTAGCTTCCCTCCTCCACTCATACATCAGTTGTGTGGGTTGGGGGACAGGAGAGGTAGTGTTCAGGGGGTTTAGTTCTTTTCTCACAGAGTTTGCTTTAAATTTTATGCTTTCCATGTTCATGTTTCTGCCATTAAATCATGAGACTGTGGTGTGGCTTTCCTTGCTGTGCTGAAAATACTCAAACTTTATTTTCTCTTAATCCTTATCACCTGTCCTCTCCCATGTTCTAAATGAGGAAGGCTGGTGCTGTTGAAATTACACTCTGGTGCATAAGAATTTGCAGCAATAGCCTGTGAGTCTGGGGGAGCAGTCTGTAGGTGTGCCGGGCGTGCAGCCCCGTGCTGTGCCAGCTCTTAGGCAGCTGCCGTTCCCTTGGCAGTCTGGTACACTGAGGCACACAGTGTACCAAAATGTTCCTTCAGTTGTGCAGTTTCAGGTCAGAGATGCTCCCCTGCAGCTGGGAAGGTACTGGGAGAGTCGAGGGATCATGATCTTGAGAGTTTTCTCACTGAGCTCATGGGTGCACACATACATGTTGTAGTTTTTAACAAGAGATTTGGCAATGACTTAGTAATCCTGATAATTCAGGGATGGGTATAAGGGGCTAGCTCTTTGGAATCAGAATGTCATTGTATCTATTTTTTAACACTGAGCTTTCCTTGTAGTACCTGAGTTTTAACTAACCCTCCTTGTCTGTTACCATGGGACTTTGTCCTTAAGGACCTTAACTCCTCCTAACTTCTCTGTCCTGCCCAGTCTGCACATTCTGATCCATCTTTGCAGCTTCTTGTCCCGTCAGGTTGCCATGGGCTGGTTCGAGTTGCTGGTGACAAGAATGGGAACACCCTCAGTATCGAGCCCTTTTGTGGCAGCACTCCCATCTTTTTCCACTCACCTTGGCTCCCACTCAAGTGCCGGGGTGACCTTGGTGGTTTCATTTCACCGCATTGCAGGATTCGAGCAGCGCTGAAGCTCACTGACGTTGGTATTTGATTTTGCAAGTTGCTGAGCACCTCGTGCAAGTGTTTTCAATTACTCCAGTGGGAGATGAGGATAAAAATGGTGCTGAGCAGCTCCAGCAAGTGGCTGCTACAGTGGCTACCCCTGCAAACAGATCACTGTGTCACTGTGAAGTTTATTACCTAAGGGGGAAGAAGTTAACTTGGGGATGAGGGAGGGTTAACTTTTGGTGCTAACTGTCACAGGTTTTTTTATGCAAATACACATTTCTCAGTGGTTTGTTTTTTCATTTTTGTTTGGTTTTTTTGTTTGTTTGTTTGTTTTTTTTCTTTCTGGAGCTTTACAATAATTTGCAGAAAAAGCAAATAAAAATATTGCATCTATTTAGTCTTTTGACACCGCTAGGATAAAGAATGCTCCAGCTCAAGAGAATGTTCAGCAATATCCATCCTCATATCTGATAAATCTGAAAATCTTAGCTAGGATTGCCAGAGTAAATAGTTTGACAGCTTTGCACTAAGTACTCAACAGCTTTTGAAAAGTGACTGGATCTGTTTGTTTTTAAGGGACAAATAAAGCTTTCAGACAAATACCAAAATTTCTGTAACTTTTTTTTTTGCATTTAAGTTAATAACTTTTATTACTTGCATTTTCATATTTGTCATTAAAATTAATATTTTTTATTAATTCAAATTTTGCCTGTTAAAATTCAGGCCTTTGTGAGCCTCCCATTTTAAAAGAGGTATGGACCCTGCATATAGGATTTTCTTGCTCTTTCCTGACAATTAATGCAGCACAATAGACATGAGTTACTCAGGGGATGGAGAAGAGTTTTAATTATTTCAGTTGATTATATGCGAGAGCTTACATGCAGTTCACATAGGAAAATGCTTTACAAGGGCTGTTTCAGAATTCTTTGCTTCAAGAGAAAGCAGTCTGCAGCAAGGGGCAATCCTAACTTGCATAGAGCATCCAGAAAATCCTAGTAGCCTTTAAAGTTATTGAGTAAAATTTGTTGCAAACCACTGTTCCTATATTGTTTAGTCTTGCTGAGAATTTATTATAAAGAATTGACAATTCAAGTAAAAATTGGCTTCTGTGAATGAAAAAATATTTTATAAAATTAGTTTGCATAGGAAAAGGACAGTAGCATTGAAGGAAAGAGATAATGATTAAGAGGAGGCAGATCATCACACAACTTTTGCATTTGGAGGTGTTAAAAAAAGAATTCTTCCTTCAAAAAGTTTCTTTGTCCCCCTCCACCATGAAGGACTGATTAGAACTGTCTTTCAGGGTTTCTAGGAAGTCAACTCCAGGAAAAATTGTGTCATATTTATTTTCATTGTATTTCATAATTTCTATATAAAATAGGTTTTGATGCTCTGAGGTCTACCTTGATCCTATTAATAAAACAGCCTTTAGAGTTTGTTTTATTGATAAATAGAGAAATTAAGGAAAAAAAATCATTTTAAGGAGCTGGCCTTAGAAACAGCTTTTGAAACATTTTTGAGGATTAAATTATTTGAAGATCAAAAACTCTTGTTTAAAGATTTGCAAGAAGCAAAGTATTTTGTGTCAGTGCATTATATTGAAAGTTTTTTTACCACAGATGTTGACTGATGGATTAAAAGTGTTAAGGGTAGCCATTATTGACTTATATTAACAGCAGTCCATAGGTTGTTTTCCAGATCTGTAGATTTTAAAATGACTCCTCTGGTGCTTGACATAGATTTTGAGGAAAATAGAAAAGGACATGTATCTCTTTAGTCTCGGTATTTGGTGGGTAGTTTATGTGGAAGGAATATGCCAAAGCAGACTTGGAAGGTGGACAGAGCAGAAAGGAGAGTGGGAAGGTTCTAGTAGCTTTTTAGCCCCTGTGAGCAAAATTAAATCTGAAAATCATTATGCCAAAGATCTTTTTAAGTCATCTCCAAGGAGAGTACTATGTTAATACGTAAAGGAAAGTTTGTGAAGTTTTTGTGACAGCAAGCAACAGAAAGTTATTTAATTGTCTGCCTTTTAGCTCTCTTTCTACATGGTGTTGCTGATGTGAGAGAACTGCCCCTTGCCAAGGGGCTGCTCGGCCCAGGTCAGGGTTTTAGGTGAGACGAGCAGCTGAGAAATGCCCTCATACAGGTTCACGTCTGATGCTCGGGGCACAAGTGGGAACAAACCTTGGCCATGTGCCTTTCAGCCCAGACAGTGGTTCTCCAGCATGGCAGTTTCACAGACCAGAGTCAACACTCAGTATTTTCCTAGGCCATAATGCACCAAATTTTACCCTCTGGCTTCTAATGAACTGCTGTTTAATATAATTTTGTAGACCATCAAGGAACCTCTAAGCATACACTCGTGGGAACCGCTGTGCTGAGAGGGACGGAGGTTTCAAGTCCCTGTAGTTGGTCAGGCCTGCTATTAAATGTGGCTAATATTTTCACTGAGATTGTTGGTGTGGTTTAGGATCTACATAGGATGAGCAGAAATTTGCATTTAAAGCATTTTCTTAGACTAAGTTTTTGCAGGTTGTTGAAATAAAACTGAAATTTGAATATGGGTTGCAAGATACTATGGCATAGCAGCTTAGGCACTGACTGAAGAATGGAGATAGTGGTAGTGGTGTTTTGAGGCTGTTGCTGAAATTTATCTGCCACATTCCCTCTGTTGGGCAACATTTTCAGAAGCAGAAAGGGATGCAGGTCAATGTTTTGGATGCATGGCATTGTGCCTCATTATTGACAACCTCAGAAATTCAAAATTCATGTCAGACACTACCACACTTGATTATAGTTATTTTAAATCTTAATTAATAGTTACATTTCTCTTTTCTTACATTCTGGGTTTTGAGCTTTTAAGATGTTCTCAAGGTGTATTTGCAAACTTGTCTAGAGTTTAAACAATGTGTCAAAACCTGAAAATTACAGGACGGGTTAGAACATTTTCTGTCTTTATACGAGTGCTGTGCTCCTCTTCTCAAAACAGATTCTTTCATCAGGACTTACCTTAGAGAACCATCAGGAATCACACGAATTGCTGATTCTATTGTGTGTGCTGAATCCTGTCAGGTATGTGCTGCCTGAGTAACAGCTCCCCAAAAATCATGTCATCTTGGCCACACTTTTTTAAAAACTTCATTATTTAATTATTTTGGCCCTCAAAAGAATTGCTTTCACTTGGCTGTTAAAATGAAAGAGAATACACATATATATTTATTATACAAACAAGTATTTAATTCATATGTATGCATGTAATAGATATATGTGTATCCATGAATCTGTGTGTGTATATATAGATACAGATGAGCACATGTACAAGCAGTAGTACAGTGCTACTTATATTCAGGACATGGACTCCTAATCAGGGCAGAAGACTTAAGCTGGAGAGGTATGAAACAGAGAGGGCTGAGATCAGAAGGACCCACAGTCAAAAGGAGTGGTGGAATGACACTGGTAATGCAGAGAATATGCGTGTCACTTGGGTGTAACAAAGTTGTTGGAGAACAAGGCAGAAATGTTACTATGGATTGATAATGCGTGTAAACGTGATTGGAGTGTAAAGAACAAAAGTGTAAAAGGTAGAGGTCAGATTTTTTCCAGAGTGGTAAGTGGAAATTATGATGGTAAATTACTAAAAAAAGCTGTGGAGATTCATTAGAGAAAGTTCTCTATTTAATTATTTACCTGTTCATACAGGATCAAAAACTGCCTAAATATCAAGGAGGTAGATAAATTACACAGTTTGGCAGACAATCCAACTTAAAATTAGTGCGGATTACAGCAGTCCCTGGATACTAGCTGGAGTTCAACCTGAGATAGGTATTGCTTTAGACAGCACCATGTGCACATGCTGTGTGTTTCTATATTTTATACACTGACATTGTAGGAAGATGTATTTCGTGTTGTTGAAAATAAAAGTGAATGACGGTGCTTTTGGATTCCTCTGGAGGGTGTGAGAGGACAGATGGTTTTCCTGTTCCCTTTGTGCCAGGTGCTGCTGGTGTTGTTTGTCTGAAGGTGGAGGGTTTAGGACTAGAGGCAATGGGCAGAAACTGATGTACAGGAAATGCCACCTGAATATGAGGAAGAACTTCTTTACTATGTGAGTGACTGAGCACTGGAACAGATTGGCCAGGGAGGTTGCCACGTTGCAGAGTCTCCCTCACTGGAGATATCCAAGAACTGTCTGGATACCATCCTGTGCTGTGTGCTGTAGGATGACCCTGCTTGAGCAGAGATACTGGACCAGATGATCCCTTCCAACCTTATCCGTTCTATGATTCTGGTTCTTTGAAGCAGGGGAAGACTTCAGGTTTTGTTTGTCAATACTGTCACTGGCAGAGGGTTTCACATTTATGGATTTTCATGATGCCAAATTGTCTGAAGCATCCTTGGTGTGGCCAAATCTGTGGTATTTTTGTGGCATGCAAGCTGAGGACACCTACCTAGTCCACTGAGTTCCCTTCCCTTGTGTCATCTGACATCATAAACCCACACTTTGAAAAAGTGAGATCTTCAGGGCAGCCCAAATTCAGAGATGCTGTTTGGTGTGGGTTTTCCACCATCCTGTGATGAGTACTTTCCCACCTTACCTTGGCCTACCTTTCTGAGCTGTTCTGGAAGGGGCCACATTTCATAAAGGAGCGAGTATGTAGGCAACTTGTTTTGGGGTGGTGGGCTGGGACAGGTAGCTGTGATGGGACGGACAGTGATGCAGGACAGGAGAAAGGATGCGAGGTGATGGGGATGGGCGGTGATGCGGGGCAGCGGGACGGACGAGGGATGGGCGGTGATGGGGATGGGCGGTGATGCGGGGCAGCGGGACGGACGAGGGATGGGCGGTGATGGGGATGGGCGGTGATGCGGGGCAGCGGGACGGACGAGGGATGGGCGGTGATGGGGATGGGCGGTGATGCGGGGCAGCGGGACGGAGGAGGGATGCGAGGTGGTGCGGGCGGCGGCCGCTGCCTGCAGAGGGCTCTGTGACACCGCGTTTCCCCCGGCCGAGTGCGGGGGGGGAAGGGAGTGCTGGGGTAACGCTTCCAACAGTCTGGTCTTAGTCTGGTAAACAGACTGGGAATTGTGGGCTAAGTCCTTTTCCTCAGGCTTTGCACCAAGGCTGAGATCAGATGACTCAGTCCGGACTCATTATTTTAATAGCCTACAGCTAGTTCACATAGCAGCGGGAGTCCACAAAAAAGGCATTTAATTGTTGAAACTCAAACTGGTACATTGTAACTGCAGATTATAGTATTCAGATTTAAGTGATTCAAGTAATTTATAAAGCTTTTGCACAAGCAAACTGAAAGTTAAAATATTGATATTGTAATAAAAAGTAAATAAAACATACTTTTGTACGTTAAGACCCAATTAAAGAGCATGATTTAATTTAACAAACTTAAAATAGGCAGGTGATATTTGCCAACATTACTACAGCTGTGTTTTACATTAGGAAATTAATTAAAATAGTAATTTATACTTTTTTCCACTTGCAAGTCTTGGGTCTTTCTGTATTACACCATCTATTTTCTCTTCATTCATTGTGTTAGGGTGTGTTTGTAACCTCACTTAGGCTGCATCACAACTTTGGGGTTGTTTTTTTTTCTTACCTAATGAAAAACTGGCTTTCTGCAATAATGCTAGTGAAGCAGATCAAACAGGGCTGAAGGAACTTCCCTGCTGTCTGCCTTGAGAAGCAGTGCATTGTTAGTTATTCAGATGTCAGTCCTTTTCTTCTGCATCCTAGCAGGGTTTTGCTGGCTTCATCAGATCTCGAGCTGGAGGTGGGAGGGTGACTGCCAGTGAGGGATGCGAGGGAATGGTTTCCTGTTAGACTGAGCAGAACTGAGGGATTTGCTGCACTCCCATGCATGCCTGGGTCTGGTGCAATTGCACACTGCAAGACTAACAGGGACAAAATTTCAAAATGCAAATCAGTGTTCCGCTTTTATACCTCACAGCTGAATAATGAGACCTCAGGAGCTATTCTTAGTTCTTAGGTACTTCCCCCCCCCCCGCCCCCCCCGCCCGACTACTAAAACAGTGATGATTACATAATGAACTGTTAACTTTGTCAGTCAAATCAGCTTAAAGTGTAGAAAAGTACATTTTTTAAAAATAGCACATAATTACCGAAATGAGAGTTCGTTATTCTGTTTGTGTGAAAGAGCAAACACACATGTGATGGTTATCTTCTTCTTTCTCCACTTTTCCTTGTCTATCTTCACCTGAACTCTGTTACCTTCAAAGGAGGAATCTTTTGTGTTGGCTATTTTATAGACGTGTGACTCATTGCAGCAGAGTCTGAAGAATTGGGAATGTTCAATTCGCCATTTTAGGGGCTGAATTGTTTGTAAGTTGCTATCGTCCTTTCAAACAACTCACTATGCCTGAAAACTTGGTTTATTAAGACCAGACATTTCACATTCCCAATGTTAAGATTGCTGCAATTTTCCATTATAAGCTTTACCCCACCCAGTCCTCTGAATACAGATTTATAAATCAGTTTCAGAAAATGTTTCTCCATCTAAATCTTCACTCACATTTTAAGCTGAATGCTCTTTCTCAACTGGAGAATCATGTTCTGTATCAGTGTTTTCACAAATGGATTTAGTTTCTTTAAAAATCAAACTGTGAATGCATTGTGAGTGACTTGGGTGTCTCTGTTCTTGAAAGAAAAAATAGCATCTGTAGGTTTTAGGGATTCATTTATTATGCATCTTAGTTTCTTTTTTCCATATTTTTATTGAATGGGTATTCTGGATTGCTTACTGCCTGGAGGAGCCAGTGCAGGCATTGTATATGTGATACATTTCTGAAAGACTGAAAAATGTATTGGTTAATGTGTTTGATTAATACTGTTTTATTTAAACAAATAAGATTGTTTTATTTATGCAGATTGATATTAGACATCCTTAGAGTTAATAAGCAATGCTTTGTGACAATATCTATTTTTAAATTCTTGCATGATGAATCTGTCTTTGGGTGTTGACTTGAATTCACAGGAGAACTCAACACAGAATGACACAAAAATAGCCAGACATAAATGGAACATTATAAGAATAAAATATCTGACATTTCAGCTCCCTGCTTCTTAAAGCTAAAATTCCTTGAGGCATCAATAAAATGAAACCGAGTCCAACAGTAAAAGCATGTGTCACGCATACATAGATCTACTTCTTTGTAGGGCTGACTGAAAGAAATTGTTTTTACATAAATAGTTACAATAAGCTCTTCAAGAAGGAAAGAGGGTGGACCAGTAATGGAAAAAAAATACAGTATTTTGGGTTAAGCACATCTGAACATAAAACATGCTACTGGAACTAGGCAATCTGACAGTACTGGAGCCTGTGCAGAGAGCCAGAGCAGGGCTTGTATGCTACTTAGTCCCACATAAGAACTATTTCAAGATTCAAATCAAATTTAGGACATACAGACCCTTTATTTTTTATTCTATGGGTAGCTTAATTCCATTTTCTCCAAAAACATTAGTAATTTATTAAAGTTTATATTTTCTACAAATAAGAAGGCACACACAATGTATTACCCCTGTACTTTCACTAAAATAAAAGTTAAATTTTTACTCTGCTTTCAAGAATTTTGCATTTCATTCATGTGAAAGCTTAGAGTAGTCTAGTAAGTCATAAAATGGGAAATAACAGTATTTAAAAATATTTAAATTTAATAACAGATAGGTAAATTAGAGTATTACTGAAAAGATGCTGTCAGTATTCTTTCATCTGAGATCGTCCTTAGTCATACTAAGAAAAATAATTTGGGGGTTTTGTTTCTATGATGCAAATTTAAAAACTGTCAGGGCGCATTTTTTAAATTATGTGGTTTAAAAAATACTTTAAATTAAGAAGTTGCTTTTCATGTCACATTATTTATGCCTGCTAGGATTCTCATTTCGGTCTCTGTAACATTTTATGGCTGTGTGACATTACATTATTCCTGTATATTAACAAGGCTATGAACTGAAACGTAAGGATTCATGACGTTATATTCAACGATTAATTAGGCAATAATGCATAAAGTATCTGTTGTTAGCAGCAGGCGAGGGCTGGTTTGTTCGTTAGTGGCTGCGAGCAAAGCCAAGGCTGATGTATGTCCCAATAAGCCACTTGGTGAGTGCAGGGAGGAGATTTCTGAAATAAGAACTGCTACATTACGCTAAAGGCAGGGGTTTGCTGCAGCATCTTAAAAATCTGTCCCAGCTGCAAGAAACTCTTCAAGTGTTCTACACCATCCAAATGCTCCTTTTCACCAATGGCAAAACTCTGGAACGAGTTTGATAAGACATAAGTTGATGTCGAGGCAGAGCACAGCATAAATGAGCATTTCCATCAGATGTGAGGGCTATCATGACCTTTTAAACTCTCTGCATTTGTAGAAGAGGTGAAGATATCGTGCCAAACTATATCAAGTGGTTGCTGCCTTCCTGCTAATTACCTTCTTCAAGTATCTCTTTTGCTCAACTGTTGCTTCTCACTCCATGGAAATTACAGAATTTTGAAGATGCAGCTAAGTTATAGCTCCTTTCTGAAACTCACTCATTTACTTCAAGATAGAGTGGAAAAAACAGGGGAGGGCGTGGGAGGGGAAAGGAAGAGAACTAGCAGTATGTTTCTAATGTTTTAGAAATTACTGTTTTTCTCTTGAATTTTGGTGAGCTCTAATTTTGTTCCTTTTAAACACTGAAATGTCATTTTTTTTATTTTAAGATCATCAGAAAGACAGCATGGGCTTCTCCTTGAGTCCCCATCATCAGTTGAAGGAATAAGTAATTAATTTTTATTATGAATGAAATGTCTGAAATTAGACTGCATCTGCCCTGATTATGTTACTGTTCAAATGTTATCTATCCAGTGTGCATTTTTTTCTGATAGTTTAAACATAATATAAAATGCAGCCCTCAATTTTTCATTTGCTGTATTAACTAAATTCAAGAAAGAAAAGGCAGAAGTACCATGTAATCTAAAAAATAAAGCCCAAAAAATAATTCCTACATTTGAATTTTAAGTAAACAGCTATTTTTGTGATGAGCTGAACATACAACACTGATTCATGTTTGTTTGGTTTTAATTTTAAATTAAATATTATTTTGGTGCTTCTTGAAAAGAAGATATAGGAAAATAAGTGTAAGCAGAATAAAAGAGAAGAAAAAGAAAACAGAATAAAAGAAAAGAAAAAAAAAAAGACGATGAAAAATAGCTCCTTTCCAAAGAGAAAATATTAAAATCCATGTATTTAATACCATAAGAATTTTATATATTACATATAATACAGTAAATAATTTTAAAATGGAAAGCAAGGGCTTATGTTCAGTGTTTGGTATTTCTGTTAACTGAAGTATGAAGTGTAATTCACACTGATGTTTTTGTGTATTCCCAAAATCAAGAGATACTAAATTTCTTTCCATTGCTTTTAACACTGCCTTGTATTGATTAACAGTGAGTAAACACATGCTTTACTGTAAGCAATTACGTGATTTGGGATGGTTTATTTTTATTCTGTTGGAGTGGTAATAGATTATGTGGCATATCACTGTCCATTAGCTCCACTTACACATTTATATATGAAATTACTCAATCTTCTGAATCAATTTTCCATGCTAGAAGCACAAAATATCTCCTTGGTGAATATTTTATTGTGTCTTATTGTATCTTTTAAGAATGTGTGAAGAGCAGACAACTAAAGTAAACCCACTGAACTCTTGCTCATATTTAGCAGATTTTCTGAGGTTACAGCCTTGAATCTACTGACAGCCATGAGTGTGCTTTAATGTTGTGTTCGAGTCTTTCAGTGAAGAGGCAGTAATGCAATTTAAATCTTCTAACGTACGTGTACCACCTAATAATCTCTACTACATTGGCTTAAGATGCAAATATTCAGAAAAATGTGCTACTCTGATGATTTCCTGGCAGTAACTGTTTCACATCTTGAGAGAACTGGTTGAATAATGGAAATGAAAGAATTGTAGTGGCGATGAATTATCCCTAAGGCTCATAATAAAAAGAAATCTGATTCTGTCCTATCTGTCTAAGATACTCATCAGTTTGTCATAAATATTCCATATTTAGGACATATGAAAAGTTTTCAATAGATGAGTCTGAATACAACTGGCACTGAGAATGAGCACTGAATTCCCTTTTAAGACCTGATCTCAGTGAATGAGCATGAAGTCCTACGCAGATGTGAGATGTTTCTGCCATAAATACTGGGCTGGAAGAGTTCTTTCCAGAAACTTAGAAATACCCTTTAATGATCTGTTTGATCTGGTTAGTGCCTGTTGAGAAATCCGATACAGGTTTGAGAGAATAGTTGGGAAGGGATTCTTATTTTGGGCTGTTTCTTCCCCACTTGTTACATTTTTTGTGAAATTGGAAAAAAAGCAAGACCATCCAAAGGGGATTTTGTGTGAATCATATACTTTAGCACTATGCAAATCTGTAATCTAAATAGCGTGAAGGCATGTGGGGGATTATGCAGGGTTTTAATGGGGGTTTTTCACACGGATGTTTCTTTTAGGGTTTTTCTAAAACTGTAATGGAAGATCTATAAAGGAAATAATTTGTTGTTAGCTTCTGTGAAGCAGAAGGTCTGTAAAGAGCTGCAGAATACTTCTGTTTTCCTCACACTACAAAGAACGATATGTGAAAGTGCTCAAGGGTGTTCTTCATATTACTTAATGGATGGTCTAAAACTTGCTCATATATATTCTATTATATATTTCTATTATATATTCTCTCTATATATTCTATTATATATTCTCTCATATATTTCTTTCCTCATGATCACGTAAATAGTGTGACAAGACATTACTGGGGATATTGATTGTCTTTGTTTTGGCCTGGTGTTGTTCGAGTTCAACTGAGAAACTTTCATCCTTTCCAGGACACAAGACAGCCCAAGTCTGTGAACAAGTACTGCTGAACTCCCACCATTTAGATTTCACCAGATTTTTCCTCAACCCAATAGAAGTTCAACTTGACAATTGCCTCTTCTTTCTGGCATTGGTTAAATCAGACCACTTCGCTGCCTTTACAAGAAAAGATAAAGTAAAATGTATGGAGGACAGCTCCTGACTTGAGGAGTCCACAGAGTCCTGTCCTACTGAAATGGAGTCATTCTTTGAGAAGTGGATTCTCCTAATCCCTCTTCAAAGTAGAGATCTCCTGAGGTTTTAAAATACTGTACAACTAGAAGTACTTTCCATCCTAGCCTTTTTTTTTTCCAGAACACTGCTAATGTGATGAGAAAGACTGAAAGCTAAAATTACCACCCCTACCTTATTATTTCTCTTGGTACAGCACAGACAAAGAATAGCATAAACATCTTGAGGCAAAAGTGGGAAGTGGGAAAAGATTGAGGGGAGACAACAGATACAGCAAGTATCTGGTGGGTGTAAAGAACAGCAAGAGAATTAATGTGTGGCTTTCATGTATGTATGCACTTTAGTAGGTAGCAAGCTAGTGTGTGCCCCATCTGTCAAGTAAATCTAACCACTTTTTATATAAATAGAATACTACTATAAGGCAGCACAAATCTGTAATAGAGCACCATGGATTTTTTTTTTCCTCCTCTTTCCAGTCAATCTTGAGGTTGTCAGGCTAAGGAGCAGTCTGCTGAAATACAAGTGATAGAAGCTCAGCAGTTCTAGTAAAGGTGACAGGCTTTTCCAGGGCAGGTCAGGCAAACATGAATATGACTTGAATGCTACTATAAATGTTTCTCCATAATTACCTGGTAATGAGAAAAGGTCAGAACTAATTCTGTTCTGCTATCTTTCCCCATTGTGGGCTAGTACTAGTTGGCAGTGGTATGGCACAGGATGGAGTATATTTGTTACCGTCAAGTAATGCTGTACATTTTTTTTTAAGCTTGTGTGCAGGTGGACAGTGTTGCAGAGCAATCCTGGGCCTGAGTCTCTGTGTGCTGGAATCTGCTTGTTAGGCAAGCTCAGAATGATCCCCCTCCCTTCCCTTGCCTGTGCCCGCAGTAACTGGAGAACAGTAGACTCGTGATTGTGACACATCTCCTGTTGGTATATGTTTTAGAGACTAGATCGTGAAGAAACAAAATGTAGCAAATTAATATTCAAATCCAACCAGGTAGCTGTGATGCACCTTCTTCACTGTCAGTGTGAATGTCTGTGGACATGGAAACAGAGCTGGCCCAAGCCACTGACTTCCTGCATCAGCAAGATTTAGCAGTGAGGAAGAGGAGGAAAGGGTACTTCGTGCTCTGTGAGAACTGTTAGGAATATGCATTCTAAAGAGTAGCCTGGGCTCTTTTTTTCCTTTTCAGTTTACCTGCAGCTCATTTTTATAACCCTTACCCTCAATCTGGGTGTATGAGTCTAGAGCTCTTAAACTGCCTTAGCAATGTGTGTAGCATAGGTTTTAGGATGAACTAACTCTGACACGATCATGTGAGTCACACTGGGGCATGATCGTGAAGCAGTGCACGCTAACAGCACAAGGAAATCTCCAAGACTGTGATCTGTTCATTCTTGACTCCAAAGCTTTTGGGGGTGACAAGTCTTAGAAATACTGGAAAAGGTTTATTTTGAAAACGCTTTTTTTGAATTTGAGCATAGCCTCTTGCTTTTTGTGACTTTCTGTGTTGGTAACAAGAGCTAATGCTGTTTGTATTATATTGCCACCTATATGAAAGGTTGTGCAACACTTTCCATTATAAGACTGTTTCAGTTGCTTATGTTGCCAACATTCATATGTTTGGGCTGAAATTTTCCATGCTGGGTGTCTCCTTCAGGCTGAATTTCTTGGGAAAGTTTCAATAAAAATACTTGAACCATTCCAGGGAATGAGAAGAGGGGGAAAAACTATATTTTGTTCATGTTTATTAAAGTTGCTGCGAGCACTTGATTCAGAAATCACTGCACCTACATTTTTTGGAGCAGGGACTTGAATAATCAGGAAGGTTGAAAGGGTGAGGAAAGAAAAAATGGGCATAAAAGAGATTTCTTTAGAAAGAGTTTGCTCCTGCCTGATGTTATGAACTGTTGGCAACAAAGCACACAAACCCCATGCTTTTTGAAACAGGGTCAGTGAATGGCTGGGAGCAGAATGATCCTCCATGTTTCACTGCACCTGTGTGATGTATTGGTTTGAGGAAGAGAGGATTCTGAGGTGTAAACAAAATCGTATGCAACAGAAAAGGTGACTGAAATGTGCACAGTGGTGGAACTAGAGGGACAGGGTTATGTAGATAATAATTTGAAAATAGCAGAGGTAGCTTTGCTCAGCAAAGAGATGGATCTGAAGATGGTGGTCTTACAGCAGCCTTTTTTAGTTACAGTTCATTTCCTGTTTTGCAGACATCTTGTGCATTTAAATGAGGCAGGGAAAATTGTATGCAGGCATGTAATTTAGAGACCAGTATTCAACCCTAATTCCAGCATGTTTCATTCGTGAACGCTTGATGCTGCAACCGTAATGGACTTCCAACATGAAAACCAAAGACTTAGTTGGAAATGTCATTCTATATCCATCATTACAATGCTTATATTTTAAGCTTTGAAGAACACTGCCATAGTCAGACACATGTATAATACTGCATTTCAGTTAAAATACTGAAAAATATTTCCTTTTAATCCATTTAGACAAGTTTCATTTTCAAACCCACAGCACTGCCAGTGCTTCAGCAAACATGTATGGGACTGTTTGGATCTGGAAAGGTTAATTCCGTACATGAGATATTGGAAACTGAACTTCTCAACAGACTCTGCCTTCCATTTCTCTCAGGTTCACAGTGTAGACAACAAATGACATTTTGGAATATACTTTACATGCTTAGCCCGAATGGGAATGAGTTAAGAGGACAGGGAGAAGTTTCAATTATAACTTCACATTTTCCTGATTTTTATGGACTTCAACCAGAGTGGTTATAACTCAATATTATTTTAACATTGTTATTTGTGGCTGAGTTTACTAAAGAGCAACTTTCATGCTGCTGCTTTTAATATCTCACAGTTGAAATTATCTTCCAAGTTTTCAAGAATTTATAATGTTACCATAACATTTTCTTAAGGAATAAGGCTTCCCATCCAGAAGCAAGCATACATCATAGTACGAATTGCAAAAATAGTGAATTAGACATTTCCTAGTTAGAGGAAAGCAAATGTGTACTGAATGACCACTTTTAGTAAGATCCTTTTACTTATATTTTCTTGAATGACATTTAGATTTCCATTTGAGGACTGTTTTGTTGATATCATCTGCACCCTTGGTTGAAGAAGAGAAATTTAACACTCAACTGTTACTGCGGATATCTGCATTTTAAATATTAGCTTCATAAAAATGCCACATCTGGGCTTGACATGATGTATTGTTGTCTCAGTTCAAAGAAGATAAGCTGTCATGTCACATACCTGTTTATTAATGCCTGTATGTTGATGTTACTTATCATGGCAAAGATTCACTTATTAATGGCTTCATGGTATGGACAGACAGGATACATCTTTATTGCTCTAATGGTACGTAAAATTTTATGCCATAGTGTTTTGAGACTATGGTCAAACAAATGCCTGGGTGTAACTTAACTTTTTATTCTGTATCATGTGTTGGTGCATATTGTTTTTATTCACTGGCAGGTGTGGTTTGTACTTCGGCCTCAAGGACAGAGGGCTGTAGTGACAAGGTGATTTACTTTAGCCTGTCTTAGGAATCCTTCAAGATATCCATAATTATTAATGTATATCCGTATGTAGTGGAGGGGAAACACAGGTTTAAAGTGTCTCTTGAATGCTAGGTCATGAAGTCTGACTTGCAGAGATCCTGTTGTGGGGGAACCCCAGTCTTTTCAAGGGAGAGTTAATACAGGTGCCAGCAGCGATGCTTTGAATGCCAGCATAAAGCAGCATCAGGTCTTCTGGTGTAACTCTTTGTGTATACTTGGAATGAAAGTAGTCTTTTTCAGCTCAATTGTTCCTTTTTGAAAGGAATCAGAATAGAAGTGAAACAAGCACTTTTTATTCCAGATGGGATATCCCATGCAAAGTGTTGCACTGCTGGAATTACAGCACTGTGTGTGGTGCACATCTTGCATCATGCTGGTGGGATTCCCTCTCAGCGCCCCACAGAGCTGAACCTTGAGTTGCATCAGGCCTTCAGCAGCCTGTACCAAGCTCTACAGAGAGACCTCATTTGGTTTTCAAGAGCTGGAAACTCCAGTTTGAGGCATTGCCATTTAATTAGACATCTTTTATGCCAGACAACGTTGTCTAAAACCCTTAGTAAAAGAATGTAATTATCCTATTGAAAATTATGTATCTACACAAAGTAATTAATTCTATCCCTTTGACCTTCAGATTGAAGGTCATTTGCTGCTAACATTTTTCTCAGCTACTTTTTCACAGAATGATTGAATGTAGTTACTGTATAGGACTGAGTACAATCATTATATTATTGTTTGTAATGCTGAGCTCTGGTTGGAGTTTAAAAATCTTGTGTGTTTGCACATGATGTAAGTATCTAATGTAAGTTTTATTGAAATCAGAAAGAAATGGCTCAGATGTTGAACACATAAAGCTGTTGATGGAGCAGTTTATATTCTGTAAATTTGTGTGTTGCAGAGGAACTTGTCATGGCTGACTTTGAAACTCCATTGGGCCACTGAGGGCAAAAAATACTTTATCTTTACCTAAAACTTGCTGGTGGGCAGTGGTTCAAAGCTCTCATCCTTGTGATTGTCCTTGTCCTAGATTTATGACTGATGCAGCTCGACGTGAGCAGGAGTCTTTGAAGAAAAAGATTCAGCCGAAACTCTCTTTGACTTTGTCAAGCACAGTGTCCCGTGGGAATGTATCTACTCCACCTCGCCACAGCAGTGGAAGCCTTACTCCTCCAGTCACCCCTCCAATCACTCCCTCCTCTTCATTTCGCAGTAGTACTCCTACAGGTAAGCACCTGCTCTTTAATTCATGCCAAATAAAGGGAGCAGTTTTGCTATGTGGCATTTGGAGAACAGGAAACATACTGAGGCATTGGTAAGAAGAGCCCCGAAAAATAAAACAGAAAAGCTTTGTGCTATTTTACATTTGGTCTTCAGTCCCTAAAATGTATTTGGGCATTTGTTTCCTAATTCTTTGCTAAAGCAGAGAAGGACACTAGCTTTAAATGTTGCAGCTGAAATTATTATGTGAAAAAACTAACCTTATCAGAAATGCCAAATGTGCAAAAGACCCCTTAAGCATCAGTAGGAGAGCCCTGCCCGTGGTACAGTTAAGGATTTAAAAAAAGTGGTCAGTATCTTCCCTCTACCCCATTTCCCTCCTCTTTTTTTTGGTGAGGGGAAGTGGAATTCACAGTAAGTGGTCAGGGAGGAATGTTCTGCTGCTGTCATCATGCAGAAATGACTTTCATTAGGAAACTATGTTCATGAAAAGAAATAAATGTAAAAAGGAATCTATATTTCCTTCAAAGGCTAATACTCCAGTGGTTTTCCAGGGTATAAAAGTCCTGGGAATTTTTTTGCACTGATTAGAGTAACTGAAAATTGCTTGCTATCCTGAACCAGATCTCCTGGCCTAAGTCAGTCTGATTTACTTTAGGTAGAGATCTTGTCAGATAATTCTGGTACACTTCAGACTAATACCAGTATTTTCTTCTAAAAAGCTAAATGCATAAAATAGGGCTATTCTATTCTGTAATAAATAGGTTCAGTATATTCTTCTTAGCAGGAAATCACTTGAGCATCAATGCCCTGAAAAACTGTTATGCCACGTGTTTTTTATATAGGCTATTTCATCTCTCAGTATTAATGATTAAATGGAAAAGTCATAGCAATCCTTGAGATGTTCTGTCTGCAAGTTGTAAAATGAAGTGGTTATTCAGTATGTCCCTGGTTATGAAAAAGGGAAGCATGTTGAGAAAAGCTAAATTATGAAGTCCTAATGTAATTCAGAAAATTTTAGATTTTCTTTATTATCTCCTGTTTGAAACAAACTGATTCATTTCCTTGACATCCTACGGCAGATGGCAAGGAGTTTCTTCTCTCTTTTGTTTACCTTTTGTACAGCTCCTCCTGAGAAGGCTAATTCATGATGTTGGTCAGGTAGTATAACTGCACATCCGTCAGCAGTATTGGCTAGGGGTGTACTCTTTGAAACATGTTCCATCAAATACTAAAGAAAAAAAGTCAGCATCTGTCTACCAAAATACTTTTATTATTTATATATTTTTCCAAACTTTTAAAGTTAGTCAGAATGTTGTTTTACCTGCAGTTAAGAGAATCAGCTTGTTATGCCTGCATTTCTTCAAGTCCTGCCTGCCAGGTTATAAATAATACCAGCTTCCAATTTCTGCACCCTCTGTTCCAACTTCCCTTTTGGACCCCTGTTCCAAAGCAAGGGTTTGTAACATCCTAGTAGCAAAAAACATACATTCTTTCTTTAAAACTTCTTTAAAAATTTACTATTAACTGCATTGCATTTCAGCAGCCTCAGCCAGAATTTCCATTTTTCTCATCTTAAAAGTTTTTCTGGACCTAAAGTAAGCATTGAGCTTTTTCTGATAACTACAGTTTTCTTCCTAGTGTTTACTTGGTGTAGGATTTTTTCTAACTTAGGTGAGGTGCTCAGAGTCATGCCATGGCTGAGTTTCTGTGGGTGCAGTGCCTAGAGAGGCAGCCCAGTAGGGGTTGCAGACTAACTTTAGATGTGCAGCTCACGTCTTTTATTGGCCAATGCAAATCTTTTTCCCTCAAGTGCAAGTATATATGGCAGTGGACTAGCAAGGTGATGTAAGCAAGGGTAGTAAGGCAAGATCTGTTTTAGGGAAACACTTTAGAGTACATAAATTGTCCTACATTTCAGTGCCTACACAGCTTTCAAGCCCTACAGGCATACCCTCCACTGCATCCAGTGAGAATGAAGAGTATTGCTGTATTCCTTCCATGCAGTCCTGTTTGATTTGTACTCCGAGAAAACTCTTGTTAATTCGTCTTTGAATGCAGGTAAACATGTATATTGTGGTAACTTGAGAAAACTAAGAGGCTGTTTTCCCTTAGTTTGCCTTATGCCTTGTATTTGCTATAATCCAAATATAATCCTTGTCCTCATCCTCCTTTAGACCTATACTTCATCAAAAATAAAATGGGATTGCTTTGACCCAGTTCATTCATGAAATTCTCAGAATGGCTGTTTCCCTTTTATTATCTCCTATCTCAGTTGCTGGATAGTTTGTGAGGGCTCAGCAGTGTGCCTGGCATTACTGTCTCTGCACAAGGTGGTTCCACTTCAGATGCCAGAGAGGAATCATGCCCTACAGGCTGGTGAGGTGTCATACAAATACACATGTTCCTCAGCAGAGTCAGTCTGTCACATACGGCTTCTTGTCATTCTTGTTCAACGTAGAAAGCGAAAACCACACTAATCTTTTGAGTCCCCTTCTCCATGTACTGTCCTCCCTCTTGGTGTGCTGCTCATCTTGGCTTTCCCAGGGGTGTTAGTCTTGGCTTGGGTGAAGCCAGGAGCTGCCAGGATCCCAGTCACGTTTGTGCATGACAAGTTTTCTCTTCTTCTTAAGACCTACATCCTCTAATGGTTGCAGAAAGTTCACTTTAAAAATTTGCTCCAGTTTTTATTTTAACAACAGTGTCTCCCAGGAGACTTTGTTTAGTAGGGCTTAAATGGTCTTGTTAGAGTTCACAGGCAGGATTTAGCAAAAGAAATGGCTTCCATCAGGAATAAAGGCTCCTTAGGGTGCTAGAGAAATAGAGCAAAGTAGCACCAGCACACAGCTTATTTTGGAAAGATGTTAGCAGACTACAAATACTGAAATATCTCTGTATTTAAGGAGCAGTCAATTAAGACACAAAAACTTATGTTGATTTTATTTTTAAATGCCAATTTTAAACCCACAAAACTAATGAAGTCTAGTTATGGATAAAAATGGGGCTGGCATTGCATCCTTAACATACGTTGTTAATTTTTTGAATGTTTTCGTACATCTGTGTGGCTCACAGATGAAATTTCCACCCCTAACTTCCTGGCTTTTGAGTGTAAGTCAGAGCATTGACATTCCTTTGAAAGCTATGATATCTCTTCACACTGAAAAGCTTTAAAAGAGATCCAGTGATAGTAACTTATTGGGAATTAATTATTAAAATAACCTGCTCCCAATTTTAGTTAGAAAAGTAATTCATAGTGATGAATCTCAGCCTAAAAAAAAAATACAAAATAAAGCCACTTCTGCATTGAAGAAATGCCAAAAATAATCTGAAACCACTGGTTTGTGCTTATTTATTATTTTCCTTTATATTTATGACCCTTTTTTTTTTTTTAACTATTCCAGGCCTGGAATAGTAAATTTCAGCCTGGAGTGAATTTTTGGCCTTCCTATAAATCCTAAAGCAAGGGTTTAATACCACCAACTGGCTTTTTAATAGTTCAACCCTATGTCTTGTGCCTTCCCACCTTCCCCTGCACAAAAAATAAAAAATAAAAAAAAATAAAAGCTGGAGTACTTGTAAACCTCATACTTAGCATTTCATTTTGCTCTGAAGAAGCTGGCTCTCAGACATCCTTTCCTGTTTATTTTTTTATTTTAATAGATTACAGGTTATAACATTTATGCAGCTTTAATAGGTTTATAGACCTATTTACTGCCTGATCATCTGGGGCAGTGGATGGCAGCCAGTCCTGGCACAAAGTGTGGAGGACGCTGTGGTTGCCTGGAACAGCTGTGGCCATTTCTCAGCCCTTCCACTTGGGAAGGAGATGAAAGAGTGCAGTTTTCATGGGTGGTCATAGGCTGACCCCATGAGAGAATTGGCAAGTCCCATTTTGATTTACAGCTGTCATTTGAGTAGGTGACTAACTATTGGTTTGTCCTATTAATTAGGATAAATGCCTTTCTGGGGAGTCATATTTGTTCAGTCATATTTGATTGATTGCATTTGAAAGATTTTACCTTTCATAAATATGTCAGACTTCCTTGAAATTTCCACCAGTCCAGTCTCAGTATTTATGAAAGTGACCCCATTTTCTACCCACAGAAAATACCTAACTTTTCAATTTTTTTTTTTTTCCTTTCTGGTAAAACTTGAAAGTGATAAATCATTTTAATCTGGAGTAAAAACAATACTTTTTAGGATTTGCCTTAACCTTCAAGAAGTCTAAGATCTAAACAGTGATATTTTAATCAAATATGCCTAAAAATTCAGCAAAGTAATGTTATGAGAAGTGAAAAAAAATAGTATTGAGGCTATCAAATTATTACTGTTGATGTTGAAATTACTACATTTACCATCTGAGGATACTATCTGAATGATGCTTCAGTAGATTTATAACAAATGAGTGGTTTTGTAGATATATAGAGCATATTCTAAAACTGAAATCAAGATTGCTTTGTAGCTTTGTCAGTAGTCCTAAAGCTGCACTATTTCAGTCAGAACACACTATGTGAAATGGGCCAATTTTTGTCTAATAAATCATACTAGTGGTGAAACATGACTTAATATAATACCTCATTCTGTAACAGAAAGTGAAATTCAATTAATTTTCAATCAAAAGAAAAAAAAAAATCAGTCTTCCCCTAGTGTCTTATTTTCAGAGCCTGGTGTAATTAAGAGTACTTTTTATACCTAGAGTGATTGCATTCTTAAATATTTGCAATAATTTTAAATATATTTGTGTATGATTCCGGTTTAGGTAACTAAATTATAGAGAATCATATCCCATTTACATCATTAGGGAATATCTTCTAAGACTGAATATTTTCTAAAAGGTACAAGGTTCTAAAAATTTTTACTCAATAAAATTAATAGATCCTAAAAACTCAGGCTATTGGTATCTTCTCTGATTCAAACAGATTTTATTCAGGATTCAAATGCTACTACTGGCAAAACAGTGACCAAAAAATTACAGCTTCCTTCTGTGTTAATAAGTGTTCATGTTGCTGATGAAATAATTTAGAGCATCATTGTTTCCTCTATGGGTGACTAATTTACAGGGGAGGAAAGTCTGCATATTACTACAAAGGAGCTCCTTTCCCTACCTACCAAAGGCAGTTGGGACTCAGAAATTGATCTGTAAGGATCTACCTTTCTTCTGGTCCATTAAGGAGTTGTCTCTTGTGGAAGCTTTGATTTTGGGAAGCCACCACTGTGTGGCAGTCAGTGACTTTTCCCAATAAACCTGGTTATCATGTACTGTTATCTCAATGACATGAGATTATCATTCCTGTAATTCTGCTGAATAGCATTTGCCTTCATGGATAACTCATGAAGGAATCCCACGGGCCTCCTCTTGAATCTGTTCCCTTTTCTTTTCCAAGAATGCAAAAGCTGAAAGAAAACCACCCATTGTTTGCTGGTAATAGCAACCAAAACCACAATAGTAACCAGCCCTTGGAATTGGGCATTGAAATAGAGTAACAGGCATATGCTGGAAACGAATATGGTTTAGATTCTAAATGTGTGTTTTATTTTTTTTTTACTTTAAGTTGTTGAAAAAATGCGTTGTTGCAATGTAAAAGCTCATTGCTCTTCATAGGTATCAAAGCAGCTAACATTTCAGTAGAGTTTCCATATGTCAGGCTTTCAACAATGAAGTAATCATATGGCACAGACAGCTGTTGCACAGAGTGCTGGAACAGCACATTAAACAGAATCCAGCAAGAAAAAGAGATCTGCTCAGCTGAACTACTTTGTGAGTTTAGAGGGAACAGCAGAAATGTAAAATAACAGGCGTGTTCCCCCACAAATTAATTGAAGACTTACAGGAGGAGGAGTTAGGTGCTCATAACTTGATGGATATGCTATTAATACGTAACTGAATTAAGCTGAATTTGTTGCAGAACTGCTATTTATAGCAGAATCTGTTTGGCTGCTGTCAGCAGGTGGCATTTCTGAACTCCATGTTAGGTTGAATCCGAGCAGACTATGAGCCATTAAATCTGCTGTTCAGTTGATAATCTGCAACAGCTTTCTCTTTGGGCGATGAAGATTTACTCAATATTGCTGCAGCTAGAGAGATACTGTTTTTTTGTGGTGGGCTTACTTTTTTAAGCAAAGTACACTGCAAAATATTCCTTGATTAGATCTTAAGGAAGCTGGAAATTAGACTTGGGAGGACAAATGAGTGGAAACAAGTACACATTGATGGCATTTTGAAAATCACGCTACAAATTCAGGTCAAGTGCACTTCAAGCACATGATTAATGTTTAGCACCTAATACTAAGGAAGCAAATGCTGCCTGATTTAGAGCACATAACAAGTGCTTTGTCAGACTGGAATGGAGTATTCACCACTTGCAGAGTTGCAAGCTCAAGAATTTATGTAGTCACAAAAACCGAGCTTTAACCATTCACTTCAAAAATTTTTCACCTGTGTTAGCATACTGTAAATGCTTAAATTTAATTATTACACTTTATGTTAAAGTAGCCCAGTATCATGCAGATGTAATTGAAAAAAATAATGAAAAGTAGAAATATTAAATCAAATCCCAGAGCTGTTGTATTAAATTGTTGAGAAGTGGGCTGAGAGTGTTACATTTTTGTGTGTTTGACTTACAGGGTGTCCAGCACAGTAAAGCACAAATCAACCAAGCTCTGTTCCAGCTTGAAAATACAGACTTTCAGATGTCTGAGGAACCATCTCATTACTTGTTCAGAACTTTCTACTTCTTTAATTGCCTGTTCAGAGATTGAAGAACTTTTATGCTATGTTTTAATTAAAAATTAGAAATACGGACTCACTCTTGGGTAAATACTTTGGGCAAATAAGTAAGCCATACTTCACAAAATGAAGGCCAAATTCAGTTCTCCTGCATAATGAATGTTTGAATAGATTTGATATTTCAGACCTGCAAGGTATGAAAAAATCTGTGCTAAAATATCTTGTGGAAACTGAATTGTGGTCCCTGACAAAATTTCCTTCTGAGGTGCTTCACTGTTGCCAGGTTTTCACATTTCTGTGTAGATGACGGAAGAGAACTTTCTTTATTGGAGCCAAAATGGTTCCATCTAATTGCAGGTTTGGGGCCATATATTAATCCTGCACACTAACCAATATTGTATGTATAATTGCCCAGCATTTAGCAGTCTGAGGCACCTATTCTAACAGAGCCTTATGGGTGTTCTTGTAAAAAATAATGAAAAAAATAATGAATGACATTGTGCAAAACAGTTGATCAATGTATGACTTAACTATAGTATATGTGAGTGCTTAGATATGGTATGAGATTTTAACATGAGATTTTGGCTGAGGTCATGACTAAGCATGAATAATAAGAGAAATCTGTAGTAGTTTCCAGTTTCTACCTTAAGGAATAAAGCTGTAATAGAGGGTTTCTAATAACAATGAAAAATAATAAGTAAAAGTGCAATTATTTTCTCTAGGGGTTTTCTTAGAACAGGTGAGATTTGTTCTCACAGCTAAAAGATGTTTTGTCAGAGCTAGATATCACATTCCAATTTTAAGGAGCCAGGCTGTAAACTTGTACGTATTTAGCTCTTTCTTCAGTAATCCAAAGTGAAAAATGCTCAAGTGTTCATCACCGTGCTTGGCTAAGTGCTTCAGAAATGGATTTTTTTTTTCTTTCCTAGCAGTCATCAGCTGTCAGGTGACTGTCTGGCTTCCTCAGAGAGACATGACCGTGTATTAACCTGGTTACTCTGTCACTAAATCAAACCAAAAGAATTACATTCCCAGAACATACTGAGACTTAGGCTTGGAGGATCTGCAGAGCAGAGATAATTCTATATTGTAGGCCCAGCAACAGTGCTGTCACGTCTTGGACTAACTTGTAGCTCCAAATCAATCATCTTGAAATTATCCTGAGGACCAAGACATTAACTTGGTCAAACCTGCATGTTTTTTTGACCTCTAGCTGTGCCATTGATTACCTGGGTACCTGCTCTGCAGTTTGGCTGAACCCTAAAAGGAGGAAGGATGGGAGTTGGCCTGCTTTGATGGCTGTGTCTGTCACAAAGGAGGCCCTGGTGTCTTTTTTTTATCTCCTAGGCAAAACCAGAGTTGTAAGGACTCACAAACCCCAGCCCTGTTTGCCCTACAGAAGTCATCTGGTTTGTTTTACAGTGTGTTTGGGAGCCCTCAAAGTCCACCCCTTTCAGTGCACGTGGACCAGGTGCATGAGCAGTGTTGGTTAAGGCTGCAAGACCATGACTGCAGCTCTTTCCTGTTTTCCTGTAGCTTTGGGGTACAGATCCTGGACAATTTCTGCAGGGCTGTGCAAGACAAGCTGACATCACCCATGAGTGCCTTAATTTTTCAGACGTTTGGTATTTCCACTGATCCAAGCCTGTAAACTGGTGAAGATGGAGCAAAATTATGGAGATTCTCCTGGAACTAATCTTTTCTATGGTTTGCATAAAGACATGTGCTATGATAATCTCCCCTGCGTACTCCTTTGTTTAACTCCATCCTAAACTAACTTAAAACTTAAGTACAAAAAGGCCTATACTATATTCACAAAATGATAATATTTGAAACTGGTGCTTCTAACCATTTAAATTGCTTTTAAAGTTAAAAGGACATTTTCGAGTGTATATAGAGGAAAATAAGACTAATATGAAAATAACCAATGGGGGAAAATGGGGCTTTGGTGTGAGAGGAAATACATGTTGACTTTTTTTAATCACGATTCCTCTCAGCTTTTTGCTGCATTTTCTGTTTTTCTTCATTTTCCTGCTTTATGGGTGCATTTTCATTATAATTCTGTTAAATTTCTGATATGCTCTTTAACTTGGCAGTAAAAATGAGCCCGGTTTGCTATAAAAATATGCTCTGGGAAGATTAGCTCAGTTGTCAGATTCTGTGCTTTCTAGTAGAATTCTGAATCTTACCAGAGGAAAAGGCACACAAAAATTTAAGACTACTTTTTATTTCATCTCATTCACTACAGGTAGCTTTACAATCGTCCTGCGTGTTGTACTTCGTCTTCCCTGCCCCTTCAGAGCATTCTTGTTTGATACAGACATAAACTGCACCAGCAATTGTAAAGCTACTGTGCTGTAGAATTGTATTTTAATTGCACATACCTGTAATTAATTGTATGGGAATTTTCACAGTAGTCTCCCCAAGGAACAATTTAATTGAAAAGTAACCGAGTTGTCTAGACTACAGCAACTCATAAAATCATCACTAGTTTTGGAGTTTGAGCTACAAAGCAGCAATAGAAACATAGCTTGTAGATTTAAAGTACTTCCAAGCACAGGAACTATTTTATAACCCCCATCGTAGTAGTCTACCCTGGCAAACCATTTTTAACAGTGTCAAGAACAAAAAATGTACAATAAGCTTAAAAGTAAAGATTATCTCTGTGTTAATTTGTGATACAATAGGGATTTTTGTGTACAAGCACACCCATCACACGTAGACCTATCTTCCTCCAAATGTGTAAAAAATATGCATTTTGTATAAAGCACATTGGGTCTGCCTTTCACAGCTTGTGGCACAACTGGTTTAGAGTAGGAATAGTGTGACACTCAAAAAGTTACTTCAGCAGTTCTGGGTAACAATGATGGCATTCATGTTTGTGTGTTTATACTGCAAGGGCCAATTGGTGGAAGGATTTTTATTTATTTATTTATTTACTATTTAGCTTTGTAAGTAATCTGCTAATTATCTTGAAAATTCCTAGCTGAAAACACAAATGTTTTCCTCCAAGTTAGAAACAGTAGTGGCCACATGGAGCTTTTAGCTGTTTATTTAAATTGTGTGTGTGTGTATGTATATGTACATATATACTTACACATATACATATATGTGTGGTACACTGTGACGTTAAATGGGATTTATCTGTACCACCCTAGTACCTCGAGGACTGAAAAAATTACTCCATGTCCACCAGTGCTGTATGTCTGCACACTGACAGCAGTGTTATGGTTTAGCAGGAAAAAAAACAGACTCATTTAGGCAGCACTTCAGTGTGCTGAAGATGATGAAACTGTGAGCAAATGTTTGAGTTTTCCTTGCATTGTGGCCAAAGCAAATCAGAAGTAGTAAAAAGCAAGGACTAACATACCACTTCACACTCGATGACTTATAGCCCAGAGAGGTTTATTTCACAGGGGAAATGGTGTATCATGAGTTGATGTTAGCCAGTACAAGATCCTCAAAATTATGTAACATTTTTGGAAAAACAGGGTTCTTTGTAGCTTTTGTGTATTTCCAAGTGAACTAAAAACAATGAAACATTTGCTGACCCCTGAAACCACAAGATCCTCTTGTGTTTTTAGAGCCTGCGGTCTGGCAGGTGGAAGACACCACCCTGATTCTTGCTGAAGATGAAGGTTGGTGCTTTGTCCTTGCTAGCATAGTCTCCCTCTTGAAAGGTTTTCCCATATATAGTCAGACAGTGCCATTCACAACAATTTCTGAGCACTTCTGCCTCTGATGTTGAAGGATACAAGAAGCCAAGGAGCAATGGAAAATAGCAGTTTGAAAAGTACTTTGATTTCAGCCCAGTGATATGTCACCTGAAACAACTCGCACCTGCTAACATACATTTTGTAGACCTGATTGAAACAATGATAGCCTCAAAGAAAGGTTTGTGACAGCATAACACAGTGCACATTTTATTTTATCAGAATCTATGTCCTTAAAAATGAGAGAGGAGACATGACTCCCCACTAAATGTGTTCTTATGCTCGGGTTAATTTCTTTCTGAGAAACACAAAGGAGGATTAATAAAAAACATAATAGATCTTTCCTGTAGAATTTTTGTGTAGTTAAAATGACAAAGGCCTTGATTCTTGCTCAGTAGTCAATAGCTATTTTAGCCCTTACTGGTAATTCTGAGTCTTAGGGCTAGCTCTCAAATCATGCTGATGGTGTTTCTTAAAGCTAGATCAGAAGTCAGAGCTTCAAAAGCAGGCAGAGAGAAGTGGTCAGTGTGTATTTATATTCAGGCAGATTAAATCCTCCCGGCCCTTCAGTGCATTGAAGTGGAGAATCTGCCATTGCCTCCCTTGTCGCTGGTCAGAGGTTTGTAGCCCTCTTGGACCTCCTAAACATCAAATTTTCTCAACCCAAAGCTGCTGAAAAAGCACTGAGTTATCTTGCACCTCTACAGCTCCTCCGCACCCTGGTCCTCCGAGCGCCGCGCGGGGGCTGACGTGTGTTCTGCAGCCCATTCACCCAGGAGGGCCTAAGGAGGCCCAGGAGCACCTTGGAAAAGCACCTTGGAAAAGCACCTTGGAAATCCCTGGCTAGCCAGATCCCGCTGGAATGAGCAGCACTCCTTGTGTGGTGCAGGCTGTACCTGCACAGTGATAGCAATGCCTTGGGGGGAGCCTGGTGGGAGCTCAGTGCATCCGTGCAGGATCTGTGCGCTGGTGAAGGTGACGGCAGTCGGGGTGGGGAGGGACTGCGTGCATTAGCAGTTTTATGACCTGCATTGTAAGTGGCTGGATAGCTTTTGTACAGCTGTAAAGCATGTATAAAACATGTCTCAAATGTATTTTCATAGCTTCATAAACTGTAGCTCATTTATGTAGGTACTTTTTATTGTAATCCTTTATCTTCAACATGGAACTGTTTCCTGGTACCGTTTCTATTTTTTCTTCTCTTTTTTTTTATAAAACGGGGTAAAGAAGAGAAAAGAAAAACTGCTCTTTTGTTATATGCATCAGGAGAGTCCTTAAGTACGGTAATAGTGCCCTGAACTTGTATTTTTGTATTTCTAACCTCGGAATGCAGGCCTAGCAACTAAAAAGCCAAAATAACATTAATTATGACTGTTCTTCGCTGTGGTTTTTGGAGTATAAGTTTGGAACAGATGTTTGAGGGGAGAGAAGGGAGGGGAGGAAGGATGGATTGTTTCTTTTTCTCAGCCCCAACTGGTTTTAATTCTTTTTTGAACATTTTGAGAATATCTTTAAACATTTGCCAGAGTTCAATTAACATCCTGTGACTAAAGGTGGAAAATGTCCTACTTTGTTTTTCTTCAAACATATACCTGCTCTTGCTTCTCATGCCAAAGCCAGAAAAAGAAAGGATTCCAGCTGGCATAGGTTTTATTACTGTTACATTACTTTGCAGGTTAAGCCTCAGATTGGGAGGGATCTGTTGGATTGATTTATTTATTTACTTTTTTTATTTTCATGATTTTTAAAAAGTGCCATGTAAAACACTGCCATTTAATTACAGGAAGGTTATGTTCTTTTTTGGCGAGTGTTTAACAGCTTATTCTTGTTTACATGAAGTTGTAGAAATCTAGTTTTAAAATATGTTTAAAGTAGAGATTGTGTTCTTGGGTTTATCATGTTTTTCCTGTACTGTGTATAAACACAAGATTGTACATTATTGAAAGCCCTTTTTTGTGGAAAACAGGATTGGGGGAAAAAGTTTATATAAGAATGCAAAATAACTTCCCGAGACTATTGGCGCAGTGTGACCATAAAACCTCAACAGCACATTGTGCAGTGACATTATAACAATTTGCTTTAGCACCTCTGCAGCGTTCTCAGAAAGCCCTGCTCTACAAAACACATGCCGTGGTATCAGTTGACTGTTTTTTTCCAGAATCAGTTCTTTACATGCATGTTTTTGTGATTAGTTGCTGTTCCACAACTAATTGGAAGTGGGGGATTTTTAAAATTTATTTATCTTATTACATGTATGTTTTATTTGCATTTATACATTCAATAAGTTGTAACATATCTGCTTATATAGGTGTGCAAGCAGATTTATAAACTTTGGATTAGGATTTACAGTGCTTTAGTTTTAAAGACTGTTCTTTGCTATACCAGTATCAAGATACAGATATATCAAGAAAGAAAATGGCACACAGTTGCTCCTAAGGCCAGATAGAAACCAGCTGCTCCAACAACCCTAGTATTAGCTCTGGAGGACTTTTTTTTTTTCTTTTTAACCTGAGTGTGTTAGTTTTGTTTCTCTAGTAGCCCAAAATGGAGAGCAGATCTCATGTGTTAATAGTTCTCCATTTTGCTGACCGTGAAAAAGAATATGTAGCACTAATGTCATACTAATAGCACTTCAAATATAAAACTTTGTTTATTTTGTACCTTTATCATTTTAGCTTAACCTCCAACATTTTAGGGTGATTTCCCATATAGGTTAGCTCAGCCAAAATCATTATATACCAAAATACAATGTATTCAGGTTTATGTTTTACCCATAGGAGTGTTTGCATGCTTCCCAAAGTGAATCCAAACCTTGTAATGGGATACATTTTCAGTCACTTAAAATTCAGCATGAGCTTACACTGAGAGCACTGAAATGAAAACTGCAGTTGGTGTGAAATGTTGGAATTGACCTATCTACCATGTCATTTAAAACACCAGGGTGCTGGATGTTTAACTATGTGTGGGTTCATCCTGTTTGAAGTACCACCCTCCAAAACAGCTGGGGGAAGGATTTTTTCAGACTGTCTCTGTGACTGTGCAAGTTACAGTTGCCATTTGACTGGGAGAGAGGGGAGAGGATGTCCAGAAACACCTACCCATAACCTTAGATGCTTAAATGTTCCCTCCTTTGGTATAGCAATGGAGGTCTGAAAGTGTGGTCTGAAAGCTACTCTTCAAATGGTGCAAACAAACACAGAAATGTTTTTTGTGGGGGGTTTTTTGCCTAACTTCTTTTCTCTAGTGCTTTCAAGTGCCTTGTGCTTAAACACAATGATAAAAAACATACTGTTCTTTGTATTTGAATCCATGTTCACATCATTACATGAGGTACATTTTTGAAATTCTCTTGCTGCTTATTCATTAGCTGAGCCTTGCTTCAGCCAGAGACAATAGAAAATTAGCTCTTCTGGGCAGTAATACATCCTAACAGCTCATTATTTAGCACTTGATACTTGATCTGAGCTAGGAGAGGACTGGAAAAGAGAAAAGGAAGGGTGGTTTCTCCAGAAGACATTGTTCTGGCCAAATCCTGCTCTGACTGGTGTCATGGGGAAGAGGAGGATGCTGGCAGCAGCAGCCACAGCCTGCAGAGCCCATGGGACGCGCTGTGCAGGGCTGGCAGCGGCCAGCAGGACAGCCCAGAGCCCCCACCCCCCTTGGCACAGGGCCAAGGCAGTAGTAAGTCATAATTGCTGTTTCCATGGCTCTGTTGTGATCATGAAGAGGGATGGAGGCCTCTGCCAGCCCTGGCAAGTGCCTGTTTGACAAACCATAACCATCTCAATAAGCTCCCACCAGTGACAGCAAAGTTCCGAGCATGCAGTTGGCTTTGGGAACAGAATTGCCTCTCCTCGCCCAGAAATGAGGATCAGGAATATCTACTGGGAGAAGAGCAAAAACTCAACTGCGTGTGCTTGACCCACGTGCTGGAGAAAGGCTCTGGCCTTCACCGAGGTGAACCTAGTGCTTGTTGTGTTTAGGTGCTTAATCCAAACACTGGAATGGCACTGGCTATCTAAAATGGCAGTGTCTGTAGCACTGCACAGTGCTCTGTTAGACCTCTCTGGGTTTTCTTCAGTTGTGTCTACATTATCTTTGAGGACATGAATGGTAAAAGTATTTTTGAAAATGTAAGAAATTAATCTGAGTGGACTTCTTACAAAGGCTGAAAACTGCTTTCTGTCCTCTGAGTCCCCTCTCTCCACCCACCAAAACAAGCAAGCAAGCAAAGACCCTGGCTTAGTGTGTCTGGATGATCCAGTGTCTGACATTTGTTGCAGAGCCAGTGCACTGTGCCACCTGTACCAGCTTTCAGCTGAGAGAGTCCTGCTACAGCTTCTAGATTAAGACTCACATGGCTGCTGTTACTTCACTGTTCTGTATTTCTTTACCCTGAGCATTTATTTCCTGTTCTTTTTATGAAGGAAGGATATTTCATTTTGAATGACTTGATGTGTCTTTTGATCAGCAATGAGTGTCATCTGTAGGAACATTGTCCATGCTATGTGCATCCATGGGCACAGAGGGAAGAAGTCTGACAAATCCATAAACGTGCTTTAGTGTTAACCCAAAATTCACATAATATTAATAATTCACTTTTTTTATCAAGGAAACTGTTGAAGTATATGGGAATGCAAAGTTCTTAACATAAGAAGTGCTCTCATAAAACTGTTTCTATGAAATACAAACTGCAAGTCCCACACGGGACAAAGTGTGAAGCTGAATTTTTATGAGAAATCCTTGGAATTACCATGAACTTTCGGTGACACTAGCAATGTTGGTTCCCACTGCAGTAAGCTATTTGCTCATAGTTATTCATTGTATACTTAAATGTATGCTTTCTGGTCACAAAAATAATTGGCAAGGATGTTTTGGGTTTGTTTTTCTTCATGGGAGGAGAAAGGAAGAACTCATAATGTTCTTGATCAGAGGTCAAGATAGATCCTACTCATTAAAATGGCACACACAGCTTGTGCTGGTTTTAATCAGCTTTGTCTTTTTTATATTTAAAGGCACAGCAGAGTAGTCTTTAGATTTGAAAAGCGATGTAACGCTGTGCACCTGCTAGAACCAAGATTCATTTAAAGTTCAGGGGAAAATCTGCTGTAAATCTCACGATAGAATGAATTCACTCATGCAAAAGGCAGAATTTATCTTGGCTACAGTGGTGTGAATACCGAATAAACCCCAGAAATACAGAAGATAAGGCCCCAGATTTCCAGCAGTGTAGCTGGGATATTGTGTGTTCCAGAATGTCAAATGAATTAGCTCTCTGCAAACCATTTCTGACCTCTTTAAATTACTGACTTCATCTACTGGAAAACGAAAAAGTAGTAGATGGGTATTGAAGAGGTGAGACCTTTGCTGTAGGATTAAGTGATATTCTCACTGATTTTGACAGGAAAACTGCTTGGTTGCAGAGGTGTAGACCAAGTCTTTATGGTCAGCTTTGCTTTTTGTCAAACTACAAAGGCTTCTTATCCTGCAGGCAGTAATCATAATCCCTATTCGTGCATGTCTTTACTTTTGGCTATGACATAGACAGCTTCCTTATTTGCGATGGGTTGTTTAAATGCAGTGTGAAAATTACAAGAGAAATAACCTGCTGGAACTCTTTGTGACCCAGTATGTTTTGTGGCTTCTCATAACAGGTAATTTTATGTGATATCTGGCTCCAATATGGCATACTATGTGAGTTGTGCCTAGTGGAGTCCACCTCCCCTTTGAGGAGTAGTGGCATTGTCTCAGCATGGAAAATTGCAGGGGGGAAAAGAAAAAAATCTGAACTAGCATTCTTTCCTTGCCTTTGTTTTGTTTCATTTTTTGATCTGCTGGGGGCAGCACAGATGAAGTGAGTCTTTTGGCAAGGCCACTAGAGTGAGGAGTGGGGAAATGGCTTTGTGGGCCAGGACTGAGGGAATATTGCATGCGAGGGTGGGTGCATCATTAAGAAGATGTTACTGAGTTTTTTGGATAATAAAGCAGTGGTTTAGGTTAGGCCAAGGTAGAACTGTGAAGGCCAAGGTAGAACTCTGAATGAAAGCCAGATGATGAAACTGGATATTATGCTGAAGAGCAATGAGCTAGCAAGAAGCCTCAGAAAAAGCATTGCCAGAGGAGAGAGGAAGAGAGCAGGTTTTTTGCTATGGTAGGACTAGTATTTGATTATGGTAATAATATTGTATATTTGTACGGTGCCTCACTGAAAAGCATGTGCTTCTCTATCAGATATTTAGATGCTTTGTCTTAGAGAACTGTGTCTTGTTGAGTTTTGGGGGAGGTTTTTTTGCTATTCACACTTCTGAAGCCTAGCTCTGATATTTTTCAATGGGAGGAACATTCAGTCTGCTTTCCAAGCGTGAGGAGGAAGGGTAAAGCCAGTGGCACACATGCTACAGGAATGGCTCAGCTCAGTGCCCAAAGGGCAGCGTGCCCCAGCAGAGCATCCTGTTTTCCATGAGCCATGGCAGTGTCCAAGCAGAGCTCTGTGAGGCAGCTCTCTGGGACCTCTCTGAAGAGTTACTGCAAACACTGCCCAAGTCACGCAGTTGTTACACCCTGGAGCAGGCCATAGGTTAGATGCAAAGGCGCTTAATTTCTTTTTTTTTTTTTCCCCTTTAAAAAAGTAAATATTTACAGATCTAATTGTGAAACACCAACCAAGTTTAAAAAAAAAAAATAAAAGAAAAAAAAGGCAGGCAATTAACTAGCTCTATCTTGATCAAAGTGCGCTGCTGTGCACTTCCCCTCGGCGCGCTGCTGGTCCCCGGGAACGCTGCCCGAGAGCCGGGGCAGCGCCAGCTCGGGTTGCAGTTTGTACACCTGACATGGAGCCCAGCGCCTCCTGCTCCACTTAATTAAAATACCTCATCCAGGGGCTGTTTATAATGGCAGCGCCAACCTGTGCGTTGTGCTTTTTGTTTTTCCTCTTGTTTTATTTCCCCCCTCTCTGATGTGTTGCACGCAGTCAGTGAGGCACCACACGGGTTGCTGCTCTTAGACACTGACAACTGAGGAAATTAAATTCTGAGGCAGAATCGGTTAAAAGCATGACTAAATCAGTGTTGTTTTTCTATAACAACTGAAACAACACAATTATTTTAAGGTTGAATTTTTATTGCTAATGAATTTTTTCAAGGCAGTAAATTTTTTTGCGTTTTCCTTATACCAAGATCCTTTTGGGATTTCTAATTTTTATTTTTTTTAAGAGTAGAAGCAGTTGAGTTCAGTAGGACACTGCTAGATAAAAGCAGTGNAAATACATTTTGGGATTTCTAATTTTTTTTTTTTTTAAGAGAGTAGAAGCAGTTGAGTTCAGTAGGACACTGTTAGATAAAAGCAGTGATAGACTGCAGTTCCAGCTTCATATGAAGTCATACGGCACCATTACTGTTACTGTTTTGTGCAAGAAGAAATACATATTTATGTGGTCATTCATATGAAAAAGCTCGTATTTGTAAAATCTGTAGTGACATCTGAATTTCAAAATTTAAGATAATGGAGCATTTGCTTATACTGGTTAAAGAACTGTTTTGAGTGTACTAGACCAAATCTTGCATTTTTGTTCGGGTAAGCCAGTGAAAAGAAAACCGTAAGTTAGTGTGATCTCACAGATGCTTACACACACAGTTTGGTCTCTCCTGTCTCTCTCTTTCACTGAGTCTACCTTTGACTGAAGTACAGGCAAATATTTTTACAGAATTGGATCTTACTGTACAAAATTACTAGAAAAATTAAAAGGGCACCCCTTAATCCCTTTAGGAAAACCTAAGGAAATGCATAATAGTACTGACTGCAGCTTCTGTGCACTGTTCTGTGTATCTCTTATTTTATACATTGTATTGCATATTAAGTTTTAAAGAGCACTGATTGTTGCTTTATGAAAGCATACTCCTTATCATCACTAAAAGGAGTGGTGTCCCTAAGAGATATTGTACAGTGTCAAATGATGTTTTCTTCAGGAGGACAAAATCCTATTTGGGCGGAAATCACCCGCTCTTAAAGGGGCTTACAAGGGGGATGATTATAAAGGCAGAAATTGTTGGTATCAGTGTTTAGAGTTGTATGTTTTGTCATCCTAGGAGTGCATATGTGTATTTACAATAGGGTTTTCTGTTTCGTTTGCTTTAAAAAAACCCCACTGAGCTAAAAGGTTTGAAAGGAACAGCTTGAGGAATTTTTTCCATCAAGATACAATCAAGGGCAGGAAATCGTAGAAGCAGAGTTGTGGTTTTGCCTCCATTTTTTTATTAGTTAATTAAACTATAACAACTCTTAACTTCATTTTAGGTTAACTGTTCCTAGAGTTCAGAAATACTTTAAGAGGTCAATAATGCTTTCTTTGGCTCTCACTCATTCGGAGTGGGATGAGGAGCCGCAGTCAGCAGGGCAGAGTTTTCCAGATGTGCTGCAGGGCCTGTGCGTGCGCTCGTGTCGACGGTTGTCACTGGTGGGAAACCATCCCTCTTTCCTCATCTGCACACCATCCTGGACAGATGGGAGCCACGGGAAGGAAACGTGGACAGCCTGACATCTGTCCTGACCAAAGCTCAGGAGCCCTGCGTGCTGGCAGATACCAGTTGCCAGGTGTTGTTACTCAGTGCTGAGTCTGACTGGGAGTGCTGGGGAAGGGGGAGTCCAAAGAGGCGATAAGTATGGAGTTTCAGCAGAAGCAGAAACACCCCTAAAAACCCATTGTACTTTGCAGTATGGGTTTTCCCTCCATCCAGAATGTTTTAAAGCGCCATGAGGCATCTGTCTGCATTTTCTCCTCCGTGGTAGAGCTGCTCAGAGCTGTGCACTGAAAGGGCACATGAGGGAAGAGCCATGCAAGTGTCACATAACTGTCTTTAATAGCGAGAGCTGTTCCAGCACTTGGAGCCAAATTGTCTTTCAGCAGAAAGGATAAAATTTAGCAGAGCTGGGAAAAGGAAAGAAGAAAGGGGAGGGGAAACACAGCACCACCTCCTGCTGACACCACAGAAGTTTCCCTCAGCTTTCCCTCTCTCCCCCTCTGTGCATATATTTTCTTTTTAATCAGCTGCGGCTCTTCCCTCCCCTGCTTTTCTTTTTTCAACTGTATTTTTACAGTTGGAATTCTGCTTTTCTAATTTCTCTTGTTTCACATTTAACTTCTTCAGAGGATTTCATTAATAGTTATTGCAATTAAAAATAATAAATAAACTCAGCACCAGCTGCTCAGATGGCTGTCTTAGCATATCTGGAACATAATGCGGTCTGTTCAGGGCAGCCACACAATGCAATTTGTACCCACACCTGAGGGAATGAATTTCACAACTATAATTGCTACAATATAATTCTTATTAATGTTGTGCTATAATTCCTATTAATTCCAAAGGGCTAGTAAATGCATTAGGACTTGTCAACATATTATTTTACACTGTTTATGATCTGTAGAATTACACTCTTCAGTATTGTATTGCATAAAGAAATGCCTTAAAATTAGCTTTAATTGGAGGAGGGGAGGGAGCACATTTTCTGTTAGGGCACTGGGAAAGACGGAAGGATCCTGGTGTTTGAGAAGCAATGAAACTGCATTTAAAAATCAGTCCTTTGAACTTTCTGTGCCATGCAGTTAACAGTTTATGAAGATATATTAATAATGCCTGTCCTGGTTATTAGAAAAAGAACCACTGGTGTCTTTATGAAGGAATAAATAACTACAAGAAGGATAGGGTTATAAAATTTAAAATAACTGTCTTCCAGAAAAGACAAAAGTGGGGAAATTACAAGTCATTGTAGCTGATGTAATAAATGCAGAATGGGTTATCTTGCTGTGCTCTTATTTATTCTTGTTTTATCTGACTACCCTGCTTTTCTAGGTAGTGAATATGATGAAGAGGAAGTAGACTATGAAGAATCAGACAGTGATGAGTCCTGGACTACAGAAAGTGCTATCAGCTCTGAAGCTATCCTTAGTTCAATGTGCATGAATGGAGGGGATGAGAAACCTTTTGCCTGTCCTGTTCCTGGATGTAAAAAAAGATATAAGGTAAGTAGTAGTGCAGACCTACCTCATTTCTTACTGGTGTAGGTTGTGGGGGAAGTCTCTAAAATCAGTTTGCACTCTTCTCATTTAATAGATTTTCACAATTATTTTTGTGATACTTTAGCAGAATATTTTATTCACTAGTTTCCTCTCAAGAACAGCCAAGTTTATCAGTTTTACAAGGGATGTCTGTCTGTCAAGAGAGATTACATATAGCGACTCTCTTGCTTTACAGGAGCAAAAGCTTTTAACGAGCTTTCTATTATTTAGACAAATTAATTGCAGAATGCAGGAGGTACTACAAGCAAAATAATCTCTTGGGTCCCTTTCAGAAACATTAAATAGAAAGCTTCTGTCCATCTGTGCCAGAAACAATTCCTTCTGCTTAACTACTAGAGATACTGCCTCCTCTTCAGTGAGACAGTGCTCAGGGTGCATTTTCTGTTAAAGATGATGTGTGGAACGTGGTGGTTAACATAGTGCAAGTCAGAATTCACCTTGGGAAGGCAGAGTCTTGCAGAAATTCTGGCATCATTCTGTCCTGGGTCCGAGTTCCCATAACACTTCTACACAGCTGTCAGTGACCCCGCATGCAGGGCTTGCATCCCTTCGTGTGAGACCCTGGGAAACAATTCCCTGACTCCCCCACCCCACCCTGTTCTTTAATTGCTCTCCATCATGAGAAATTCTTTGTCTTTTTTATGTGAGTGAAGCATTTCTAAGCTGGAACCTTGAGCTGGCCAACATAGAACATGCCAGGATGTTACAGGAGTGTTGCTTCACATGCATCGGTGCAGAGACAGATGAAATTGTGTTGAACGTCTTGCACTTCAGTATGGTATTCTCTAACAACTGAGATTTGGGAACTGAAGTAGTGCATTAGCACACTTCCTCTAAGTTGTTTTCTAAAGTTTTTGCATGAACTGGAAAATCCAACCACTGACCCTAAACCCTGGAAAAACCATGGTGGCTGGGCTGGTTGAATTTTATGGCTTGTCCTTTAAATAACTGGTAAATAGGGACTTAAAAGAGAGCAGAAATATGAAATAGAAATAGAGGAAGGCCAATAGCAGTTGAGATAAAACAGTTGTGGCAAGAATGTGCATGAAACCATGTAGTGGATGAAAAGCTGTTTCAGTAATACTGCAACAGCTCCCACAGCAGCAAATCACAAGACTCAGGTTCCAGTACAGACCACTTAACCCTGACAACACTCTTTCATAAAATATGGACAAGGAAGCAGTGTGCTCATTTCCTAGGGACATACAAGTCTTTTTGCTGAGATTATCCTGAACTGTATGTAGTGTTTATTCTCCAGTTACAGGAAAAGCTGAACACCATCTCCAGGGCCAGGGCAGAGGGAAAGATGGTTTTGGACTACTTGCAAGTATTACTTTGCAGATAAACTCACATTATTGAAGATCAATACTTCCCTTGCGTGTGGTAGGAGCTGTGCCAGACAGAGAGTATGGTATAAAAAGCTAAATCCCCAGCTCAGGAAGCAAACAAGCCATGGTGATTGTTAGAAGTCGTGTGCCCAGAGGGCATCTATGCATTGCAGAAAACATTTGCTTAATGGCAAAGTCTGGAAGGAGAACCCTGTAATTTGCTATATCCTGTCTGTTCTCTGTTTGACTGCCAGCCCTCTGTCTTTTTATTGCCCAAATGAGCAAGCTGTTTGTGCCTGCTTCTGCTATCTCACTACCTTCATCTCAAATGCATGAGGACTGTCTATAAGGGATGTCTTGTACACCATTAATGGTAGACCAGCCGGGCAGGGGAACAAATTAATGACCCTTAGAGGGGCTGACAGGGAACAGCAGTAAATAAAAAGTACCATATTCTCCTAAGAGATTCACCTCTGTTTAGTCCTGATAGAAAAGCACATTTCCTTAAACCCTGCCTCACCTCATTTCTCTTTTCTGTGAGCTCTGTTTCCTCCCTTTTTTATTTTCAGCCTACGTTTTTTCTTTTTGCATTTTTATCTTTGTTTCCTTCCTTTTAGCTTTGTGTCAGCTGTGTTTCTTGTTTCCTCTTTATCTTCCTTCTGCTTAACCCACTTGTCTGACGAATTATTTGCGGAGTCTGGGTAGGGAGTCCTGTGATCAAAGCACTGGGATTTTCTGGTGGGTACTGGATAATCACAGTCAGGACTGTAAAACAATTATAGTGCTCCAAACAGGAACACAGACATGCACATACAGTAATTGCCAGGCTCACTTTACAGCTGAGAAAGGATGCATTCCTTTAGGGAGCGAGGAGGAAAGGAGGGATATACACAGTTTTCTTTTGTCTGGCCTTAGGTGACGTAAGTTTGAGAAGTAGAATGGTATTTTTAGAGATTTTATTTGTATTACAGTACTGCTTAAAGGACCCAGTAGGGATGGGGCACCTTTTTGCAAACAATGTTCAAGGATAAGAGATGGCCTCTGCACTGAAAAGTCATTATGGAAAGGTAAATAAGACAAGAATGAGTACAACAAACACTCCAAAGGAACGGGCTGGGGCGGACAATGGAAACTGTAAGGAGAGCATGTTTATACACAGGCCCAGATGTGTATCAGAAGCCCCTGCTGGCCTCCTGCCCAGCTGCTGTCTCCTGGCACTTTCCCATAGGCAGTGCAAATAGTCATAAACATTTCGTTGTTCTTCGGGAGCGTTATTTTTAAAAATAGTTTGCTTATAACATGTATTGGTACTCTATATAGTATGGTAGAGATTTTCTTGAGAAGCCACAGATCCTGGGAGAAATATTTTTCTTTAAATTACATGTCGGATAGTCAGAAACATCTAAATAAACCTGAAGTACACTGACTTCTAGATGCTTTAAACACAAGTCTTTGAACTAATTTCTGAAGCTTGCTTTCTTCTCTAATTATGTTTATTGAGGTAGAGAAGAAGTTATAATTACTTTATAGTTTTTCATTTATGGATATCTTTTTTTCCTGTGATTCATCTTTGATGCCTGAAATTCAATTTTTAGACGATCATCTGTGTGATTCCAAGGAACCCAAAGGTATAATACTTGTTTCTGTGGAGTTCACCCTCACCAGACTTTGGATTCACATCCAAATTTAGATGCCCTGTCCAGAAGTGTATGGCTATTTAGTAGTTAATGTGCTTTGTAAAATACCGCCTTGTAGGAGCTAAAATGGAGATTTATGAAGGTGTTGATTAGTTTCCCTTTTATTTAATACCCCTGAGCGGTCTCTAGCTCTGGATAAGGACTTTGAAAATGTGTTTAAGATGTAGATAAACTTGCTCAGGCAACATCCAAAGAGCAAATGAAGTTTGAGACATAGTAGATACAACGAACCCCACAAATAATGCATATATGCTAGTATAGTGAAAACTCTGGAGTACATGTCCTAAATTTTCTAGTTTGTGCAAAATTAGTAATAAAAAGAATAATAGATTTCAGTGCATATAGAATGTAGCTTATATCCATAACTTTTCTTGGCCTTGGAGAGAAGGAGAAGGTGGTACCTTCCAAGGCTGCTGAGGCATTGGGCTTGTCTGTCTGGCACGTGAAAGGATGGGGGTCACGTCAGGTGGCACAAACCCCCAGGAAGGCTGACCTATGAGTAGTGAAACTCAGCAGAGCTTAGGGAAGGAGACTATTGAAGTGAGAGGGAAACAAGGGAAGTTACTTGAAAGAAAGGAGCAAGCCAGAGCTTGCAAGTTGGACAGAGGAACTGGACCCACAAAGAAGACTTTGGGATGAAGAGCCAAGAGTGCAAAAACATGTATGAATGTCCAAGGTTGAAACAAGAAATCTCTCCAATCACTCTTTTGAGATGTCTTTTCCTTCTTGAAGTGGGGCTGGCAAGTTCTCTGCAGTGTAGTGCCTTTGTGAATCCTGCCGTGCAAAAGGGGCCCTGCCCAACAAGAGACTTTGTGTCCTTGCAAACCAGGTAGTGCCAGTCTAAACTTCTCTATCGCCTCCTGATCTGGTCCCAGGTTAATAATTGTTTCCTTCTGTTCAAGATTTTTAGAGTGCCCTTCTCTATGGCCATCTTCTTCCTCAATCATCTGTGAGAGTAAATAGCGAGCAACCTAAGTAACCAGAGCAATAAAAGTGATGTACGAGTTTGGCCGTGGCTTTTGCTGCACCTCAGCAAACTCAGCCCAGACGTACAACAAAGTGTTTACACTGCAGCAGTGGAAAAAGTGCCGAAGAGACACTGTAATTCTAACAACAGTTTCCTTCTAGACAGAAGTACAGGTCAAATTTCACGTTACACAAGCTCCTTATGCTCTGTGTGGTTACTGTTTTTCAAACCTCCCATGGGCCAATTCATCCCTTTAGGTTTCTGCTTTAGCATCTCCTTAAATTTTTCTGGCTGAAAATACTTTCTCCCCCTTCACCAAGGAATGGGGTGTACTGGGGCTGATGGATCATTAGAAAATCTGGATCAGGAGAAGAGTACAATTGGCATAGAATAGTGAGGGTATTTTTCATTGCAGATTTACAGCATCTGTAGCAATTGATAGTAACTCAAAAGTATCTAGAAGGGATTTCTTAGAAAAATTTAAACAGAAACAGGTTTTTATTAGGTAAATATTGTTATTATAGGTAATAGGGCTTGTTTTAAAGATTTCACTGCAGTAGCAAAAGTTTAGCAGGTCACCCCCAGATTTTCTCCTCTTTTGAAGGCATAGGTCCTTAAAGGTAAAGATGCCTTATGAAGTCCTCCTGCCCCCCAGTGACAACCCTGGCGCCCCCACCCCAATGGCCCTGTGGGTGCTGGAGGTCAACTATGTGTGAGATGATCCAAAAGCTGCCCCAGGATCTCTGATTACTTGCAGGGAATTCACTTGACTGCTCTTGAGGCTGACGTGTAGCTTTGATGTGCTCTTGGAGTTGTGGTACTACAGCTTTCTGCCTCCTCTGAGTGCTCCACACCCAGACGAACCCTGCCCTGATGGCTCGTGCTCCTGTGTCTGGTTGGTGTTGGAGATGGGGGATTCTCAGCTCCCACATCTCAGGAGACAGCTGTGCAGCAGTTGTCCAGCATTTTTAAGGGTGTAAAGGACAATTCAGAGGCTGGATTTGGAACTTCAGGTGAGGATTCACTGCCTGGATGCTCTGGAGAAGAGGAGCATGAATCTGCAGGAGGAGCAGTTGCTTGCAGTCTTGCACCTCTCTTCCAGGTTGGATATTTGAGACAGTTTTTCTGTGAGTTCCAAGCTGGAGCTTCCACTTCCTGTAAGCTGGACATTGATAAAACTTGTTTAAAGACCCAAGGGGACTTTCTATTATGTGTAACACCAGGCAGTGTTTCAGCAAAGACAAAATCCCTAAGACCTAATTTAGTGGGATGTTTAATATTCAGGCTGTTAGTTGATTTTAGCTTTTAGCTTTTTCTTTTCTATTTTTTTTAATCTTTCAAAAAATACTGAGATACATATCTGGAATCTTTAGAGAGAACACAGGACAGCCTTGGAACTGTCTCTTTTTGTCACAAATGGTATCTTCTTCGGTTTCATCCCAGGAGAAGCTCAAATGAAAGACAGTACGCTTTTGCTTATTCATCCAAAAATCCAAGCTCTTTTAGTGGGAGCAGATGAGAGACTCCAGTATACTCCACAGAACAGTATCACAACAGCTGCTGAGATCACAACAGCTTCTTCCATTTTTGCCAGGAATATGTGAAAAGGAAGACAGGGGCATTACTTTGATTTATGTTTAGTAAGGTTTTTGGTTGACGTGGCGGAAGTGTGCCCTGTTTCCTGCCCTTGCCAGGGTGTGTGTTGTGTTGCTGTGTTTTGCACTAGTAGGGATCAGCTCTCCAGTTTTAGCTGTGGAGTATTCCCAAACAATAGCTATTTTGAAGACAGCTTCTCTGGATTATTTTTTAAGTGTCCTGTGTAACTTTTTTTGAGTTAAGCATTCCCTGCAGTTATTTCTTTGGAGACAATGTGTAAACGATCAGAATTTGCTGGAGCTTAAAGACGTATCTAGAAACAATGACACAAAACAGAACAGACCCACCATGGGGGAGTCTCAGCTCTTTGAAGAGGTGTGACCCGAGTCTTCATGCCAATTCTTTGTTTGCTTGTAAATGAACCTCTGAAAAAGATTTGTCAGTGCTATATGAAAAAGATGTCAGGACGCAAAGAGCAACCATGTGTGAGTCCATTAAATGGTGTTCTTTGGGAAGTGACATATATTGGGAGGATAAAAATCAGGATTAGCCAGGTAGGTGAGTTTTGAGAACCACACAAATTATTGTCCTTGTCCCACCTGGTGCCTTGGGAGCGCAGCCCACGTGTAATACCCAGCGGGAGCTCTTGGCAGTTTATAGGATTTTGCTCATAACATTGATCCATTTTCAGGTTTTAACTGGAAGCAGAGCCCCTGTCAGCCCACCTGAGCACTGACATTTTCCCTTCTCCCTCACAGAATGTGAATGGTATCAAGTACCACGCCAAGAATGGCCACAGAACACAAATCCGCGTCCGCAAACCATTCAAATGTCGCTGTGGAAAGAGTTACAAGACAGCTCAGGGCCTGCGGCACCACACAATCAATTTCCATCCCCCCGTGTCTGCTGAGATCATCAGGAAGATGCAGCAATAACATGCTGGTCACAAATGTGCCAAGAAATCCTCACCAGCAGTTGCTGATTTTGAGAACAGCCACCTTTTTCAGGGGAAGCACTCAGCAACCCTTTAAAAAAATTAAATGCATGCTTTAAAATTTTCTGTAATTTTGGAATGATGTATCTTTGTAGAGTTAATGATTTTGTACATTTGCACATGTTATCATCTTACCCATTTTCATTACTTTGAGATAAGGTGCTATAAAAGCTATAGGTTCTTCAGAACATTTTTCTCCAAAAAAAAAACAAACAAAAAAAAGAACTAGGGGGACGTTGCGTATTTAGTTGTACTGACGTGTGGGACAGGAGCGTGAGGAGGAGAGCTTGGCACTGACATCCTTTCAAGATTGTAATGTGATGAAGACTTTCGATGCATCTGTCAATGTGTGTGCAAAACCAAAACAGTACCGCCCTCGTCAAACTATAGTTAACATGCCTTACATAACGGAGTTATCAGTGGAGTAGCAAGTCTTTTAGGTAATGGAAATATAAATAAGAAAGAATGTTTAACATAATATGCTAAAAATATTTTCATACTTAAATAACATACATAAAAAGGTGTGCTTGCTGTATTTTATATTATCTTGCAAATCATTTTTTTTCCTCCCTCTTGAAATGCTGAAAACCTTGCCATTCGAACTAGTAAACAATCACTTTAGTGTTAGCAATTACATTTTTTTCTCTGTACAAGATGTCATATTATGTTCATGCCCATCAAACTTTTGAGGACCAATATCCCAGTCCAACTAAATATCTACCCCTGAACTATCTGTAAGAAAGACACTTGGAAATACTTAAGTGCAAATTTATGTGTGTGTGAGAAACAATTATCTTCATCTCAGATGAAGTTTTGAAGCACTTTGTAGTTCTCTATTGCCAACAGATTTAATGTTTTATGTGTTGCCAATTCTTGCAACTACTGTACGAGCATGTGCTGCGGTTGCAAATAAAAATGAGAAATTCAGCGCATGGTTTAAGGAGGTCCATTAGTTGTGCTAAGGGAGTTCTAATGCCTCTCCCTCACGGTCATTGTGTTTTGAGATTTTTCTTTGTGCATTTTTTGCTTCTCATTGTAGGTCACCGCATTCCATTTGGAAGTGTCTGTTTAGCTTTACAATTAATTTTGCTGAAATGACATTTGAGCCTTATTGAAGATTAAGTGCTTCTTGCAGCAGGTGGTCAGAGACTGACTTAAAAGCCAACATGAGAGCGCTTCGTGTCTGGACCATACCTGAACATTTGTTGCTTGCCATCCTGCCTTGAGCATTCTTCTCACAAGTGCTATTCCTGGAGTTCAGCTGGCTGGGAGCAGAGGTGGGCACCCTCCACCAGCCGTAGCCTGAACACTCCTTTGCCTGGCAAGGGTGCAGGAGGAACTCCCAGTATTAACACAGTCATCGCCTTGGCTTGGTTCCTGTTCTTTTAAGTGCAAAAGAAAGCTCACATAAAGGAGGAATGAGCTTTCCCTATTTTTTTTTCCAAAGCTTTAAAGGAAAACTTTGTAAGGATGACAATTACCTTTTCTCCAGCAGAGTAAAAGTCTCATTAAAACATGTAAGAATCATCCTAATGAGTAAGTGTTTAGAACAGCCAAAGTGAAGCGAAACATCCCTCTCTCAGATGCCAGAGAGGTGACCGTGACAGCCGGGTTTAAAGGATGATCCAGACATGAGAGTTACTGGTACACACAAGGCCCCAAGAGGCCACTTCCCACCTTCTGCAGCTTTGGCAACAGATCTGGCCAACAAACACGTTTTGGCTCTGCTCCTAGTGCAAGAACTACAGGCTGGGCGAGTTCATTCAACAGCTAAACAGTTGTAAAACGTCATTGTTGCATGTAAATTCCTTTCAACTATAAAACTGAAATTCCAGTTTCTATTTACCTATTCATTGTGACAGTATTATTAAACAGGTAAAGATGGGACTATTTTGTTATACTGTGTATAGTGAATGTATTGTACTGTGTCTGTGAAAAGTGTGCTTTAAATTATATTTTCATATGTTTTGTTGGGGACAAAGTACTTTAAGTTTGAAAGTGACAGAGGTTTGTTTTAGAACTGAAGGCAACTTAAAGAATTCCTGTCAGGAAAGCTGCTTATAAATGTAAATCAAATCACATTTAAAATAAACTGCCTCTGACCTAAAAAGACTGCTCTTTTCTCATTCCTAACCTAGAGTTAAGTTCTTGGGCTGTGTATAGTATTTTGTTTATTTTACTTTGGTACCATCAAACTCTTGCAGCCTAACTGTTTTCATCTGCTGTTGAGTTACAGTAAGAAAAAAATCCATGCTTTACCTCAGGCCAGCTCTTGATATGAAGCTACCAGTTACAAAAGTCTTTAGACTGCAAATGGCAGACGAGCACTGATGAGTTGCTGCTGCCCAGGACACTGCAATTCATCCACATCATGCAGTTTTTAGTTAACTCCTGCATTAACTTGATATTGCACATGTTCAGGAGGGAACTGCAGTCAACAGAAGCTACTCTAAGCCTTAATCCCAGAGTCTCCCTGTCAAAGAAAACATTGGTCATACAGTGCTGAGTCATCATTTACTCCTAAATAAAGTCTACATTCTGTTTAATTTCAAAGTGAGCAGCAGGAAAAATAGACCACTGACTCCATGAATAATTCTGCTTTTAATGTAACAAGACTACTGTACAGCAAGTGGGAAGCAAATTTACTTAATACAGTTAAATATAAAATGTTTAGATATACACACGTGTTTTTACTTATTAGAAAGAAATACATAAAGTTAAAACGCAAAAGGTTTTAAAAGCCAGAAGGAACACAATCCACTGTTGTGAAAATAGAACAATATTTTCTACTGAATAAAACTGCAACATAATGGCAATGACTTTTTTAAACAATTACTTTTAGGCATTTAAGCACAGCAGTCTCTTTCAACTCAAAACCACTGCCTTAAAGTATAACGTACCTCATTTAATGTTATCCCTTAAGGCAAACATTCTACGTGTGAAACTGAAGTATTTACCATTCCTCTTGTTGCAAGCCTGGAATCTCACAGTACATGCATCTACATCTCAGAAAGGTACTAGAAAACTATATTTTCATAGGGTAAGTAATGTAACTTTCCAATTTAAGTGTTACTCAGAGAGAAACTACGTGGATTTGCTAGGAGAAACACCTGCTGATTACATTTTTATTTGTGCCTCAGTTATCAAGGTTAAGAGAAACCACAGGTGTTTTGGTGATCTTTTTTAAATGTAGCTGAAGAACACCATGAAGCCGGTCTCGTTTTTTCAGAGGCTCAGTCATTCCTGTGTCCTTAGGCATTCCACTAAGTAGGGGAAGAAATTCCACTAAGTAGGGGAATAAATAGCTACATACACAACAAGGTGGGGGGTTGTGGGTCTCCTTAGTACAGTGTTAGGCAGAGAGAGAAGATAACCCCATAGCAGCTTACAGCCATGGCTCCCATTAGAGTACATGAGCTTTTAATCAGAAGTTTGCACTGTTAAAGAAAGCTGCACTGCTTTTGTTTCGGAGGTGGACTAGTCAGAGTGGTGGGGTTTTAAGCTACACTGCAAAACAAAGTATTTAATCAAAATTTAATACGTTCTGATCAAAGTGCGTCTGGACGTGCCTCTCAAAGCCTTGCTGGTCGTAGTCAGGTGGGAACTGCTCGCTGCACATGGGACAAACCTTCCAGTGGCTCTCAACGTGCTCCTCAAACTTGCTCTGGTCGTAGTTTGGGGGAAACATCACATCGCAGAGAGGGCATTTCTTCTGCACATCAAAACTTCACGAGGAGGCGGAGAGAAAGAAAAAATGGAATAGTTTATTTCTATTTATTCTGTTAATGCAAACTAAATGCCACCAACATTCAGAACTTTACTACCAACTTAAATTTGAGTGGACTTTGTATCCTAGTATCATCCAGTTCATTTAAATGTTTTTGCCAAAAGCACTCAATACAGTCAGAGTAGTTTTACACGCAAATTCCAAAATAACCTGGCATTTTAAAAGCAACATAATTTTGACCTTACTCCAGCTACCACTGAATACAAATCTATTGAATGCCTTAATGGCCAAACGGTTTCATGGGAAACCACTCACTCTGCTCATAAATGCTTGCTCTTAGCAAACATAACACTTTATAAAAGCTCTAAACTTAGGTTCACAATTAGGTTGGCAAGAGAGGGGAAAAAACAAAAGTTATTCATTCATTTACTAAAAAAATTGTCAAAATTCCATCAAAGGTATAGCATGAACAGCCTGCCCAGTCTCACGGCATATTCTCTGCCAGTTAATTGTAAACCAAACATTCATTTAAAATGCTCGGTAGCTTTTCACCTCCACCCCCACCCTTGAGTAGTTCTACAGAAACCTCTCCATGCCCTTAAAGACCAATACAAGATAACATCTACCTGGAATCAAAGCAGAAGCCTGTGCCCCGCTCACGCAGAAGTAGACTTGGAGGATCAGGAGCAGAAGGTACAGTGTTGTCATCATCCTATTGAAAAGAGAAAGTATTTTAAAGACGAAACCCTACAAACAGCTTTTTTTTTCTCAATATGGATTTTTGTTATAAAACACAAACCCAGATGAAATTTATCTTCACTCTAATTGCTGCAGCACAAGTTTTACTTTTGTACATCTTGGCTCTATTCTGCAATTGATAGTAGAGCACAAAACAGAGTCATTTCAAGGTGGAAATACAGGTACATTCCAATATTTTTGGAACTCCAACTCCTACCTCATTTTCCTTTTTTATCTCAAAGATGCCTTAAAAGCAAGGGCTAGGAATTATTTAGGTGATCTACAAAAAAGGATGTGCGAAGGAGCACATGTATCAGCATACATGCTGTGTTTTTTACAGATAACTCATAGACAAACATATTTCAGTTTTAGGCTAACGTACTTTTCCCTTATGAAGGGTTAATGGAAACAGGGAAGGATGGGAAAATTTCCTCAATATTCTTCTGACAACACCTGTTTAGTTTCAACCATTTAACATTTCCATTAAGCAGGCAGTGGGGCCTGCTATGACAAGATGCTGGCAACAAACATAATCTTGCAGTCTGTTTGCTTTGCACCTGCAGTGAAAAGGGCATATGAGTTTTAGAACATCAGTTGTTCCTTCTGTCAAGAAAGAGACAGGAGAGATGTCTTAAGAAAGAAAAAACTATTTTGTTTAAAGTACTCTCATGCTACAATGCTACAGCTTGTAAAACAACACGACAAATTTGCTGAATACCAGACTGAAGCACACCAGGACTTAACCAAGAAAATTAATGTGCACCTTCTATCAGTAAAACAGTTCCACTACAAACACTGGCCAAATTAACACTTAAATCTTAGTTAATTTCTTCAGTATAACCCCTTTCCCCCTCCCCCCCTTTTCTTTTACAGGCATTTGGCTTACTGCTGGTCACTTGGTAAGATAAAATTGTTTACAGCTTTTGCCCTCTCTTTCAGCTTCTGGCAAGTGTGGTACCCTACCACATACAAATGTAACATTCCTCCTTGTTCCTTTTTGAGAAAAAGAGGACGATGCTTTCACCTGCACAGGCACACCTGTACTGTCCTATATGGCTGCCCTGCAACAACTCTCTTCAACAAAAGGCAAGCACATGTAAAAGTCTTTGGAATGTCCTAAGGCTACAGCTTTCTCGTGGGCTGGTTCCCTTAATTGTGAAATTCATACTGTGCGTTCCTTACAGCAGCTTCTGACCCAGGCCCTGTACAAGAATGTAAATACTAAGTATGTACTGATAGTACCGTTATGACACAGAACGTCTGTCTCTTCAGTGTACTTTTGCTCTTGGCCAAGTCACAGGGATCAGTTCTTAACCTTTTGGGATGCCTAACCCACACAAGAAGAATGCAAATGTCTCAGTGTTGAGCTGACCTCACAGAGATGTTACAGAGATTACTGTGTAACCACGGCATGGCCAAACAGGAACCATGAGAACTTTATCTTAGTCTGAGAGGACTTCCCAGCTATTCTAATTACAAGTTACAGACCAAGAACTAAAAATTCTCACGCAGCATCCTGGGGTAACTCAGAACCTCTTGAAAACAGAGATGGTGTCATTGTATTGGGCTCCAACAGCTGTCTATTTCTGTCATTTCTGATGGACAAAACTCCTAAGTGTTCCATGTAAAAGAGAGCACTTTATGGGGGGAGGATGGATCATCATGGTTCACATGGTTCTCATCTTGGTTCACAGCCACTTAGTGCCCAGTATCATCCAGAAATCCATTCTTTATTCTTATAAACAAGGTTACACGTGCTTTTCAGCCTGGCATTTAAACACCCATCACTCTCCCCTGGGAAAAAGAACCATCCCTGGCACCTCAAAAGACAAAATGAGGTGGTTTTTGAAGCTGCTTTACAGAGAGTATGACAACAATTGCTGGGACACCAGGCCTCAGTGCCTCCATGGCTCTTGCCTATGCTGTATGTTAAGCAAAGGCATCAGTTTACTTCAATAGCACAAGGTTGAGTCATCCAAGTTGTTTTGATGAAAGCCCACACTTCATATTTTGAGAAAGAAACAGATTAATCTGCCCTTTATGTAGATTCAAAGCCACCTTTCTTGCAGTCCAGACTGATGACTAGGGACATGGACATAGCTGCACATTCTTAGTCCGAGAGCTCTACAGTGCACTACAGTGGGTACGTGGTCTCGGGTCCTCAGGAAAAAAGACTGGTACCATGGACCCACAGGCTGGAACTGTGGTCCTGTAGCAGAACAAGTGCCAGACTCCCTGAACTCAGCAGTCTGAATAATCAGATGAATTAATTATAAAGGATGTCTTTAACATCATGACTGAACAATTATCACTGGACTGTACCTCTGGCTCTTTAAAAAACTGCCACAATGAGTTCCACAGATTAAGTGAATCATAAAAATAAATACAGAATTACACACTAAAGCATGGTAAAAAAGGGGGATTTGCCACTAGGGGAAGAAGGGAAAGCATGAAACTGTCAGAAGTAAGTGCAACTTGATTAGTTTTACCAAAACCAACCAATTCTGTCTCAAATACCGCTTTCATAATTACAACTGTAAGCAGTTCCAGGATTGTCAAACAGAAATTAGAAAGCTGTGTGACACAGTACAAAACCCCATCTCCAAGCACTACAGATCATTTTGACATGCAGAAGTAAGGAACCAATGCCCATCCTAGGCCTTAAACAACACATGAACAGACAGAGCTGACATGCAGTGCAGGTACACTGGGAAGAAGGGCACATAAATTTTATTTCTGTGATTCAGCTCTGCTGTGGGAGTGAAATCAAACTCACTCCTCTAGGCCTCTCAACCTCTCTGCAAGCAGTCTGCTCTCCCAAGATGATGCCTTGTGAAGGCCGACCTAGAACAGAGGCTAGACGGAGTTGAAGAATAAAGTAGGTATTTATTAAAAGGCCTCAGTGGATACACCTTGGGCAGTACAAGAGCCCAGCCAGGGCTACACCCAAAATGAACCCAAAATGGTCACAAAAAATGGACAACCGGTCACGAGGTCTCTCACTTTTATAAGTTCTGGTCCATTTGCATATTGGAGTTAATTGTCCAGCTATAGCTTTAGGTTATGAAGTACCATCCTTCTTGTTTTTCTCTCTTTGGTCCACATTGTTTATGTTCTTAGGCCTGAAATTTGTGTGGCTGTCCTTGGTCCCAAGAGGAAAGGAATTGTTTTGTCTAGCTACTCTGTGAAGAGAGCTTACCATCCCTTTATATGAAGCTCAGAACTACACACTAAAGCAGCACAGAATCTGAAAAATATAAAAGCTAAAACCTAAGGCATCAAAGAGACACCTGGATACCAACTGCTCCTTTCATGTCCTCCCCATGCAAAAGATAGTAATTGGCTACCAGGGTCAGATCAGGCTAATAATGCATTGTGGGGGTTTTTGCTAGAAGAAAGGTCATTTTGGAGTTACCTGAAAAAATATCCTGACCTGGTGCTCAGTTGCCAAGAGTTACATTCTCCATCCCCCACAAATTTACCGTGACTAAAACATTGTTTAATAGGCTCAAGATAGTTATTCTGGGCTTGCTGCCAATGGTAGTTAGGACTACATTTCTAAAACTCATACTTTAGTTTTATATATATGTGTGTATATATATATGTATGTTTTGTTTGTGGATCTCTCCCTTGCTGCTAGGAATTCTTTGCTCCCAACTTTTGGTCAATTACAGGATCATGAGCAAATGGAAAGTTAGTGCTGCGTAGAGGACAGCAGGAACTTGTGGCAAGTCAGCCACTGCAACAAAATCACCACTGTGCATGTGCCCAACTGGCACTACTAACACAAACCAGTTTATCCCTCTCAGAAATCACAGTTTAATTGGCCTATGAGTTCCAAAAGTCAAAGCTAAAAGAATCCTGGTAAGTATTCCCAGTCATACAAAACTGAAGGGTTTTTATGACAACCAAAGACATGGAAGTGCCCATTTCTAAGGAACCAAGTTTTGGGAGAAACCAAATTGGAACACAACAGCACAAAAATTCAGAGGCATCTGAATATCTTGTGTTGTATTAGTTTAAGAAATTAAGGGCGTTGTAGTCACTTCCATCTCTTCATGGCTGTTTTGGTAGTGATTCACCTGTAATGATGAACCTGTCTACTTTATTTATCTAAGATAACAGGTCTTTTAGCCATGGAGAGGTAGAAGTGACTACAACACCCTTAATTTCTTAAACTAATATAATGTGTAGTAATAGGAATGTGGACAGGAGGACAGCAGAAGTCCATACAATGGTAGTATTTTAAACAAAGCAGCAAGCCTACCAGTCCTTTTCTTCTGGGAGGGAATCCCCCTCCAGCAAAAGGTTCTACATCCTGCTGGTTGAAAAAATGCGGAGAACTACATCTTAAACATCTTATTTCAAAAAACAGTCCAAGAAATGGTAATCTCCTCATGTTTACCATTTTATATTTGCTGTTTCTTCTGTACAAACGACAGGCTCTTCTTTATAATGAATCACCTACATATGTGGAAGTTTTTCCTGGTTATTTATTTACATCCTGCCTCAGAACTGTTTTATCTTTGGCATATTACTAAGTCTCCCTAGAAAGATGCCTGCAGCTTCTCGTTTCCATATAAATTTCTACACTATACATACAGTCTATTTGGGTGAGGAACAAGCAACTGATTCTCAATTGCAAATAAAAAATAAAGATACAAGTTATTTGATTTAAAGGCACCTTTTCTCAAGCTGAACTTTATTTAAGCCTGTTATATTCCACCTCATTACAAAAATCCAAGCTGTGTCTGCAAACGAGCACAAGACTCCAGCACTGTTTCTCTTGGGTTTGCAAGAGGGCAAAGCACATAGATCAGAGAAAACACCCTGCTAATTAAACTGCAGCAGATGACTAAAGAAGAGAAGAGCTTGTCAGATGTAATACCTACGTCAAGAATGATCAGATTAAATATGCAAAATGTGAAGTAAAGGTGGGGACAGCATTAAGCTCACATTCAAGATCTTGAACGGGCTGCAAAAGCTCTGACAGTTTCTCTAATTATTCACAGTAATGGACATTGGGAGCAAAAGGTAGGAGGGAGAAATACATTTTTCTCCATTATAGGTGCTGAGTACCAGGGCTAAAATCATGCCTGTCTGAACACTGATCAGTTTCTGCAAAGGTTAATAGCAATTAAATGTGGCAAACTAGACTAAATGAGAAACAGGTCATGATACCACTGTACTTGCAAAGAGCACAATACTTTGCAGAAAGGTATTTCTTGTTTAATATTTTTGAAGGTGCAAGAGTACTTGGAATAAGAAAGAGTAATAGGTCTGTTCCTGTTCAAATGAAGACATAGAGTCCAATTTATTACAGAAGCCAATTTTTTATACCAGAATGTGCAAGTTAATTCTACTAAAAAGAAAAGCTAACTAGAAACTTGAAACATTCAAAGCCCTAAAAAAAAAAAATCAGTGCAAATGTATCTCTTTCAGTTTAATCAGCTTTTGGCAACAGTCAATTAAGCTCTTTCAAATACATGTCCAATAGCAAAAAGCATTCAAAATGGAAATTAATAAACGCAGATTTGCAGAAGACAGAACAAAAGGTTAACAGATTAGAATAATGTATCTAGTAGGATACCAATTTAAAGTCAGCATTTAACTGAAAATACTGGTATCTGAATCTTTTACATTTTTATTTGTTTTGTTCCACTTTAGTTCCTATATTCCTATTATAAAATGAGTGAGATGTGGCTATATTTTGAGCTCTCATTCTACCACACAGGAGAGAAAAATCATGAGTTGAGATTACTTGACTTTTTTTACTTCAGTACGTAAAAAGATTGAGAAGCTACTGTCCTAATACCAAAACAAACCATCAGCAACTCAAGAGATTAGGGGAACAAGTATATTATCATCAATGAAGTTTTCCCCTTCACAGCACGCAAAAATATTTTTCAGGGAAAAGAAAAACCAATTCCAAATTTACATAACAATAAATCAGTCTTATCAGATACAGAAAATCTATGTGAAACTCTAGGTAACTCATCAGTAAACATATCAAGGAAAATAAATAACAAAAAAGGTAACTTGCATTGCTATCCTCAGGATCTTCTAAACCATCTGGCCGACTGAGATTGCGTGAAGGCTGGCTACACACTACATCATCTAGCTCCCAAAAGGAACTTCTAACAGGTGGTCTTTGGATCTCATCAGGATTAAAAGCGCCATCTGCTCCATCTGAAGAAAAATTAATTAGGACATCTTTGTTCAGTAGACTGTACTTTGAGATTACAGACATGCTACCTTACCTTTAAAAATCAAGAATTAAACACATTTTTGGTTTAGATAAGATAAAACAGTAGGAGAGAATCAGCTTCTTCCAAAGGTGTTTAAAACTTTATTTAGCTTACTGATTCCCATCATAAAATAAAGGCCCTTTACTGATGTTCATCAGTCAGAAAAGGCTCTGTAAACCAGTCTGAAGACTGTTGATACTTAACCTGCATTAAATGAGGCATTGCATTTGAAACCGTGAGGGAGAAATTATATTGGGGGGTGTGAAATTTATTTACCTCTTCTTTCCTGAATTGCATAAGGGTTTCCATATTGCAATACTGGTAGTCTACTTGGCACTGCAGGAAGTGATCCATTTTCCTCTGAATATGGGTTGCGAAAATGTAATGTCTGCTGTGCAGTCTGTCTTTCCATCATCCTTACAGCTTGATCTCCTGGTGTCCTGCCAAGCTCCTAAATAATGCAAAGTTCAAAATGTAGTTAACCTATAGAGTCCTAGCAAAATTTGAAATGTTTATGAAATATGTTTTTAAAATAAAAAATCTGCTAACCTTACCACTGTCTTTTCATTTTGGCCTTATGCCAAGTATACCATAAATACCAAAAATAGTCAATGAAGAAAAGAAAATACAAAGAAGATATTTTAAAGAGATATCATTTTTTCTTGGTTTGTTGTCCGTTAGTTCTAATTACATAAACAGAACTGCCATGTTTTTCAAGTGTCTGCAACCTTTTTACAATGAAGAAAAATTACCTAAATCAGTAAAAATAGGTAGATTAACAGTAACAACTTAAAGATAATGTGCAGTGAGAAAAGTTTTTAAAAGTTAAAATTAAAAAGAAAACAATTCTTTTTTTCATATCATATCATACCATTCAAAAATGCAGCATTTTAGTATGTGGAGCACATCTTTGTACATACTTTACATAATTCCATATGAATTCATGAGTGGCAGATATTTAGTGAACTATTAAGTACACTGCATTGGATCCCTTCTGATATTTAACAGCAATATTCGTATCACATCATTCTTTCCAAATGATCCAACAGAACTCTTCAAAAAAATTAATATACTTAAAATTCTAGATTCCTGCATGTAAACCATATATATGATAGTAATTACAAACTATAAAGGCATTTTATAATTTAGAAACCATTAAAACTCTAAGCCAGTATAGATCTTAAAAGACAGTAATTAAAGTGACTTCAGTGTGGTCAGTGCATCAGCTGCAATTTATCCCAATAAAAATCTTTCTCATCCTTCCATTCAACAAAGTGGGTTAAGGGACAGAGAGCAAAATGCCATGAATATCAAAAGGAATATGCCATTTAAATTCAGAACCAAGCCAAAAATTCTAAGATATAAATATGAAAACAATAATTAAAAAATAGGGACTGTTAAGGGAGACATGCTTTCCCATAATGATCTTTATGATTAGTATTTTCTTCTGGGTTCTCTAGGTTCATGTTTAATATTTGCTGATGTGATGCTAATAAAACCCTCAAAGACTGAAGGGTGTCTTTTCTGTGAAAGACTTTAAATTGAAACTTAAAACCAAAGCTTCAATTACCAGTTCAACTCCATAAGAATTAAAAGCCTGTTTAAAAAAAAGAACAATTTAATACTTTTTTTCTTGCAAACCAGTGAACTTCAGATCAACCTCTTGAACAGGAAAATGTGAAAATCAAGGACCAATAACTACTCTGAAAACATAACACTACTCACACGCAAAAAGACCTCATGTAATGGATGGCATCCCTCCTCTAGATACAATATAAAGCTATGCCAGTGTTACTTTAGACTTATAAACTAAAAGGAACATATGATTAAAACAGGTAAGATTTAAAAGCTAGGATTGCACGTTTTAGTGAGTGTGTAAAATCTAAGCAGTTCATCTTTACTCAATACAAAACAGGAAAAATAAATTAGCAATGAAATCAAGATTTCTTTTTTAAAACCAATTTCTTCTGCAATACAGAAGCAGTTTAAAATACAAAACAGTAGCATTAGTACTTTAATTTTAGCATTACACAGAATTAAAACAGAATGTAGATCAACATGACTGTAAAAAGGTGGTGCAAAATAACCTTAGCCAGAAGTTGGATAGCTAGGGTAGAGACTGATTTAAAAAAAAAAATAAACAAACAAAGGCTATCTAAGTATGTAAATAAAACAGAAACAAAGTAATTCCATAGGTTTGAAGAGACAGCAAATGAACATTTTTAGAAAGCTATGCTTGGTGACATTTATAAACACACACTGATAATGAGTATAAATTGAAATGCTGTTTACTACTACCCCATGATTAACCTTTTAAATCATGGGTCCAGTCTAGCAAGGCACTTTGATTCTTTTTTGTAATGTAAATATCTATAAATTTGGTAGACAAAGTTCAAAGCTTTTACAAGCTTCATACATTATTATTATTATTATTATTACAGATGATGTTGTTACGTGTGGTGTCTAAAATTACTCCCTCCACCTAAACTAGCCTCACCAAAACTCAAACTTTAACTTGATTTCTTTTGAACTAGAAAAATATGAGAGATCTATTAAAAATTATATCCTTGGCTTAAAAAGAAGATAAATTAAATACCAACTACTTGGCAATCTAGAATTTTACAAAAAAAATTAACTACCTTAATCTGAAAGTTTAGTTTTGTTTCAGTTTCTCAGTATTAAAACGCCTCTTTTTATTAAGTATCTCTTCCTACCGGAATTATAAAATAATAAAATCAAGTTTCAAAGAAAAAATCCCAGCTTTGCACAATACCATTCAATGCTATCTGAACATAACAAAGACATTTTATTATTTCACTTTTCAGTAAAATTTGGCTTTCACTAATTGCCATATAATACCTCAGAGGTACTTCTACATTAGCATTAATATTTCAGAATGTGGGACAATACCTTCTCACTGGTAAACAGTTCCAACTGTGATGCCAGTTCCTTTATTTGTCTCTCTTTTTCTGCCAGCTGAATCTATATGAAAAAAAGATTAAGATTCTTGTATTAGTGAATGGAAACTATTTCCCTGCAAGTTAACATTGTGAAAACAAAGTTCCCTGATTAAGTTAATCTTTCAGATGAAAACAGTTTTGTCTACTAGAGTTACATGCAACACACAGTGTTACTATAAATCTAGCCAAGACAGAATCAAAGGTTTGCAATCCTCATCTCATTATTTCTGAAGAAATCTCTTGGCATTTCATATGTCCCACCACAGAACTTGAGAGAACCAAAAGCTACTCGTGCCTCAAAGACACTACATTTGTTTCACAAATATCTACCTTGTGTCTCCATTGGGTGTGCTGGGAGGAGGTGCAACTGACACATTACACAACTCTCCCTGGCTTCAAAATGATGATTTAAATAATCTCTTGCTACAAAGGACTATTTTATTTATATTCTGGTTTCTTTAGAGACTGCCTTTTCCCCTGTTTTTCTAATATCTAAGTTCACTGCTTGGCATAACTGCTTATCAATTTTTTTCAATTCTGAAATTCCTTCTCCTAGTTTAGGTCAATGGAGCAAAATCTCCTGACTGGGAAGAAAAGCTCACTTTTTCTCTACCACCTGCACCCTCCTGAATTACAGCAATTTTTTAATTGCAGTCAAAATGCTTTCAATCGTGGAACCAATTATTTATTTTACCTGCTGTTGAGAAGTTAAATTTATTTCACATTAAATTATGCATGGCAACCGATCACTGCTAATTAGTAAAATAAACTGGAAAGAGTCATGCATTTTATAAAATTGAAATTAGAGCTTTGGAAAGTGTCAGAAAAAGATGGCCTGTGGACTACTGGAATAAACTGTAGAGTACTTCGGCATTTTATAAAGAAAAAGTGCTGTAATTAATAACAAAAAGGGGTTCCTACTAGAACCAATACAGTCACAGTTCAGTTTAATAATTTTCCATCACAATGGGCAACAGAGTCAACTGAATTATCACCATTAGACTGAGAACCAGCAGGAAAGCTGGTCTCATGAATATTTGTTGCTCTTATCTCATCCCTATTGACCTAAAAAGCTAATTCAGTGTAAGCATTACTATCACATAACCTCAAAGATTAAGGCCCCTTGTAAGCTAAATCTGCCCATTATGCTTGACTTTCTGGTGAATGTGTTTTATCACTCTACTAAGACTATAGCTGAGGTTCTCCAAATTAAATTCTTGCATGATTTTAAAAACAATAGATCACTCCTCTCTCTCTACTGACTTCAGATAAAATGCAATAGACATTACTACACTGGTAATCCAATACAGAATATGAAGATTTTAGACAAACACACCAATCAGTCTTCCTGTTAGTATTACAGTAAGTAGCAGGAAATTAGAAATCTCTTGCACTTTTTTTCCCATAATAGAAGACTACATCATTTAGGGGTTTGTCTAAATCCACAGTATTAGAAGACTGATGGCAGGCTGGTAGTAGATCTTAGCAGACCTCTCTTTCTTTAAAAGAGGCATTACAAGACTGTATTGTTTCTTCAAGAGCAGAATTTGTATTTACAGAAAAAAACTTATTTAGTGTGCTTTCCTTATTAAAGCTCTTCATTACTTTAACTATCAGAAATAAGCAGCCCTGTTAAGAAGAGGTAACCATTCAATGTCATAAACAAAACCTGTAACTTACTTTATACTGATCCTCCTTTGCTGCCAGCTGTAATTTTATACCCTCGTTGATCTTCACTTGTTCTTTCCACTTCAGCTCCAGTTTAGCTAATTCATCAGCATAAACACTGCATTTCATCTTCTCATCCTAAAGGAGTTTATACCATGGCATAAAATATTTAGCCTTTAGAGATTTTCCCTCCCACCCCCAAAAATGTCACTGTGTTAACTCCATGCTTTTAAAACAAGACCATTTACAAACGGCTTCTACAAGCCTGACTCAAGATTCTGAAATGGTCAGGACCACAGAACACTGCATAAATTATGTTCAATAGGCATTTCTTTCCTTGAGTTTTCAACAAGCTGATATTCCTCTTTAGTTTCACAGTTTCAAGTTTCTTTGTACCCCAATTCTACTAATCATGATTATTCTTTCAAGTACCTCACTTCAATACAAAACCCTTCCCAAGTGAATTTTATAACCTAAGTATCTTTCATCCAGAAGGTCAAAGGCAAAGCCTTCTTCAAAAATCACTATGGAATAAACAGCCAGTAGAAGCCAATACAGGCTGTCCATGGACAGGGTCATGAGCAGAATTACAGGACAGTTATTACATCCTGGAAAACTTACTAGAATAGAATAGTATCACCCTGACAAATAAAAGAAACAAAATGAAGACAGACAAGACAACACTCAGAAAGAATTTCTTAAACTGTTCTGAATTTTTCACCAGTGCCACTGATGCAATACTCCATCATCATACACATATCCAAACTGGTTAAATGAAAATCAAATGCCAAATTTGGTCGAGACAACCAAATAAATGCCTTTATGTATGACTGAGCCCAAGGTAGTTGGCAGCATCCCCTCGGTTGTGAAAACACTGTAAAAGCCATGACAGGCAGATAGGGAAAAGTTACTTTGCTTTGGACAGTGTATCAGATCAACAGTGCCACACTTGTTCCAAACATCAGCTGGCTTACAGCAACCTGCTGTATTTGATTTATAAAAGCAATTACACTTAATGTAAGAACAGAAAGTATTTAAAACCTTAAGCATGTGGACATTTGTTTTACTGTATCTTGGTTTGCCTTGTCTGGACCCTTTAAAACCATACCCAGTCAAGAGTTGACTGAACAAAAATGTGTTTTCTAATGTTACGATTTCTACCATTATCATGGTGTATCACACAAACAAGGAAGGCAACTCAGCTGGGGAGGCCTTATGGTTTTAAGGCTTAGCACCTACAGCTACATTTTGTTCAGCTTTGCAAAGCAGCTGTTTACTTACTGCCAACATTTGCTTGCATTTCTTATACTTCTCTGTTTTCTCAGCAATCTCTTTATTCATTTCACGCACTTGCTCCTTTACCACGGATTCCGAAACTATGTCAGATGAAATGGGGCTAACTGTGAACACTGAAGAAAAAACAAGAACATTGATTTTTTTTGTTCCATTAAGTTTGTATAAGAGAGATGACAGCCCAGATTTGAGAGTGCATCAAAAACAGAGTGCTCCATGTTATCCAAACCAGAGACAATCAGCATTATGTGCTATGTAAAATCAGCAACCATACTGGCACAGCTGTGTTCAGTTCTCTCACACTGAGGGAAAATCAACATAAATGGTCACATATGTAGTACTCTCGCAAGAAAGAAGACAAAGTAAACACCAGAATATGTATGCTATCCTTCTAAATTCATATGTATACTATCATCATACTCTGTTCTTACATACAAACACAGAAGTACCTCTGCAAACTACATCATCGCAGACTACCATTGAGCTTGCTGGGATTGTATGTTTTAAGAAACGCTTGAATTTACTTTAAACAGGAGGAAACTGATAGAAAATACAACCTTTGGTCTTTACAGACAGCAAGAATTTGTCAGTTGTAAAATAACACAGAAAAAGCTAATCAGCATTTTTTGGTATTTATCATTTGGTATGAATAACAAAATTACAGAATGGTTTGGCTGGAAGGGACCTTAAAGATTCTCTAGCTGCAATCCCCCTGCCATGGGCAGGTACACCTTCCACTACACCAGGCTGCTAAGAACTCCATCCAGTCTGGCTTTAAACACCCCAAGGGATGGGGCATTCCTAACTCCTTTGGGAAGCCTGTTCCAACGCCTCACCAGCCTCATAGTGAAGGATTTCTTCTTTAGTTATAACCAATTACCTACTGAAGTTTTAGAATATTATTTTTGCAGTAACTTATAGTTCATAATAATTATAAACATTTTCGAATAAACCACTACTCCTATAATTCATGAAAATAGTCAGTAGACTTGACCTTGCCATCACATAATCAGAACTTTTCAGCAGATTGATTTTACAGCAGAATGTTATAGTGGATAGTCACAATAACGTGACTGCAAAATTACTGTGCTATTACACTCAAATTGAAAATCTGAGTAAGATTTTTTTTAATGAACTGTTTCTTAGTTTGGCAAAACCATCTCTGTTAACCATGAAGCAAAAAATTCAAGAGTTCAGTTCTACTGACATTAGTAAATAGCAACTAAACTGATACATGAACTTATTTATGATTGTTACCACTTGGTAAGAGACAAAATATTTAGTTCAATCTTCACATCTCTAATTAATGCTTTAATTAAACAGAACAAGTCCACCTACTTTATACTACAAATACTATTAGTGACTACTTCACATAGACAACACTTTCAGGCTTATAAAGACATACAAAATTTAAGCTGTTGATACCTGGAGATGCAGACAACTTTTTGTCTGTAAGGACGGCAGTAGTTGTCTCACTGTTAGATGCATCTGTCAGTTTCTGTTGATGCCCTGCAGTCTTCTTTGTGGAAAGAAATTTTGTTTTGGTACTTGATTAAATGAAAGCCAAAGCACAAAGTAATGTATCTTGCAAAATATATCATTTGCTCCAAAATTAGACAGAACTGCTCATTTAAACAGTAGGTATTAATAAATATACAAAAACATTTAATTCTACTAAGACTGAAACGGCCTAAGACTATGATTTTTATCATCTTACTTGATGAAGGTGTTTTTCCCTAGAAAGAGTAATTTCTAAGCAAATTATTACAAAAATCTCATTTTCTAGAGAATCAGTTACACATAAATTCATTAACTTAAATCCAATATACTCCATTAGAAAAACAGAGTCTGTATCAGGAATGTCTGCCGTGCTTCCAAAGCAAAAGCAATGAAATCTGGTGTTTGCTGTAAGATGTACAACATTGCCAAAGATAAAGAAGATTTTTAAGGAAAAGTCACAGATGTTCTGATATGACACCTCATTCACCATTGACCTTCTGGATGAGAAGATGACTTTTTTATGCAATGTTCTGTGGATAAGAGAAATACTCAAGTCTGGTTTTCTTAAGAATTCATATTTGCACATCTTGCCATTGTGCATAGGCCTTTTCCCTGTTTGAGCTCATTTCCAACTCCAATTTTTACAAAATTCTGAAGAACTCTGCTCTCAAATCTGTTTGAAATTGTCTGACAGGTTCAGTTACTAGATAGCCTAAGACTTGTATCATCATTGAAAAAGATTTATTTATTTATGAAACAGATCTTGGAAGAGTGGTTAAGATCACAAAATACATTTGGAATACAACTCCATACTGTGTTCTGGAGACTTCTTCCCCACTTGGCTTTTAAATTCTACTTCAAGTTCTCTATTTCCCCCACTTTTGGACTTGGGTTTTTTTGCTGGACTTTTTTGTGGTGGTACTGGATAGAAGCAGTAATTATGGATTTTCCCAGCTTCAGTTTCAAAATTCTTCCTTGAACAATGTAATGTTTATAGGTTCATCCAAACTCTACCAGGCTTCTACACCAGCTACTATAAATTCTATGCTTGGCTTGGACAACTACCTAAAAAGAATCACAGAAGTAACTTCACAACTAGGTTTGTGAAAGAAAATGGTTAAGAGTCATTGCTTACCACACATTTTAATCCTTTTTAAAGGCATTATTTTTCACAGAAGGAAATTAAATTTTTGTTGAAATGTTACCAAAAAGCAAGCGCAATTTATCCCATTCTACTTACTGCCTGTTCTGTAAACTTGTTTACTTGTTTTTGAAGTTTTTGACATTCTTTGAATTTTTCCTTGTAATGGTCAGCAGCCATTTGTAGACGAAGCTTCAGATCTTCAACTTCTCTGCGCAGTTCCTGCTCCACTGCGTTTGAAGCTTCCTTAAAAAAAAAAATAGAAACCGTTCTCCCTTTTGTTCAAATACCACTATTTCCCAAAAAGTCTTTTTTCAATTAAAAAAGCATAAAGCTCCATGTAAGTACTGAAACTCCTATTTTCTTTGTGGGAAAGAAAGGAATAGCACAAGCAGTAGAGCACAGAGAGAGGCAGAAAATGTGCTGAACTTCATTCCAAGCTGGACACACCGAGGTATGTAAACAGGCACTGGTATAATACCAGAGGCAGGTAAAGGGGATTCTTATTTTATGGGCTCATTAATGTGTATCTGAAGTCTGAATGTATAGGAAAAGTCTGAACACCCTCTAGGGGGTGTTCCAGCAGAAAAGTTCTACAGACAAGTATAGCCACACAGCTAAAGTGCACAGTCCACAACTATTCCCTCACACTCACTAGACTTCACCTGGGAGTGCTTCCATTGCGCCACAACACTGATACACAGGCTACACAAACCAAAACTGGCAACTAGACACAGGCCATGCTCCCATACTTTCTGGTAACTTGAGGCATTCAGATGACTTGATACTTCTTTCATGATACATTTCAAAGCACATTGTATACAACTGAAACTTGTAGGAAAAAAAACCATGCAATCCTTCAACATTTTAAATATAATAGTTCTTTTGAGTGTTGTAATATTACAGTACTATTTTAATTGTGTTCAGCTCAATATATTTTCTTCAAACAGTTACACCATTACAGTAATCCTAGTAGCAAATAAATGCAATACAGTTGCAGTCACTGAAGATCCTTGATAAAGCTCACTTTAATCAAAATGATAAAAAATGTATTAGCTCACTATATTTTTATCTAAGACTGAGGTCAAGACAGTTTCCATTACATTAATATTTTTATACTTATAAGTACTTAAAGCAAATTAACTTTGATCACAAATACTGAAAGGACTTATAAGAATTCAGAGAGAATCTATCAATAAGAAAAGAACATTATAAAACAACCCAATTTTCTACCAATACATTTGCTTATTTGAATGCATTTTTAATGCTACTGTGGCTCACTTAACAGAATTAAGACAGGGAGAGGATTCCAAATATCATAGATGAATACTGTATTATTCTGTGAAAATAATGTGGGGAGAAGTAGATGTGAGTAATAGCAGAAACCTCCTTTCTGACTAAACTTCCAAATCAGCTAACATGCACTTGATTTAATGTAGTATATTGAATGCCAAAAGAAAATTTGGTCATTATTTGCACTAATCATCCAGAAACCTATTTTATTCTCCATCTTCAGTAAAGCTTCAGTAAAGATTTTATAAATACAGACAAACTTCAATACTAAATACTAGACAATTCACCTGTTCATTTTTCAAAGTTGTGATTTTTATGAGTTCAGCTAAAGCTTCAGCAAGTTGCTTTTTGAATTTTTCATTTTCCAGACGTGCACTGTGAAGATCTGCCATTGTCTTATCCCGCACATTTACTGCATCACTCAACTCTTTTGACATTAGAACAGCTTCTTGTTTGCTAGCCTGAATCTGATCTTCAGCTTTCCGCAGCTGCTCTTTCAAAATACTTGCCTCATCCTAGGAAAGAGAAGAGATGGAAGAGAATTCATCATTTTTTAATTCAAAGCTTAAATAAAGGTTGGTATAGGGGTTAGAAACATCTGAAAGAAAAACCAAGTTTTCCTGGTGGCTTTAGCAAAACTACTAAATCAAGAAGTCAGTACACAAGTACTATTGTCCCCACTTGTCTTCTTTGCCAGCAATGATATGCAAATTTATTTCACTATGAAATAAAGGCAAACTTTATTTCATAGTGAAATAGTTTCACTATGAAATAGAAGTTTCAGTTCTGGATTTTTGCTCGAATTTCAGCTTCAGCTTTAAACGTATGACCAAAAAAAGTCTGCTTCCCACATCCCTGCTCTTATCACTGCAGAACTCCAGGAGCAAAAGCAAAGTTCATCCCACAGAAACACACTGAAAGTAGTAACAGAGCAAGAGGTTTTACAGTGCCTACAACTGGCTGATGCCAAACTGTAAAGCAGCTTTGAGATGTTTTTCTCACAGCTCTATTTCCCAAGATCTTGCACAAAAAGCTTTCCAAAGGGAAGACAGAACAAACAGTAATGAAGAGCAAGCTGCAGCATGTAGCACTAAGCACACAGGGCAACCCAAGAGCCAACTGACCAAGCTGAACTACCAGCTTCTCCCTTCTCAGAAGGCCAGGATTACTAAACATAATTTAAAAAACCATTTTCTTAAAAAAAGAAGTTACTATATAAAGTAGGCACCACCTCTGGGTTCCCTGATGGCATAATCATCTTATTCCAGAGTCCAAACATAAATTCAGCTATCTCTAGTCCATTATTTGTTAATTTTTTTAATATCACTTAAGTCCAGAGGAATACTAATACATTTTGTAACCATTTATGAAGATGGATAGACAACTAAATGCCCTGAAGTCCTGTCTCCCAGCTATTTTTACAGCACATGATACATTGATAACATATTTCAGTAAATATTTGCAGTTTCAGTGTGAGATAAAACTATTAATGATCCCACCAGAAACATCAAAAGCACTTTAAGATTAATAAATGACATGTTTGGTTGCTTCAGTACTGACACATATCCACTCCTTTCAAAATAAAACACAGTAGTAATTTAACACATTCAGAAACAAAACAGCAGGAAAGTGACTAAAATAAGATGTAACTTTAAGCAAGACAGTATGCCCTTTTTAAACTCTATGTCCATTCTCAACAGCACTACTTTTCCACTTAAATATTATATTCATAACTCATTACTTTAAAACAATTTCTAGTCTTTTGAGATCCAAGTTGCTTTTCTGTGAGAAGATACACTAGAAAGATGCCTGCATAATCTGACTCTTCCATGCTGGCCTCAAAGGCTATGTCTAAACTGACTCTCTAATTTGGATCAAGAGCACATTTGTGAAGCAAAACTCCCAGTAAATTTCACTGTAGATCAGAGAACAATCTCAGGGCACAGAAACTGCATTCCTTTTGGGTGAAATGGAACAGGGTGATGTACATCAGGAAAAAACACCTAATGGTTATTCTATTGTGGGTCTACCCTGGCTGGATGCCACTTACCCACCAAAGCCACTCCATCATTTCACTCCTCAGCTGGATAAGGGGGAGAATATAACAAAAGGCTTGTGGGTTGTGATGAAGACAGGGAGAGATTACTTAGCAATTACTGTCATGAGCAAAAACAGACTCAACTTGGGAAAATTCATTTAATCTATTACCAGTCAGATCAGAATAGGATAATGAGAAATAAAACTGAATCTTAACACATCCAGACCCCAACCCCTCTTTTCAGGTTCAACTTCACTCCCAAATTCTCTATCTCCTCTCCTCCAGCAGCATAGCCAGGATGGGGAATGGAGGCAGCAGTCAGCTCATCACATGTTGTCTTTGCTGCTCCTTCCTCCTCACGGGGAGGACTCACTCTCTTCCTCTGCTCCAGTGTGGGGTCCCTCCCATGGGAGACACTCCTCTACGAACTCCTTCAACATGTATCCTTCCCACAGGCTGCAGTTCTGCATGAACTGTTCCAGTGTAAGATCCCATCCAAGGGGTGCAGTCCTTCAGGAAGAGACAGCTCCAGCAGAGGTGCCCTGTGGGGTCACAGCTCCTGCCAGCAAACCTGCTCCAGCACAGGCTTCCCACAGAGTCACAGCATCCTTCAGGCACATCCACCTTCTCCAGCATGGGGTCCTCCAAAGGCTGCAGGAGGCAGCCTGTCTCACCAGGGTCTTCACCATGGGCTGCACAGGAATCCCTGCTCCAGCACCTGAAACCCTTTCCCCTCTTTCACTGACCCTGATGTCTGCAGAGTTCTTTCTCTCATGTTTTCACTCTTCTCTTCAGGCGCAATTCCTCGCACAGAGTTTCCCCCTCTCCCATACCCTTCTTTAATCTGTCATTCCAGAGGTGCTACCATCACCACCCACAGGCTCAGCCTTGGCCAGTGGTGGGTCCATCTTGGAGCCTGCTGGCATTGGCTCTGTCAGGCATTGGCTGGTATTGGCTCTCAGGGGAAGCTTCTGGCAGCTTCTCACAGAAGCCACTCCGCTACCAAAACCTACACAAACCCAATACAGGCATCCATAGCACCCAGCTAGAACTGAAGTCTGAAGTAAACCCACATGGACCATGGACAGGATAAATATGAGTTCTTCAGCAATTTCACTGTCCTGTTACACCACACTGCTTGCTAACCACAGTGCTGCCACAGGGCATAGTAAGGCACCTCTTCATTCAAAACCCTACTGTCACTTCAGAGTTCTCAGTCAGCATTGTAGCTTGATAGCACATTCACCTAACAAGTCCTTCAGCAATCATTCCATGTCTTTTCTTTTCTTCTCCATCACCCTCTACAGTCTCAACACAGCTATGTTACAAACCTTTTTCTCAACTTCCTTTCCTTTTTCATGAAGCCAAAAGCAGCACAGGAGCACACCACTGAACTCAAAAATTACCTTTTCAAGCATAGTTAATCTCAGTTCATCATGTGAGACGTCAACAAGCTCCAAAGGTGCAAAACTAGAACAGATCTCAGTCTTTTCACCATTTTCTCCATCTACAGAGAACATCATAATCCTCATGCCTCTTAGCCTATACCCTGGTGATTTCTTCAACTTCTTCCTTTCTCTTGTCAAGCACATACAACATTAGATATGTTTATTCAAATCAGGCCAATTATATTTAGTACTGCTTACCTTGTTTGATGAGGAGTGCAAAAAAGCTTTCTTCATATTTTCTTTTTCAGCTATTAATAGCTGTAATCTGCCAACCTCCTCTTTATAATACGATATCATGTTTTCTTTGTTTGCATCCAAATTCTTAAACGTCTGGATTTCTTTTACTAGTTTGGTGTTTTCTATTTCTGTATTCTTCAAGTGTATCTGCAATGATGCTAAAACATGTCAAACTTCTTCCACGTTAGGAGAACTACTGTTCACCTGTCTATTTATGTGCTCACTAAATTCTAATTTATTTTAACTTGAGGCAGATTAGAACCAGTAAAGAGAAAAATTAAACATTTGATATTACTACTGCCCTCCAGCCCAAACTTTCTGGCTGGAATTCTTTCAGTATGGTCACCTAACAACAGCTCCACTCTACAGCTAGAAGTTAAAGCCCTAATTTCTCTCCATATCAAATTTAGTTATTCAGGACTCACTCCTCTCTTCAAATGCTGGACAACTAAGGACAAGCAGAAGAGGAATGACTTGAAGAAAACTAAAGAGAAATTAAACTTCTAGTAGTAACTGCCCACAGTCATCTAAGCAAATAGGTCTACATCACGAATATTCATTTTCAAGGACAGCAAACTACTTCTAACAACTCTGCCTACAGTGATGCAAAATAGCTCCCGCACTCAAGTGTTTTCCACTCAGACCAGAAGATTTGTGTTATTTACAAAGGGACTCCACGCTTGTAAAAGATGCTTTGAGATTTTATAATCTAGGAACAGAAATAATCTTTTAAATATACTTGATGTGTTTCACACAACCTAAGGAATTCATTATTTTGGCATATAAAGTTTTTTCTGCTTTTGGAGGGAGGGAGAGTGGCAGTGTATTTTACTCTATATATGGGTGTCTCTCAATACCAGCAAAAGAAATCAGCCATGCTAGTAAAAACCAGTGCAATAGAGAACCTACTAAAGCTTCTCAGTGTTATACACAAGGCTCAAGAAGAGAGATTCAGAAAACAAAGTGTGGAGAGAGAATTTAAATGACTAAGAAGTATTTTAGTTATGAAAAAGTGTGTTAAAGATGATCAGTTACTGGGTGATGCACTGTATAACTAAAGAATTTTCTCACTAGAATCTATTATTTTTTGTTACTATATCTGAGCTTTAACAAATTGATGAATCATTCTCCTACTTAGAGACCTTTTTATACCATGGTTGAATTCAGATGCTGTTTTCCTCATTCATTTTTATATGAGGACATCTATAACTATCCTAAAGATATGTTCACAGAAGTTACCCACTTCCTTTTTTCCCTAACAAATTCAATTTATTAGACTTCTCCATAAAACATTATTACCTTTATTTCAAACCATTTCATTCCAGTGTATACAGGTACAAGTAATAAAGTTACCTTATAAAGCTCTTTTTCATCCTTTTCTGTCTTTAACACACATTCAAGTTGCTCCTTCTCAAGCATCACTTTCTTCAGTTTGTCCTTCAGACTAAAACATTGAAGAATTAATGGTACAGAACTATTAATACAGAAAATCCATGCATTTAATAAAAACAGTCTAAAAAAACACCTTTGGGGGGAAAAAAAAGTAAAATAAGGAAGGTAAGGAACAAAAGACTAAGTACCTGTCTAACTCAGTTTCTTTTGCAATGGCTTTCTGAGTAACAGTCATGATATCTTCTTCAAGCTGGAGAACTTTGGAAGCAGCCTCATCATGCTTCTTCTTCAAATCATTATTTTCCCTTTTAAAATCTTCTGATGCTTGAATATTTTCCTTTTTAAAAAATTGCAAATAGATGGCATTTAAGAATGTGATTCTTCAGAAATAAAACATGCAACTTGAATTAATGTCAAAATATGGCCATTAGATTTCTTCTCTTCCTTAAAATTTATAACAAGCCCATTTGAAGTATACATAAATAAATATATATTGAACATTGCTATGCCCAGTTCACATATTACTAAGCGGTCGACAAGGAGTTTGTTTGGGCAAGCATTCAGTTACTCAGAACCTACCAAAGACTTCAGAGTACAGGATAAACACATTATTTCCTATCTTTTGCCTATTTCCTTTAGGCAAACAAACCACTGACTGTGTAGCTTAAAAAACAAAAAACTTTTATTTCTCTTTGTACTTGTTTTTACTTAAAAAGAAGATCTTGCATTTTTCCAGACAGTTACACCACAGTGGCAAGCCACAGTCAAGACAACTGCAGGCAAAAGGAGAAACAAAACAAAACAAAAAAAAATTCTGACTTAGAGCTGGTTACTACTGACATTCTCCTAGCTAGAACATATAGAAGGTCTCACATAGCTCAAGGAACCTCACGCAACCATTGTGGGATTTATGAAGCTCAGACAGAGGATGATGACAACACCCAAAACAGACTGCTTTGTCAGAAAACTGACAAATACAAGATGGGAAACCACTGTTAAGTGTTGCATTTGTTATCTAATTACAGTAATGTCCATATTGTTATAAAGCTGTCTTATGAAGCAGTGGACAGCTGAATGCCATCTCAACCGCAGCAAAACGGCCATTTATAGTCAGGCTATCTTAAATAAGCCTGAAAATGGTTTTTTTCCAACATAACTATTTTCTTGAAAAAAATAAGTAAGTAACACTAAAGTAAATTACACATACTGAGATAATATGCCACCTTTTTCTGATATCAAAACATGATAAAGCTCAGCTTATTATCAACCATGACAGAGATATGAATCAAAGTGTAAAACAAGGTCAAGACAGACTGACCAACATACCTAACTACAGCATGACTTAAGAGAGTTTGTGTACTTGTGCTAAGGTACAAGTTGTCTTTCTGCTCTAGATTTGGAAGATTAAAACACTACTTCATCTATTCGTTTTTAAACAAAGCTCAATGCCCTGAAATAACAACACTGTACTGTTACATCAAGAGAAACACATCAGCCAGACTTTACGAAGAACCCCTACTGGCCAAATTCCAACCTAACAAACAATGTTTTAAGTACAATAAAATATAATGAGGACTGGTTTTAGTCATTAATTGTCAAGATACACTGTTTGCAAGTATAATTAAGCCCTGCTTTTACAAGCAACTAAACAGAAGTTTGAGCATTATGATTTTTTGTGGGGGGGATGGGGTTGAGGGGCAGGCAGTATTGAACTGAGGAGTGACAAATGTATCTGATGACTCACTCACTTGCTACACACTAAACCAGCATGTAGATTTTTATTTTTGTTATATATGCTACATAAAAGAAAAGGACTAATATATTACAACTATTTAAACTCTAAACAGCTTTCTTAAGTCTTAATATAAAAAAGAATTTCAAGGGATCATGAATGTGCCATATTTTTTTAAAAAACAGCACTGGAGAAGATAACCCACAACTTTCACAAGGTCTTTATTTTTGAAGAGCTATCACTTTCTTGCAACCAAAAATATACGTACTTGGTGTAATGAGGGCAGGATATTTTAATTAAAGTCAGTATTCCAAGTAAAACTTGCTATATAACCAGCAGCAACAACACACTCTATAACTGCTTGTCCTCCCCTAGTGCAGTGGAGACTAATTACTTGCCCCTGTTTTGAAAGACTAGTATAGTAAAAAGTCTATTTCAATGCATATCTGTGTTTTCTCTAAACACCACTTTGGTATAACTGTAACTGTTGTAACCCAACTGCCTTCAAAAGAATTTAATCTGATACATTATATATACAAACTGTACAAACAGTTCAAACAGGCTGCCAAAGGTAACATATATTAAAAGGAATTAATAGCCTGAAAAAAATTCTCTCCACAAACAGCATTACAATTGATGCTGCTTTGCTAGTTATTCTAAAGGGACATGGTACTAAAATGTAAAAGTTCCATACTTAACAGATTCTCACCTAATAAACTTGTTTAGATACAACTAAAGCCTACAGTTTTTAAAGAAAAAAAAGAAGGATTAATTTTTAGAGACGACTTGTTATTTTACAGAATTCTTAGTAATTCAATTTAGATTCAGCAATCCCTAGTCCCATACACTGGTTACACTGGTTTCAGAGCCTGTAAAATTTAAAGTGAGTGCTCTTACACTATTTTACAGGTAAAGTCAACTGTGTTTAGAAGGAGTCTAAAGGGGAAGAATATAATAAACACATGAACTGAATGTACAGCCCCTCTTACAAAAAAAGATAATTATTTTCTGTACTCATTGCTTTAATTCATTTCTCTTATCTGGTACATCCACCAATACTATATATTTTCTCCATCTTCTTAACAGACGAATAAAAAAAAGCACAGCAAGAGCATGGATCATTTTAATGAACTGGTTTAAAAACACCCAACAATTTTAAGGTTATTTTTAACCCAGTTACAAATGCAGCTCCCCCATCTTCTTCCCTAGAGTTGCAACAGCCAGAGGGTGGAAGTGGGAAGCAAACTGCACCGTAAGGGTCAAGAGTAAGCAACCAGAAATTACTTATATCAGCTCTACTGCTGCAAAAGAAGAACTTATCAAAACAAAAATTCCTGTAACTACTAGGAGTCTCATTCGTAAAATGAAACAACTGAAATTCAATGAGTTGTCAAGTAAATTTCCCTAGAATCAAAATTCCACTTTGAAAATCTTGATGTACCTTCAGATAGGAAACAAGAAAAAATATGGGGGTTCCAAAATCTTTACTGCTATTCTAAAATGGCAGAAGATTTAAGGCTGATTATTTTAAAAATAATTTTATTGTAATTCCATGCAACACTGTCCTCATAAAGCTATTATAAGCTCTACCTAAAGGATATGCAAAGATCATGCCTGGGTTCATCCTTGAAACACGTTTAAAATCCATTTAAGAAATAAATTCCCACTGCAAAAGGACTAATAATCCTTCATTTGAAAATGGAATAGTCATAATGTTTCTAAATTCTCATTTTTATAAGAGAAAATCATGGCAAAAATCCCCACGTTCAACAATGAAGAACAGCACACTTTCCCTACTTATTTCTTGTTTCTAATGGATTTTTACAACAGCAGTAAAGCACTCCTGAGCACAGTCTGGTTAATGGAATGGTACAGGCAGCCCCTCCTATGATCAGCACATACAACACATTTTTCAAACATACTGATGGTAGAGAGAGATCCAGCAGACAGAGTAAAATACTTGAAAAATACAATCCAGGACTATTTCCAGATGTGACATCTTGCAGTATTGGCAATGGTCAGCATGGATTTTATGCTTCATCTTCCCTTTGCATATTATGTAGAACTCCCTACCAACCTTTTTAAAGTCATCCCACACCTAAAGTATTCACCTCTGCTTAATGGCTAGTATCTGCAGCCTTTTTTTAACTTTCCAGAGAATGCATACACTATAATGAAGAAGGGTGAAAAGTTACAAATTAGCTATGCAGCTCACACTGGAGAGGTCAAATCACTAAATACAAGGCAATCTATTTGAAAACAAAAATTAAAAAAAAACCCAAACAGCAAACAAAAAAAAAACAGCACCACCTTTCAGCTGGATTGATTTATCTGGATGTCATTTAATGTCAGAGGAACCATTATACTTGATATCCTACAGAAAATTCACGGGTTTAGATCAAGTATCTGCAGGAGCCTTTTCTTTATCCCACTGACACCACAGCAGCTCCAACAGAATCATGTGAAATACTTGTCTGACATCACACTCTGTTTAAAGGACCTCTGAGTATAAATGATGAACACAACATAAGCACCCCTGCAGCCAGTGCAAAATCTGAGTCTGCCCATTACACATGACACAGAAGTTCTGAAAGAAAACCTTAAGTTGTAATTTTTCTTTCTAAAAAATACTTAAGCATTCAGTAAAGTAAAACAGCAAACCAATTCCAAATAAACTCAATGACATTAAGCTTTTATCCTTGTGACTATGACTTGTAATAAAAATACTATTAATACTATTACAAATAAAAACACTGCAGTCTATTTCAAAAATATAAGATATCACAGTGATAGTACTTTAACATCATAAAAGTGATCAAAACTAAGGTCTAAGTCTACAAGAGTTCATCTAAGTTACATCAATCACTCAATTACTGTCATGAAGATTACAAATATGCAAGTTTTTGCAGGAGACATTTACATGCACTATGATTTTGCGGCATGTATTTACATGTCAGAATGTTAATTTCTTAAAACGTGCTATAATTTCACTATAAGCTATTGATTTTGCAAAGTAATTTTCATGAATACATAATTTGAATTGTAGAATATCTCAAGTTTAATTTTCCAGTGAAATAATTTTCAATTGCCCAATTTAAGAAACATTCATACACAGAACAGTAAAAAAAAACAAACCATGAAACAGGGTTTTCTCTTCATCTGATGTTTATAGTACCCAAGAGTGCTGTAATTGCTGGTACCAACCTGAGCAAATTCAGAGTGTTTAATTTGTGTCTAAAATTAAATGAAACTGGGGGAGGTTTGCTTTTTGGGCTGGGGGGCAGTTTGCCTTTTGGACAGTTTGTTGTTACTTAATTTTTGGTGGTTTTTTTTTCCTAAAACAGTGCATCTTCCTGACCATCAGATTTTCACACATGCAGCACACATGAACAGTATGAACAGAGCCTGATCTAAAAAGACACTGAAAAAACAATTGATTCACTTACTTCTATGCACACAGGCTGAACTGGGCACTTGTATTGCTTACTTGTACTGCTGACATATCACACTGCCCAACACTGTTTTTTCACTGTCTAAGCAGAGAAACTCTTCTTATAAAATGGCATCAAAAGCCAGTTTAAATGAATACCTGATATTTGAATAAAATTCCCCAATAAATAAAACTCCTGTGCAGGTAGAACAGCAGAATGTGAATTTACATGGATGCCTTATTAAAATTCCCCATCAGATAGATGAATAAGCCCACTTTTAAAAAGTTAAATGGTAAACTAAATTTACAAAAAGCATGAAAGAACAAGTTTATCAAGTCAGCAAATTCACTTCTGCCTCAATTTATGCAAGCATCATAACAGAAACACCACTCAAATGTTCTCAAAATCAAAGGATAAAGGGGCAGTCTTCAAATCTGTTGCTTCTGACTCAAGCTAAGCACAGAAACTACTGCCAGAGGAGTAAGACTTGTCACCACTGTCACATTAAAGAAATCAGTTTAGAAGTGCCCTCTTCCCACTAGAGGGAGACCAATGACTGCAAAAGCATCTTTTCCAAGCTCTGCTCTCTACAAAAGCACAAAACCAATGTTCACAAAATCGTATGGTTGCAGAGTATTAAAGGAATGACCAATGAAAGACACACAATGACTACTACATGCTTCTCTTCTTCAGCACAGTAATACTGAATCTTAAAACAGTAGGCAAGTGCACTGCTGCTATAGACCTTACACACGGTTTAAGCATACACAAAACTGGGAACACAAAGACCAAAAAGCAAGCATTCTTATTATCTACAAAGCTATACATATTTTATATTCAAAATGTCTAAGATAAAGATTAGAAATATTTATATTATTTTCTAAATAAAAGCATATTAAGCTTTTGTTCCGTTTTTTTAAAGAAGTTTGTTTCCTTCAATTTTTAAAAAGCAAAATATATCTAGATAAAAGCAGCATAATAATGTTATTCAACACACTGATTATGTACCAGTTTACAAAAGTAAACCAAATGAAAATTTGAAATATGAAAAGCAACCTGAAGCAGTTCTGTAACCATGTATAATGTGTCATCTTCTTAAGCAAAATAATCATAGTGTATAGCTACATCATTATTTTAACAGCGTCACATTGCCAGAGTTGCATGGTGTATATATAGCATGATCCTAAATAAAAGTATGCTACCAGGGAACATCACCCTCATAAAAACAGATTAACTCTGAAACACTAACAGAAGGTTTGAAGAAAAAGATGCGACATTTCTGAAACATTTCCATTAATTTCGCATTTACTCTGAATTCCCACACAGAGTAGTAACAGATTAAGCTAAATCTTCACACTCAGTAAGAACTATTTTAATGTCATCTGGGGGAAAAAAAGTAGGAATGGTTTAACTGACATGAAAACTGTTGCAAAGGAATATTATGTTTTCCTCTAACTGAAAATACAGCAAGCCTGTGGCAAGCTCTTTTCAAAAGGCTAAACGACGGGGACAGGAAATTTTCATGCTGGGGGCAAGAAAAGGAAAAGCCACTTACACCCTCTCTAAACTGATTTTGTCAGAACTACATACTGCAAGCAGGCCTTGGATAAGAGGAAAAAGATCAACCTAAAAGAAAGACTGAATTTGTCCTTCATCTTACAATATCTCAAGCTTTGGTAGGGTGGGGTTATTAACACAACTTAGTGGTAATAAACCATAAGTACACACTAAAAAAGCAGGGCTGGAGAGCAGGTTTCCCTGTGAGTGCAAACACTGACTAATGCCAAGCTGTGTGTCTTGCAAATATTTTTTTTTCTGCAATGGTGGCAACAGCAACAAGAAAAAATATTGTCTGCAGAATCATTCTTGTGTTTAATACAAATCTTTTTTAATTAATGTGATAAAGCACTAAAAAAATTAACCAAATCTAAAAAACCAAAAGCCTTTAGGGACAAGTAGTGACTTAGAGTGCAATAACGTGTTACAAATAAGATATGTTTCAAGAACTCCAGTAGCACATTATGACTTCAGGACTTGAATGCATTTATTCCTCCTACATTTGGTAGGAAATGACATGGCTACCTTTTAAGAAGGCAACACAAAACTGTTTATCTCCTGAACAGCACCTTAGCAAACCAAAGTCTGCAGTCTGCTGTAGGCATTAATTTCAAGTGCCACGAACACAGGAACTCTCCTATTTGTAGAACTCAAAAAATGGGAATCTTTTCAATACCTGAAAACATGCATAGAGCCCAACAGTCAAGCTTCCTGGAGCACTGATTGTATTACAACTGAATAGATTGTTTAGTATGCCATGTTCTTAAAAGACTGATTTACATTTAGCTTCTCTCTTCCTAATATTTTCCCCAGCCACTTACAAAATACTCCAACTCTGCAAAAAGCAGACCAGTTCCACTGCCCAAAGTTCTGTAAGAGTAACTAGGTGTCTTTCAATCAGGAGTAGGAGGGAAACACTAATTGGGATTAGCTGTGGCATTGTCTGTCTTCAACTACCCTGTCTATTTTAAGAAAGCAATGCTTCTACAGAAGTGTTTCTCAATGACCCAAACTACTCTGAGCTATTTCTGAAAATAAAGTACTGATAAAAATCAACACCAAAAAGAAAAAAGTAGTCTAAAGGCATATGAGAAAATATTAATAAAAAGGGGATTTTAAGAGAACTGTTTTTTAAGGAAACATTTTCATATTAGGAACTTGGAGCTTTCCCATCTTCTATTTGTTACACTGCACCACAGTAAAGTAACTTATGTACTTCAACCCCTAACCACACCATCCCACATTCTGTTGAATTCAATTACAAAAATATAACATAGCTTAACAATGGATTTGATCAAAAGACAAAACACATGAGCTAAGATACCCATATTATTTTCTCTGAATAAACTAAGTAAGATTTTTAGAAACTGGGCAGATTGGCAAGTATTATGCATCTAAGGGTTCATAACTCCGGGGCTCCCTTATCACAATACAAATGTAATAAGCAAATTTTAGTTGCCAATATATTGGCAGCATAAAGAGCTCTGCACTCAATTAGGATGAAATACATGTGCCTGTACAGACACATCCACTTCCTTGACACATGCAATTACTGCTTTTTAAACACAGTGCTTTGTACTACTGTGGGTTTTTTGACAGCTTTTTGCACAAGCAGAAATATATTGTGCACTTCCTGAAGGAAGTACTTTCAAAAACAAACAAAAAAAAAAGAATGCTGTTAAGAGATTGCACACGGGTTCAATGTAACTTAGCTTTGCTTTTAACAGAAATACATTTCTATCAATTATAGCTGCCTTAAACTACAAAGGTAATGACATCTAGTATATACAATAATTATATTTTCTTATATGGGCTATTTTGTTTTATTAATTGTTGTTCATTAGTCTAATATACTCTGAAGTGTATTGGAAGATTTTTTAAGTAGAATTCCAAATAGTTAAACCTTTGCCTAAGTTAAAGATTTTTAAAAATAGAGATTTTAAATTCATCAGTTTCACTTTTTACCTATTTATGTATTAAAAGTTTGTAGAGCATAACTAAAAATTCACATGCATATGAAAAAAGAGAACTAGAAACAAAAGAAGAAAATAAAAAGCCCCCGTAGTACTTAGTTAAAGCAACCACTCAAAGGCAAAAAACGTGTAAGCCAAGCCAAAACAACCTGGCCCACACTAAACACCTGTGAAGATTCTGCTGTTACAGAAAATACAAATACATACTGATTACTTATCACTTTCAAGATTATCCCCTGTAGTCTTACATAAAAACATCCAAATTAATGCATTGCTTAGGTTTATTGCCAATACCAACTATTCACATCATACAAAGTGCACTAGATTATCTGGGGGCTGTGTTCAGGAGCTGTTTTGTAAGATCTGTGTTAGTGTTTGGTTGGAATGGAGGTGTTTTGTGGGGTTGTTCTGTTTGGGTTTTTGGGTTTGGTTGATGCTTTATCTAAAAAAAAAAATAAAAATAAAAATAAAAATAAAAATAAAACCTAGGTACTGAAATTCAGCTGAGTGCTGCGTCACTGCTGCTCAGGAATCTTTAAATCAATCCATTAACGCACTGCATGTATTCCCAGCAAACATAAATTACATAATCCTGTGATCCACTGCTGTATTTCATGTACTAGGCTGGGGGGACAAGGAGAGTAAGCAATCTTTAAGACTGGAGAGCCACATATAAAGCATTGCTTATTAAAATTTCCGATGTTTAAAACATTAACTTACTGCACCTGATTTAGTAGATGCTCACTTAATTTTCAGGAATAACACTCAATTTATATTCTGGTTATATTATTAAAAACAAATGGACACTTTTTCAACTTGGCAGATATGTTTCTTTTTTTTAAAAAGTGAAAAACAGACAATAGGAAGAAAAAGTAAAATAAGACAGCATCAAATTCTTAGAGACAAAAAAATAATTGCCTAAGTTAGAAAACTTCCATAGTATTTTAGCCAGGTGAAGAGCTGCATCAGCCTCAGGTCAGGTATCTATTTGTAGCTAAATAAAAGCGAGAAGTTTGTCACACTGCATTCTCCCTTCATGAAAATACAAGGCCAAAGCAGAACAACAATACCAGAGTAAAAAAAAGAGTAAAAAAACAAAAACCCAAACATTCCTGAAATTAAATTCTATTTGCTAAAATCTGGTATCTTAGAGGCAAAACTACTTTGGATTAAAGAAGTTCACTGCAAAATGTGAGAAAGTATTGAGACATTTTTGTTCCTATACAGTCTAACTGTATTCTTGCTTGACAGCAGTCAGAATACCATTACAGAAAGTGTTCTAAAATGGAATTGTAAAGCTAACATGCGTTGGAACTGACAGGTTTTTTCCAAACTTTTTTTAAAATAAGAGCCTCAAGGGACAATGAACAGTACCTATGTAGCTCATTCAGATTTAGCCACCAAACTTATCTGTAAATCCATGAAATGTGAATTTATATCCTTCTCTCATTGATTTGAGCTAGTTCTCCAACGCATGTGAAATTAAAATCATTCTTTAATAGAAAAAAAAGTTTTTCTAAACAACATCTTATCCTTTCTTTTTTTCAGCCAACACTCTAGTCCATTTCATTCACTGTTCAAAAGTATACTACAAAGCACTAACATTTTCAAGTTCTATCAACAAATTCCTACTAAAGGTGTATAACACAGGACTGTTGACATGTACATACTAGTACCTAGAAATAGTCTATTAACTGCTGTCCACAGCTAAATTATATAGGTTTCATTACTTCAAATTTGTCCATGTCACCACCTCCCTCCCACATGTTTTTAATCTTCTCCTAAAAGTTGGGTTTTTTAAAAAGCAGCAGCTTAAAAACAGATTAGGTCCAACTCTTTGGTGTACTTTTTATAGTATTAGATTTCCTCCTTACCACATACAGAATTCCAAATTAAGCTGGCTTTGGTTTAGGCTACATTTACATTTTCGCTATTAATTAACACTTTAAACAGATTTTTAGGTTTATGCTTCTTTTCCTTTTGAATTGTGAAACCTTTTAAGAGAAGTCAGTTACTAGTTACTTTTCACTCTTTACACACCTTGGCAGAAGCATTCTCTGTTGATCTTTGCTTTTCATACCAAAAATTTTTACCATTTTCAATAGCCTGTGTTCTATGCAGTTATTCCCTAAGGAGAGCTTTTTTGGAAAAGCTTTCCTCCATTTTGAATTAATATAAGCAAACTTTAAATTATCAACTACTTTCCACTATGAATTCCACAGTTAAATATCAAACATCTGGTAACAGTTGTCATTGATTATCTTACCAAGCCTGGTACCAAAAGCCTTAAATATTTTAGCCATTTTACGACATAAAAGGAATAGTGGCAGGAGGTTAATAGGAACTGACCTATTCTAGTGTAAATGTCTATCTAACTGCTGAGGGGTTTTGATAGCTGATTTTCACACAGTTTGACTGGTTCCTGAAAAAGAAGTAATACAGACATTATGAGTTAGCTTTAATCAGTTAAACAACTAACCTTTTGCTCTGTTTGCAGTTGTTCACATCTCTGCTTTTCATGGTTAAGTTCTTTTTCCAGTTGTTCAACTTGATCTCTGAGTTGTGTTGTTTCCTTCTCCAGAACAGAAGTTACCTTTAATAGCTCTTCTTTTTCTTTTATTATTTTTTCAATTTTAAACTGAAAAAAAAAATAAAATAACGAGGTTTGGTAATTTTTCTCCCCTTCATTCTAATCAAACAAGTGGATAACTAATTACTCTAGTGTTTGAGCAGATGCACAAATTGTGTGTTCCCTGGTTAGGTTATTACAGTTTTCCCCTTATTCTCAAATTTCTGAAGTTTAATTGCTTTTACTGCATAATGCCAGACTACCACTAGATAGCATACTTTGCAGTGTCCTGAATTATCCTCAAATTTTCCTTCCTTAAATGAAGTGCCTTTACTGCTCCCAAGTGACAGCAACTGTGGAAGAGTTAATTCTGATGATGGCAGCATGGTGAAAAAATGACAGCTGACTGTAGAGACACACATGCTCTCCACAGCAGTATTTGAGGAATTTCTTGAGAAAAATGAATATGCACATAGACCCCACCAACACCTGAAAAGTAAGCCCTGGAACGTGAACTGTGCCCTTTCAGTACTTACAGGGAGCTTATAAAAAAGACAGGCAGACTATTTAGCAGGGCCTGTAGTAACAGAACAAGGGGTGAAGGTTTTAAACTAAAAGAGGATGGATTCAGATTAGATATAAGGAAGAAACTTTCATGATGAGGGTGGTGAAACACTAGAAAGGGTTGCCCAGAGAGGTGGTAGATGCAACATCCTTGGAAAAGGTGAAGGTCAGGCTGGATGGGGCTATGAGCAACCTGATCTAGTTGAAGATGTCCCTACTCACTGCAGGGGGTTGGAGTACATGACATTATATGGTTCCTTCCAACTCAAACCATTCTACAGTTCTATAAACAAGGATCATAAAAAATACTTGAGAACTTCTTTAATTTTAGTACTACGAGTACATATCAGAAAAGCAAAAATATCCCAGATGTTCAGATGTATCTCTGTACTAAATCTCTTATCCCTAAATTTTGAAAACCATAAATCAAATACCATCACGTATGTGCCTAAATCCAACAGGATAAAATGTCTGATGGCAAGGTAAGGGAACTGCACTGAGCAATTTTCCAAGAAGCAACTCAAACAAAAGTTAATCTGGGTTTCTTTTTTGTTTGTTTGGGTTTAAATAGTGTTCAGCCTACAAACAGCAACAAGCAAATGTAGAACAGCTTGACTCTGGATATAAGCACACAAGACCAATCACTTCTCTCTAGCAAAGAACACAGCACATAGAAAACTGCTTTAAATAAAATAAGAGCTACTCCAATATACTTAGGCACCTGCAATTATTCAGCTCAGTCTCCAGGCCTCTTAACTTGGGCAAAAATAAAAGTATATTGGTTCCATAACTCTTTTTCCTTACAAGAAGCACCATTTCACACAAAGGGTATCTTCCCCCCCTTCAGTCAGTTGGTAACTACAGATGTGAGAGGAGGGCCACATCAACTCTTATGTTTCCCTGTCCATGCTTAGTGCTATACATTTTTAAATCTTGATTTGTTTAACCTGAACTTCAATCAAATACTATAGAACAAGTCAGAAATATATACATTACACAGATACAAGCAAGTCTCTTCCTGCTAGTTTTTTCTTCAGTATCTGTGATTGTATGTATATAGTATTTTAAAAAAAGCATTTTAAGAATTTTTGTATCAAACCTCAAGAAGTCCAGCTTTTGTGGTCACCACTAACATATCAGAGTTTCCTTCATCTTCCATAGTAAGCAATTCTTCAACAGGAGAAGAGGTACGAAACTGGAAAGGTGTGCTCGCTCCACGGATCTCTCCTTTGTACGTCACATAACAGAACTGATAAAATTCTCCATCATCATTTGGTAGATAATATCCTATCAAAATAAATCCGTATTTGAAGAAATATTCTACACAAGCATACATCTGCAGACAAATTACCACATCATGTTTGAATTACAGATTTCATGCTCATTGCCTCAGTAAGGCATAAATATACCATCAAAACAGCAATTTCTACTAGCATTTAAGACAAAGATTAAACAGTGTTAGGCAATAGCTGCTACATGTACACATGACCTCACATACATTAGGTAATAGCTGCTATTTATACATTTATGAAACAGAATCATTATCAATCAGATGCCATGAAGTTGCACCATGACCACATTACCATGTGACTGCTGTACAGTCACAGAACAGAGAGTAAGTGATTTTTTGGCCTTGAAATACCTACACAACCAAATTCAACAGAAAAAGAAAAAAAAATATGCAATGACAAGACATCTGCAACTTTGCCAGGTACCATTTGTACATAGCATTTTGTTGTTGTTGTTTGGGGGGAGAGGGGTTTGTGGGACAAACATCTTTTTTTCTTTTTGCTATTTTTCAATGCCAAAGCACAGAAATGCTCTGAATTGATGACACCAGCTGAAATGGAAGAGCCTGGGGTATAACAAAAAGCTTATTTTTTAAAATTGAAAAAAATTCTTCTAGACTTTACAAGGTAAGAATAAATCCTCTTTCTTGAAGCTATCTAATGGTACATGGTGCCAGCAAATTATTTGCAAAGAATTTCTGCATGACCATCCAACTGAACTGTTGCCCACTAAAGCTTCAAGCCTATTGCATGACCCAGATTCATACAGTAAGATTTATGAATGTTAAACAATCATTTCAAGAACTACTGATATTTTTACCTTTATTAGTATATTCAAGACCCACACCTTACCCAATGTAATGGTAAGAAAACCAGCCAGTTTTATTCAGAATACTTGTTTTAGGATAAGGTAGGCAGCCTGAGGATGATACTAGCACAATAAACGCTCACCCAGTGCTCAGTCCAGCAGGTGATGTCACCCATTTCAGTTCTTATTTCACCACATTTCAATCTTCTCCCTTTCTAACTTTATCATTAACTTTTCACCAACTTTTGTTCCAGATTCCTGGAAGTCTTTTCCCAGTACTCATAGCTACCTTTCCTAGAAATAGTAAAACATTACATTTGCTGTACAGACAGCACTTGTATCAAGAACTTCAGGTTTCTGTTAGTCTTATACTTTATTAAAAGTTGCTCAGGGAATAGTATCTGAATCTCAAAACATCAGGATTCATGCTTTTGGGCCTGGCTACACTTTCCTATATAGCACTATAGTTCAATTTACCTGATTCAGTGCTTAAGTATGATGAAAGTATGCAGAAATAAATGCAGGACAATCTACATTGCTGCTTCAACACATTTTAATATTGGTTCAGACAACCTGATTTTAAAACTACTTAAAGTCTTTTTTCTTGTTCTAACATGTACTGGAGAAACAGATTTCTGACTATTTTCTTCCAGCACACTTACTTGATCATAAAAAAAACCAACCACATTTATCATGCTGCACAACATTCACTATTTAGCTCAGATAATTAAGCTCCTGTAAGCTCTACTGATCTCATCTCAGCAGCATTAAAATATCTTGCCAAACACAACCAGGAGACTATTTGAATGGAGATTCAATCTGGCAGCTCTATGAAAGTAGAGATCTGTCAGGATGGAATGTAACAGATGGGACAGAGATATTTAGTCTTTTCCTGTGTGGTAAAATTTCTACGTACAAAGGACTGATAACGGCATGAAGAGTTCTACTCTTCTAAATCGCTTTTTGTTTCAGTCCAACCCAATTTCATTCATTCAGTGAACTTTGGTAACTGTAAAAGAAAGTAATTATTTCCTTCCAGTTTCTACAGAGCACACACACTTTCCAATCAACTTCAAGGTTATAAAAATGGTTATCAGGCTATCAGACCATGTGGATATGATCATTATTGAAAGCACCAGAATAAAAAAAGACTTGGCAAGAGAAAGAACTGAACTCATCAAAGCTATCACTATTTGCAGTTTTATAAGACAACAAACTAATACAGTCATCATTTCAGGACTTCAATTATTTAATGATTTTATATGTTTTAAGCAATAAAGACACACACAAACAAAGACTAAGGCCAAATCTGAGAAGTAAAAAAGAAGGTAAGATTGCACATAAAATTCTGTTTGTAAGCAGAAAAGCATTAATTCAGTGGAGGTGCTCTTTTCACATGAAATTTTGAATGTGTGTAGATTTTTTACATTTGTTGTATCTCGTGACAACAATTTCTTCATGTTACTGTGTTATAAAACTATCATATCTACCTCCATTTTCAACTTGTCACTTGGTAGCTTACATCAATGGTTCCTATTTATTTGGATATACAGAATGGTTAATCCACTCATGCCATGGGTAGCTGATTTTAGAGACATCAGTCACTTCACATTATTTCCCTTTCCCAGCCTGAAAAATCTGGCAGAAGGAAGTCTGAAAGGTCACTTTGTTAGGTTTCCCACTCAAGAGCTGTTGTCAGCACCTGAGATTACTGTGGCTGTGTCTAAACAACTGTAAGGAATTCTCATTCCTCCAAACCAGGATACCTGTTCAAGATCTGCACTATTCCCTCATGGTAAAAATGTTCTTCCTAATGTCAGATATAAACCTCCCATGTCATAACCCACAGCCATTGTCCCTTTTTCTATTTTACAAGTGTGCCTCTCATCTTTGTAACTCCACACCTTTACAGAGAAGCCAATTCTTAATTTTGATCTCCTTTGTTGCACTTTACTAGACCTGTTTTGAGACTGCAAAGGCGAGGGAGAGGATATGGCTTGCATGCAGAGTTGAAAATGTAGGTACACTATAGACTTGTACAGTGGTGTAACATTTTCTGGTTTGTTCCTTATTCTTTTCTTAAAAGCTTCAGACATTTCCATCAATTCCTTGAGGCAAAAGGTCCCATGCAACTCTATGACTACTCTGAACTTTCATGAAACCATCATCTACACTATTTATTCTTTGACAAGAATCACTTCACAATGATAATGTTTGAAGTCCAAAGACTAAAGACTATGTAAAGAAACAATGCACTAAGAGAGGCCAAGATTTGAACTGCCTGCTGATGATTAAACAAAGTCACTTATTGTATTTTGATAGTTTCCAGCAGAGCTTCTCTCAGTCATGAATATTCGCCATTACTATGTTAAAAACATACTAAGTCACATACTTTTCCTTACAATTTTCCTTGACATCTAAAATAAGACTAAACTTCCCACAGTGAAATGTTGAAAATTCTCCTCCAATTTATCTTTTTTAAACTCCAGAACTGTTATACAATGCTCAGCACTTAAATGAACAGTTAAGTATTTAAAAAGCTGAGTAGACTGGAAAATACAGATAGATACTGCCCTATACTCACCTTGAAAAGTCAGCACACAGTTAACAGTTGATCCTTCCACATAATTTTCTGGCATAGGTGACCAAAGAAACGTATAATAATCTCTTGCAGTACTCCAACCAACCTAAAATTAAATAAACCACAACAAAAAAGAATTTAAAAAAAATAAAAAAACAGAAAGAGAAAACATTAAACAGAAGAATTTGATATACACAGTTAAGATTATCATGGTCTGGACAACAACATACTGTAATATGCATATTTCTGCTTCAAAATGCAATAAAAAGATACTTAACAATGTTTACAAATCAGGAATATTTTAACAAGCATGTCAAAGATTTAACATTAATTTTATTAAGCTTGTTACCTAAGGCAGTAAATGGGTCTAAGGCAATAAAAGAGTCCATATAAAGTAAAACAGCAGACAGTTTTCACTATATGTTAAACTATTTGGTACATTAATTTTTTTCTATAAAGATACACATTTCTGTATTAAAAATACAAAGATTCATTCCTGATCTTACAGTGAAATTTTCTTAGTGTGCATTCTGCCAGTGTTGACTCTTTTGTAGCCACAGTCCAATTGGTTCATGAGAAAACAAAAAGGAGGGGGAAATAAAAAGCTTTCTATGCTACTGAAAAGATCACAATTGACCCTTGAATTTTTCTGACAACTTCTGCAATGCTGAAGAACAGCATTTCACTCGAATGCTAATTCTCTCATACATACACACTATGCCTGCAAAGAAAAAAAACATCTGCATGAAAATGTAACTCAGCTAAGTCAGCACAGTCTTCCTGCTTACTTCAAAAACCCTCTGCTTCCAGAGTTTTCCTAGGAGTGCAGTTCTGTACAGTGGTGAGCCACTGGCACAGGTTGCTCAGAGAAGCTGTGGATGCCCTATATCTGGAAGTGGATGGAGCTCAGAGCAACCAGGTCTAGTGAGAAGGGTCCCCGCCCCCAGCAGGAGGGTTGAAACTACATCTTCTTTAACATCCCTTCCAACCCAGGCCATACTATGAGCCTGTGATTCTACCCTCTGAAAACCTGTATCCCAACAGGCTTGAAACACCTGCAACTAAACCAGAAAGCCAAAGCAACTACTGTAAAGCAATGGATATTATTAATAGCATAATGGTAAAGGAAAAGAAGAAATATATTTGATTTATTCAACTGATAAAAAAAAAAACCAACTTTATCAAACGCTAGGTGTCATACAGTTTATCAGTAACAGGGTATACTGTCATGGAACAATTAAGATATGGAAAGGGAATAAATTGTTTCCCAATTTTTATCAGGTAAGATAGTGTTTCAAGAGGAAGAAGAAAAAAACAAATACCCACACAATAACCAAGAAAAAATTAAGTTACCAATCATGATTTTTATTGCTTCAATAGGCAACCCTTCCAAACGCCAAATTTAGAAGTCTTCCTTTATAAAGAATACATTGCAGCAGTGCATTTTAAAAGCATTAATAGCTGGGGTTTTACTATTATTTTCAATTAAAAAAGATGAAAAAAGGAGAACATGTTTAGATAGGCAAATGCAAAGTGAACATCAGAGGTGAAAGTAATTCAACAGTAAGCAGCAATTATATATTTATATAGGCATACATTTCATGTATGCAAATTAATCCATAGCATTAATAAAAAAAATTCTGAATAGATTATTCCATAGCTATGCATTCACTTCTTCACTTTTTATTAAGAAGTATGGAAAAAACTAATGCTGACAATGATGGAGCCTTTTTTATATTCTCAAAAAACAGATTAACAACAACGAGACCAGATGAAATTCTCATTGCTCATCACATCCACTAGAATGGAATCACCGATTATGTCTTAGGCCTATTCTCAGCAAAGAAGATTTCTATGATATCTCCTATCACGTAGCTTTCAAAGATGTCAATGAAATCAGACTTCCTGGGGTTGCTATTCCCACACTTTTAAATATCTCAGAAATAACAAAGAAAAATCTTCCAGTAACTTGAAGGTAGTAAAAGCAATTTTTTCTCGATAAAAGTTCACAGGAAACATTTTGTAAAGTTGCACATTAGTCATGTCTTCAAATCCAACTCAGATGTTACTACCCTTTTATTTTTCTGAACTTGCTTTTACTTCAGAAAAGAGAAGCATATACCATTATTTGCTGTCCTAAACAAAAGCACACTGATTTCTAAATGTAGCTCTCAGTGAGTGAAAAGTCAACATCACCTTTTTCGTTTCAGAAAAGAAACTAAATTATCATGTCCAGAACAAATACTGTATAGAACTGAAATAATCTTTTAATCTGTTAAAAACCAGAAAATGCAAACACTGCTTCTGATGCTATTTTCCTGACTAAAATAACATTGCTCCTTCTGATAATTAACACTGGAAAATGTAGAGAAGAAACAAAATTCAGTGAACATAAACACAAAAATAAGAAGTTTATTCCTGGAATTCTATCTTTTTATATTTTTCTTAGATATCACATATTGATTCATAAATTTAGTGATTTATCCTGAAACCAAAAGATACTTTTATCAATACTCTACCTGTAGTAGTAATCAACAAAAGGATTTTTTTGAGGTTATTTAAAACTTTAGCCATACTGATACAAACAAAAAGAATAATTATGTAGAAAACCAATAACTTTCCTGGTCTGTTTCTCAGCAGGAGCTGTATTTTTAAGTGTAACTGTAATCCGTGGACTATTGGTAAAGAGAAAACTGTGACACATCAAGAGCTGGCAGGGAATACCCAGGGTAGTTTACCCCACAAGTATTTTCTGTAACAATTCCCTACATTTCCTGTCATCCATCATCTCTTTCCCCTGGCAAGGCTCCCTGTCTTCCACTCTCATGATCATGACAATTCCATCCTTTCTTAATGGGCACACACAAGTTACCAGCAGTTGTGCATTGCCCAACAGCTCGTCACTGCACAGAATTTCAGAAAATGAGGGTTTTCCCTGCCACACGTTGCACATGTCAAAATGTGACAATGCAGAGAAGGAAGTATGAACAAATGTCATCTTCCTCACAGCTTAATACATTTTAAAACGGGGAGGTGAGTATTCTACAGCAAAGCAAGTTAACTTAGTAACAATTTTCAACATCCTTCCTACATAACAATAAATATAATTAAATTCCATGGGATTATTTCTTAGATGGCACAAACAAGGAGCAAAACCACATAGTAACATGCTGAGAATAAAATAAAAACAAATTGAAATAATACATGTTTTAGGTGTAGGATATAGATCTTTTTTTAAAAAGAAATGTTTTTCTCCCAACAGGTATTAATAAACTTTTACTTTAGTACTTTGTATCTTTTGTCAATATTCTCTTTAATAAGTCTAGTATGGAGTGCACAGTGGTTCCAAACTACAAAATACTATACTATATACATAGATGTACACAGTCATAAGCTTCTCTATGGCAACAGATTATACTATCACAGATATAAGACTACAGCACACACTGGATGGCTCAGCAATGATTTAAATGTGATCTTTGGCATAGGTATTTCTTTCAGAAAGAAAACCAATAGTTGTCTAAAGACAGGGTTAAAACGATATGAATAAAATTTAACACTATTTAAGGGAGAGTAAATAAAAATTGAGAAGCTAAAACTAGTGGCAAAAGCTACAAAGGAAATCAACAGAAAGTGAAAAATATTAAGAGAAAATGGGAATATTTGTCAGCAGCCCCACAGTGAGTTTACATGATAAATAGAACCCAATAGCTTTGGAAGCAAAACAAACAGCATCCTCAGCAACATCGGGCATATCAGCTTTGAAAAATAGTTTCATTTCAGAATCAGAAAAGCTAGACTATTTGTCTTACTGCTGATAATACCAACAAAACCTACTACCAGTAATACAGACTATCTTCCAGGTTAGTCTATGAAATGGGAGAGGAGTCCTGGTCCCCCACAAGAATCCATTCAATGTCAACACCTTACCTGTACTACACTGACAGAAGAAAAATGCCTACTTAAATTGTCAGGTCGATAAGAACAAGACTTTGACTATTTCAACTGCCAAAACAGCTGATATGACTAACACTGAGCACCTCTTTTCATGAAAACATTATATAGAAAACAAACAAATGCTTGTTAGAAAGATTTGAAAAATTCATTTCTGCATTTGAAATTCAAAACAATGAAAAAAAGCCACTGAGAGAAATTATGTCCATTATAAAAATATATTTAAAATAAGTCTTCAATAATACTGTATCATTTTTCATTTCCTTCATTTACTAAGCAAGATCTAAAAATTAATGAAAATCATGAAAATTTATGAAACTTCAAGCACATTTATTTACATTAATAATTGGAACTTAACAGCTGTTTGAAGACTGTAACAAGGGGAAAGATGTGGAAAACACATTTAATTCTTGTTGAAGACTCATGTGAAGTTAACAGATCTATTTTGGTATGAAGAACACATTCATATGTACCAAGATGTAAAATCAAAGTTAAAGTTAACTTCACATATCAGTTGAAAAAAACCAACCAACCAAAAAAAAACTAAAAAAAAAAATAAACCAAAATAAAACTAAAAAACCCACAAAACCACCAAAACCAAAACAAGTAAAAGCACACAACCAATAAAAAGTCGACTACAAACATGGAACCAAGTTCCAGTCACAGTATAAAGTATGTACTAATGCACAGTAGTACTTTTTTACTATCAGAAATCTTAAATAAATGTGAAATTTCTATAGGACACACTGAGAAAATTTCTCTGAGCCAGGAAGAACAAAACAGGCACAGTTTATTAATCCAACTTAAAAACCTGGCACTGGCCATGGCAACCATTACAACATCCACATCCAAGCATACAAACACTGCAAATTATAGAAGAACTCCGACACAAAACCTTCTGAAGCTCAGAGGAGGAAAATGAAGAATGACCTGTCAAACTACACTCATTACACTTCGCTCCTTGTGAAGCCTGAACTCAGGTTCACCTTCTGATGAGCACAGCAGCCATCTGCATTGACTGTTTATGCTGATACCATTACTTTTTAAGGAATTCATTGAAAACTCTAGAAACATTTTGCTCAGAGTTCAAAACTCAAAAAATAGAAACATTCTTATTTCTCAATCAAAAGGGCACATAAGACTTAGATGATGCAACTTCCCTAAAGCAACAGAAAGAAAAAAATCCATTTTACAACTGAGTTAGACATAAAGCATCTGCTAGTCAACATATTCTGCTATATTCTCCACATTAAATTCTTTCAAATTCCACTCTGAAATACATTTTTAAATTAGACAGTTGTGCATAAATGCACACATTTTTGCTTTCCTTCCAGAAGTTAACCAAGAGATTAACAATCCAGAAACCAAATCCTATTTTCACCTTCTCAGCCAGGTTTTTAAACCAAAACATGACTACGCATCATTTATCCCACAAAAAATGTCATATCCAGATTAGGTTATCATGTACAATGTATAACTGAAACCTTACTTTATTTAATTTTCCCTCCATAAAATGGAAAGCTTTAAGAGGCCATTACAGAGCAATCCACTCATGATATTCCTATCTCCTACTTTTGAGCAAAAAAGACTTATTTCAATTTAGGACATCATCAACACCTTTCAGTCATATAAACCAACTCAGTAGCAATAGTGGAAATGCTGAAGTCTGGTAAAGTTTAAGAGTCCAGCACCAAGTGCTTTGCAATTTGGCTGGGCAAGTAAGGACAACTCTGCCATCCCATAATACTCACACTAGACAGGTTTTCCTTCTACTAACAAATAGATATGTAGTCATCACAAAAGTTTTTTCTTCTTCTATGCTGCCCCAAAGATACAAGCCCCTTTCTTAGTGCAATGTCACATTCCACAGTGAGATTAGCCTTCCCATATTTACATTTCACCCACAGTATGTTTCAACAGAATAGCTTGAAGAAAATTTGCCAAGTAGAAAAATAAATGGTGGGATAAGGGAGGGAGCATAAATAGGGAGTGCCTGTCTGTATAGCAATGATGAGTTATCCAATATCTACCTGAGGGAAAATAATAACCATTTTATTTCATTGTATCTCCTTCAACTCTCATTTGGTTCATCTTACACAGAATGTAAGCTTTTCTAAGGCAAAAGCTCTACCTTACAACTCCACAGTGTTTTCAGTGTAAAAATTATTTCCATCTTTGTTTTCATTTCTTGAGTTTAAGATTAATGTGGAAAATAAATTTTTTCTGATTCTGTATTTTGTTAAATTTCTTTCCTTTTATAACCGCTTGGTAGAGTTAGTGAATTCAATCTGAAGACAGAGTGCCTTAAAGAAAGACCATCAGCATGGGAGGCTCACTTGGCATTTTGTCCCCTGGCCTCAGAAAGCTGTTACACAGCTGAAAGAACAGCAGGGTTCATTCTGCTACATTAACAGGGCCTGACCCATCTACACAACATCAACAAGCCAAAGAAGCAAACCCAGGAAAACACTTGTTTAGCTGAACCAACTTGGGCATAATCAGCAGGCCTTTACTGTAGATACCTAATTACAATCCAATTAGGAAAAAAAAAAAAAACAAAAACACACAAAAAACCTGACCACAAAATTTATCAGAGTAAAAATTACGCCCTTTTTCTAACTTAAAAGGTAAATTAAATAGCTGAGAAAGAAATTTGGCAAAGCACCCTAAGTACTGCAAGACAATGTGCTGCCTCTGAAAGAAGCAAAATTTCAGACAGCAGATAAGGTTCTGGATGTATGTTATACAGTTTAATTATTACTGACAACAGTAAGTCAGCAGCCTTTCCATATTTCAAATGGCAAGAGACACACACTTTGCCCCAAATCACAGACAGCACAGGTGTCTAAGCCAAACACTACTGAGACCAGTATCACAGGAAGAGATTTCTCCAAGCAGGCTTGGTTTGGGACTTAAAGTCACAGCAATGCCTGTGCTACTGTAGCACATGATCTACAACAGGCAGCTACAAACACCAAGTTCTTCTAAAACAACTAGCAGATAGGAAAATGAAAACATCTGGGTGTAGTGAAGCTCATACCAGCCAAAATTACTGAGAGTTAATGCTGACTGTTAACACTAACATGCCATTGATGCACTGTACTTTTAAACAGAGGCATCATCAGCAAATAATGGGATCTAGATAGCAGTTCTGAAAGAATCAAACAGTACAAAAAAATTTCAGAACACAGACATCAGGAAAAGTACTTATTTAAGTATTAAGTACACTGTAGTAACACTCAGGCATAGATATTTCAAAACAAGTAAGCCAAGTCAAGCCTTGGAGGTTTTAGTATGTCTGTGATCACCTTACACCACATGCAACTTTGACGTAGCCAAGATGCTTAAGCCTTCACTTCAGACATGACCTTGCTACTCATACTGGGATTAAAAGCAGTTATACAACAGAAGCCCCAAGGCTGAGACATTCTTGGGTAGAAGATGGCTGCAAAGAACTCTAGATTCTTTATGAAAGGCTGTAATCTCAAAATGTTCTCTCAGTCCCAGACCTGAAGAAGTACATCTCTGCTGAATGTTACAAACACGTACATTAATTTGGACGTTTGCAAACATATGGTATTTGTTGCAGTATCAAGATACTATCAGGATCCTAAGTTATGATCATCTCTTGTTGGCTATATTTCTACCTCATAGTTCAGAGGAATGTGTCAAAATGATATTGACAGAGTGCCTAGACCATAGGATCAACTTCCTCTATTAGGTATAAATCAAAATAAATATAGACACAATTTAAATTCCCTAAAAGTAAACCTGTTACATATGTAAATTACTGTCCAAAGAAATGTATGACAGATCAAAGAGTAACAAAGCTACTGTTTACTTTAGGAGATAAGCAAGAAAATGTATTAAAAACAAGCAGGTGGGGTTTAAGTGAACTATTCCCTTGCTACCACATCTCATGAGAACTATCAATTAGCACAATCTTTTATTTCAAAATTGTTACCAGCTACTGACTACTTTGTTATCCCAATTCTATAACATATTGCACCAAATAGTTTTAGAAAATTAATGACACTTGGAGAAAAAATCTTAAAATTTCTTGTGAAAGGTAACATCACATAAACCCAGATTATCCTTATCTTCATCTCATACAGAAACAGCAAGTAATGTTGCCAGGGACTTTCTTTTTTAAGTCAAGTACTATTTACTTGTTTTACCAAAGAAAGTAAACCAGAAACCAACAGAATCACTCTAATTTACAGATACAGCAATTCTCAAAAACATTCTGAATTCCAATAGGTTTTTTCCCAACTATTTTAACAACAGAACATACTGTGCACTGCACATTCCTGTATCTATCATGGCCAGCTGTGCAGTGATGATTACATGCCAGAAAAATGGTATTTCTATATGCATGTGGCAAATAACACATCCAGATGTTTTGTTGTACTTCAGAATGTAATCTGTATGGAAGTAATTGTTGCTAAAGTTATTAATCTACAACAAAATCAGGATATTGAAATGACTCACACAAGTTGTACTATTATTTGCAGCCCAAAGGAGACTAAATAACCCAGAGCACTATACAGAAATACAGCTATATTGCCTAGATAAAATGCAAACACCAAGCTGTTTCTGAAGTCTCTAGCAAATACAGTGTTAAACTGTGTTACAGAAGTTTTTGACCACAATTTAATTTTGAGATCTTCTGTAAATAAGGACATTGAAAAGACAGAAATTAAGCTGCAAATAAACACAGGCACTGCACTGATGCACAAACAGTAGCTCAAATGTGGCCTTGTAAACACTGAATACTCTCTCTGAGCAAGAGGCATTTTTTGTGTTCAAATAAGTTACTAAGATCTTCCCAGTTCTGGTTACTCAGTTGTTCCATATGTTAGGTTAGCAGAACATCAGCTCACCATTTTTAAGGTGTGGATATTAAAAACGTGGAAATTAAGACATTATTTCCTTTTCTTCTCTAGGGGTACCCTGAGACGGTCAATATCAAAGCATGTCTACAACTTGTCAATATCCTAGAAGAATGGTAATGTAAATTACTTAGAAAAATGTATCAACTAGAACTGAGGAACAGAAAAGTTTTGATGGAATAGTTAATTAATGACACAGCAAGACCAAAGTCATTAGCTTAACATACATAAATTGATTACATGCTGATATTGCAGGTCATTCCAGCATGTTTGTCTCAGCTAAGTTGTATCTTCAGAAATGCACAAACTATTATGATATACCCCGCAAACACCTACACCTTTAACGCTACTCTCTTGATGCAATATCTTTACAATGCCCATAAGAGCCCTTCCTTGTGCCTTTGAGATGTGGAGTAAACCTGCCTCTCTTGTCTAGGGAACATGTGACAGCCCTATTTGCAGACATACGCCCCAGACAAAGAGGTAGGTGCTGCTTCCTAGAAACCAAGCAGGCTTTTCAAACACGTCTGAAAATCTGGACATTATGTATTAATAATGCAAAAAATACCACTCAGCCATATGATTATTTTATTTTATAGTCATGAGATGTAGACTTCCCTAACCGGAAATTAGGACTACCTACAGACAGGCCAGTTTTGCAACCAGATGTAGTGCACACATTTGTTATTTCTCCTCCTTTGAAAGGTTTAGATTTGGGTTACATTAAAGGCCTCTCCAGATTCTGTTTAACCAGAGATGAGCAGAAACAAATAAAGAGGTATTGGATCACTCTAGGAATACAGACCTCCTATGAAATCTATCAAGGACAGTAAGTCTTCTCACCTTTGACTCCACACTAGGAACCATCAGGTTATCCTGCACAGAAACCCTCAGTAGAGGGAAAGCTGATCTCAAATTCTAGTTCTCATAAAACTGCATGAACAGAAACTCAGGCTCCGTACGTCCATGCCAAATTCTAGACCAGTACTTAGCTGAAAAAATGCCTTTTTTTTCTTGGTAACATACAAGGATGTAAGTGATCAAGACCTTTTAGCACTTGATTATAGATGACTCTCCAGAATATCAAAAAAGCAAAAAAACACAGCAGCAATGACAGACAACAGACTTGAAGACTGAGTCAAAACCTGCATTTGACCCTTCTCCTGTAGTGGTCAAGTAAGAAAAATGAACACAAAATCAATAAAAAATGCCTATGCAGAACTTCTGCTCTAAAGGATACTATCTTCATTATTGTACTTCCTGCATCTCCCAGTTTTTGCTAGAGGTCCAATCCCAGAATTAGTGTAGGCATTTAGATACATCTAGTTTGTAAAAACACTGGTACATCTGAATTAATTCTCCTGTATGCAACTTTACTCTTTCAGTTTATGAACACTGGGTCTTCATTTTTCTAAACAATACAAAATTACTTGCCTGGGAACAGTTTTAAACCTGTTACTGCAACCGCAAAGAGCCTTCTGCTCATTATTACTGAAGTTCAACGTTTACCAGCTTACACTGGGAACAAAAAAAAAATCAGATTTCACCTACAGCATATGCAGAGAAGCTGGTAGAGACTTAACTTTTACAACTTCAAGTAAGCTGCTATTAAGAAGAAAACTGTAAAAAAGTTTGAAAAAGAAGCTTCAATTGTCATTCCATATTAAGCAGCCATGCCAATAAAGCAGGCATAACCCTTCCCATACACACCTTCCCAGTCCCCTTGTTTCCATTACAGTGACACCAGCACAGCTGCCTATTGCACCACACCATGATCAAACTGAAGAACCAAACCAGTTATGAAGTAAGATGGTAAAAGCTGGGGGAGGAAAGGCTGTATTTTCCTGGCAGATCACCCCACTGATCCATTTCACTGTGCAGCTGCACTAACAGCTGGACAAGCAAAACAAACGCAATAATATAAGGATATATATAACAAATATTTACCCAAAACATCATCGTTGCTGAAGAAATGCACTTGCATCCTAAATAAAAACCATTCACTTTAAAAGGTACCTAATTTTTTACCTAAGACTTTTTTTCAGTTCAATAAAAAAATTCTTATCTAGCCAGTAGAGCAAACAAGACAGAATACTGCTGAAGCCACTGACCCTAAAATGCAACAAAAATCAACATAAGAACCAAAAACAACAATGTTCACAGAGCACAGAAAGAATCTTAGTTCATACTTATTTTCTACACTAATCTGAGTTTACCACTGTTTTGGGGGGTTTTCTGCTGAGGTTTTTTGATATTTTTTTAACTAGGTGCCTTTTTCCTCTGTCCACTATTCCCTATTACCACACTAGTTACCTTCTGTGCCATTTCAGACAAAAGTTAAATGACACCAGCTTGAACAGATTTCTTTTCTGAGCAACTTATGCACTTCAAAAAGACAAAGTGAACTTTATTCCCTCTACATGAACAGTCTGTGAATTGACACTTTGAGTTCTCTCACAGAAACGCCACTTTCACTGCATATCAGCAAATATTGAAGGTCCTTAATTATTGTTCTCATAATTAGTCAAGATTTGCTTTTGTCCTTTTATTTTTCAATCACAGGCTCAACTTACTAACCACGTATTGCATCCTTCGTACGTGTTTTAGAGAAGAAATGATAAAACCCCTTCCTCCTGCTTTCATCAGGTTTCAAGCCACCTCCAGGTGCTTTGTTATTTGTTCATGAACAATCAATTCTCTAGAAGTCCCTCATTTTTACACTCAGATCACAGTATAGTACAACTTCTATTATCTATCCCAAGATGACTACGTTTTCATAGTTTATTTTACTGCAAACATTACACATACATATTTATAGATACAGATATAGTTAGCTGGCTCCATTTAACTCAGTACTGTACTAAGTATATTCATAACACTTAGTGTAAGCTGATATACCCACTAAAAGTGAACCATTTTTATTCTTTTCCCATCTTGCAATGCTTCCTTCCCTTGTACTGATGAGTATCAGGCAAACTGGAAATTCAATTGGGGAATTCCATTTAAAAAATCTAGTCACAAAACACTGGTCTTAACCTCAATCAATTCCCTGATTTGATTTGCCACACAAGATCTCATTTCACATAAAGAGGAAGCACAAGAAACAAGCCACCCTGCATAAAAGATGTTTCTTTGAACGGTAGCACTACCTTATGCCAGCTCAACACATTCCTCACATGACTGCCAAAGTACTACCTGTCTTTGTTAAAGTAGAATAAAGTAGAATAAAGTCAATAGTTTATGAAATCTATCATCACAGTCAAGATGAAATCAGATACCTGTACATTGTACACAGCATTTTGTGTAATCACTGAAAAACTGCTTCCCAACTTCTATTTTCTTTTACCTAATTAGTAATTCTAGAGTCCTGTCTGATTGCCTCCCTCACTTAGGCCAACAGACAAAGCCATCACATTCGCATTTCAATAATTTCAAGATGCTTACACGAAATATAAACAGAACTGTCTAAAAAGTTTGATAAAGAGAGGTTTTTTACATTTCACGAATGCCATTAACTAAACATTCAAGTGTTTTCTCAGTTCCATCATTTCTCAAAACTTTGCAAATAAGACACATACACAGTTATTTTCAAAAATTTCTTACTAGGGAAATGTGCCTGTTTCTAAGCTAACACCTCCCTGGCACAATTTATTGACTGTACAGTCACTGCACATTGCATTAAAAACACTTCTGCTTTGTTACAGAGCACACTATTTCTATATTGCAGAGGAGTAATTTCACTTGAATAAAGACACACAATCTGCAGATTACAATGAAGTCAATCATTTACATTCTTAAACAGTGAACTGAGTTCTACGGGAAAAGTGCTCCAGTAACAAATTAGTCTGACACCCTTTTCCCCTCCACACTGCCAAAGCATCACTTCATTAAAGCCTGAATCGAAACTTCTATTAAATAAAATGCAAATAAGGAATTTAAGCATCATCTATTAGGAGCTATACTGACAAAGATACACAAATCAGGTCTTAAACAGAAGTAGATATAATAATCAATTTCTAATCACATAAATGAAACTTTGCTAACCTTTGAAAGTATCTCCAAGTATCTTTTTTCCAAGGATCTGTTTTGAATAATTTTAGTGATCTATACTGTCCAGCCTGTTCTAGCAATAAAAATTAGTCAGGGGTGTGGGTCAGGTTATCTCCAGCTTAGTTTTCATTCTTTGCACACACAATTCACACACAGTATCACATTCTTCACTCAGTCCTGTTCACAATGTCACTCTGTAACCACACATCTCTTCTCAAATAATTTCCATTTAATTCTGCACACATTAAACCTTCTCTTTATTCCAGCAGCCTTCCAGCTGGACTCACTCCTCTAGTTTGGTCTTTGTTACAAAATTGACACTCTAACAGCAGGAACTAATACATCACTTAAGTGATATTCAGCTTAAAGTTTACCGTTGTTGAGATTTTTTTTTTTTAACTTGCAAGAGGGCAAGCAAACATTTGAAAAATAGCAACAGAACAAGCATAACTTACCTTGAAAATACCAACCCAGTCTTTCTGATGAGGATGGATAAACTGGGTCAGAGTGTAGTGACATTCAAGATGTGTGTTTGGAAGGTAACTTTTCGCAACATTTTGAAAAATCACATGCGCAAAATTGGAGGTCTGCAAAGTGCTGGCTGAAGATGGAACTTCTTGAAAGGATGACATGATTATCTGTAACAAAATTGTAGAAGTTGTTACTTGAACATAGTGGAAAAACTAGTGAAGTTACAAAAATCAATCTAGTTGAAATACATATGACAGAAAAACCCTAACAATTAGTTCCCCTGTTCCAAAAACAGAGAGCCATAGACTAAATTCACCCAAGTGCACTGCCTGAGCATCTCTCCAAAACAACCACCTCTCAGAATGAAAAGAGCAGTCATTTCAGCAATGACATCAAGATGGAGAGAGAGCATTGCTTAACTGAATGCCCCCAGTATTATATGTCAGTGTCAGAAAGTGGAAAATAAAAGCAGTGGTGTGAAAACAAAGCAGGGTTCTAACTTAATGAAAGATTCTTAATGGTTCTAGACATGCTAGAGAAGGAGAAACAAAACTTCCGTAGTATCCCTGCTTTAAACTTTTCTGAAATCTGTACTGCTCAGTGCTTTTCACAGCATTTTTACACATGAAGTTTTTCCTCCCCTCTCAGTAAAAGTATCAAAGTTCCATTTTAAGACTTTTTTTAAAAAATAAGAAAGTTTATGTAAACAGGAGGCTTTTGTTTGGGCTGGCTTTTTTCCCTACTTCTTCTTCAAGAGTTTTCCTGCCCCCATTTAGCAGTCTGTGGGCATCTTTTACTATTCTCACTGTAACACATACTTCGTGTTTAGCTTCATTGCCATAAACAATGGCCTGCATTGATAGCAGGAACATTGAGGTATGCATGCAGTTGGAGGGATTAACACAAATCAGTTCGACTGCAAAAGCTTTCAATCGTGCTTTCCATTCACCACCTCATTCAGGATACATAGTGCTACAAACTACAGTAACACAAGATGCTTCAGGAGCAGAACAAGAACATCCCTTCCTCAGATTCAACAGTATCTGCCAAAAATAGAATATATGCAACTGAAAAGTTTCAAGTGTCTGATTCCATTGTACAATCACAATTTTGTCAAAATATTTGATATTAGGAGGATTAGGGCCTTATGTATCTAGCATTTCTGGAAAGATGAGCTATCCTGTTCTTGCAACTGCTGTTGAAAGTAATTTTATACTGACCAAGCACATTCACACCTTGAAAGAGGTAACGGCCAAGTGTGTGACATAATATGCTACTTTCATTGAAGATATATGTGGAAACAAAAAGGAGACAGGCCACTACAAATTTGTAGTTCAAATACAAAAAGGTATTTCTGTACCTCCTATAGCCTTTTAAAATTTCACCAGTTAAAAAAATAGGTAGCAAAGACCTTGTGCTTTCTGAAACAAACTGCACTCTGAAATAAACATGTATCCATCATCCAAAACAAGGAAAAGGTAAGTACAAGGGGGTTTTTTTTAAGTTGTAAGCCCTCAATATTTTAAGCCTACTACTGCTCAATTTAGAGTAACACATGAAGTAGGTAGGGGTGGGCAGCCACGACACTATTTCAATGTATCAGATGTTAAATAAGAAACAGTCTTGTATACTGACCAATGCAGGTTACAAGATAAAACACAAAGCTTGGGAAGATTAATAGATATAAAAGAAAAAAAATAACTTCCAAAAGCAAGAAACTGAGTAAAGATCAAACCACAGTTTTCTAGAGACAACAAGGTACACAATAAATCCTATCAGTTATGTAGTTTCAGAGTCCAGAATAGGAAATGTTACAGCAGAGTAAAATCCTGAAAACTCCCATACATCTCAAAACAGAGGATTACATTCAAGGCATCTCTCAGTTTCACTCTGAACTATAAATGGTATGCATCAGCAATTTCTATAGCTCTAAAAGAAAAAGAATAACCTTTGTTATATTCAACTGCAACACATTAATTCATTTTTAGTAATTCAGTAATTTAGCCAATAACATTGACATGAAATAGTGTGTTTAATTTTCATTAGCTAGAATGAGTACAAAAAGAGTAAATACGGCATTAATAATAAAACTAATCTATTTTTTCAGTAAGTCTGTTTTTAAAAATTGTATCTCAGCCTAAGCACATATTGAAAACAAATTAAAAAAAAAAAAACCCACCACACCAACCCCAACCAAAAGGAAAAAAAAAAATAAATATCCATTTCTGCACACCTGCACACTGATTGTCAGCTGCCACAGCTGAGCACTAGCCGTAGTGGAACCAGTAAAGGTAGGCTGGTTTCCAACCCCAAAGCAGAACTGCTCACAAATCTAACTTGTGCAGACCAGCACAATCATCTGGGATTACTGTTGCCTAGCAGGAAAATCCCCGGAGCTTAGGTGATGCTCAGATCTACTTACAGTTCAAGGACAGTTATGGGGATGCTGGGTACTTGCTTGCTTAACTCACAGCTACCGGCTAGGAAACGGGAGGAGGAGGAAGAGCTACGCACAGGCTTCATTACTGACATGACAAGCGCTTCCCACGGGAAGGCTAAACGACGCGTTTGGCTTTGCGCAGCGGAAAGGACGGCGAAAAGGAGGAAAAGCTCGTCGGGCAGGAAAAACCAAAGCAGGACGAGCCGCACCACCCCAGACAGCTCCTCCTGGAGTCCTCCAGCTGAGGTCCCGGGCCCCCGACACCCCTGGCCCCCATCTGCGCCGCCTCCCGCCCCTTCCCCGCCGCTGCTCCGCCACCTGCCCGACACGGTCACCTTGGCCCCGGGCCTTCTTCTTCCTCCCCGGGCAGGGGAGCCCCGCCGGCTCCCGCAGCCCGGCCCCGCCGCTCCCCTGCCGACCACGGCCGGCCCGAACAGCTGGCGGGGCCGGTGGCGCAGAACTGCGGCCGCACGGCCCGGCCGCCCCGGCCCGGCTCAGAAGCGGCCGGAAGCCGGCGGGAAGGAACGTGTCAGCCCTGTCCGGCCCCCCAGCCGGCTCCGGACAGCGCTTACCTAAGCAGACGCGGAGGGCGCCGGGGACATCAACATGGGGCCTCCGCCACCACCGCCGCGCAGCTCCGCCCGTCCGTCCGCGTCACTTCCAGCCCGGCCCTGCCCGCACGGGGCGGGCCCCGCCGCGGATCCGGTCGGGGGCCGGAGAGTCCCCCGGCGGTGTCCGGCTCCCACAGGCGCACGCCCTCGCTGGGGCTCGGGGGTCCGGGCACGGTGCTGTAGGCGGCGTGTGCCCGACGGGGCTGCTGTTACCTCCGCACAGCGCTCCCACGGTGCCCTCCCGTCTTGTCCGTGATTACAACATCACCTGTGTCGCACCCACTTACCCCGAATTAATCATCTCCTCTTCCGTCCCACGTCAAAACACAGGCGTGCCGTCACCCTGTAGGTCACCGTTAATCTGCCAGCCTTTGCAGGTCTTCCCAGGGCAACGGAGGGCGGAGATAAGAGCGACTGTAAACGCTTACACGGGGTTCTGCCTGGGTACCTTGGCGGATCTCCATGAAAGGGCGTTACATCACACACAACACCGACTCAGAGAACCACGGAAGCACAGAATCATTTAGGTTGGAAAAGACCTTTGAGCTCATTGCGTCCGACCTTTGACCAATCACCACCTTGTCAACTAGACTGTGGCACTAAATGCCACGTCGTTTCTTGAACACCTCTAGGGGATGGTAACTCCACCGCCTTAATCACTTTAGTTGCCACAAGTTTATACAGGATTAACACCTTTTATCATATCTGATAATTTTAAGACAATATAGATGTAAATGGTTTGGGCATTAAGGCTTTTCTGTCTATGCTCGAAACTATTTCACAGACTCCACTCAATTCTCATCCAAAAGCTGCTCCTAGAGCACTGACCAGAGTCACGGTGCTGAGTAAAAGCAACCAGTGATGAGTACCCATCACTGGTACACAGGATTTGTCCCAGTGCACCCAGTGTTTGTTGCCACTACAAACTGTCTTCAAGATCATCTTAAATTCTTTGCGGCTACCATTTCTTACGTATTTTCATGTGTATTTTAAACAAACAGGTTATGTGGAGAGACATAGTGTTGTTATAAATAATATGATTAATCATTAGAATTATTGAGTTAGGTTTCTGACGAGTTCACCTGTTCTTTCATGGTCAATCCTAACAGAAATGAAACTAAGCTGGAGCATAGAAATTGTCTTTAAGTAATTACGGTTATTCATTGTACTTGTACTTTTTGTTTCTGAAAACAGTCTTACGTCTTAAGGTGTGTCACAGATTACTAAGTTATCCTTTGATTTGTAGCCACAATGAATAATCTCTTATCCATACATTCCATGTTTCCTTGGAAAGCAATAAATTCCCTGCATAGTACTAACTGATGATTTGAGAAGACACAAGAAGTGTATGTAGAGCAATCTCTTCTGTAAGACCAAATGAACTTCTGTAGTGGAAGATAAAACCAGTATCTTGTTCAGCAATAAATATTTGTAAGGAGGTAGGAAGAGCTATTCCTTTTTATCTCAGCCCTCCATTTCTTCTCCTTGGTGCTCTCTGCTCTGGATGATGTGATAAAGGGCTGTCTAAGAGTCACAAGACACTGTTCTCATGTGGGCTGGAACTTAGAAAGAACTCAGGGTTTACAGTCACCAGCTGGGGAATATCAGCGTTGGTGAGACTAAGTAATTTTGCTTTCATTTAAAGCCATTATAATGCAAATTTATAGGAATATGATGAGAAATTTGAAATAAAGATTTTCTTTTGCAGCTAACAAAATTTTCACAAGTGAATGCCTGGAAAAACAAAGAAAGAAACAACCCACCTCTGTTTCCTAATTTTTAAAAAAAATACTTCTCCCCAGTTCTAAGTTTTTTGAGAAACTTGAGATATTTCCGTGTTCACTTAATAAATGTTCATTCAGTCAATAAAGTAAGTTATGGTTTAGTCATAATTCAGTATTCAGTTATTATTTCTATTGCTTAATGCATATGGAAGAGGTAAAAAAAAAACCTACGTATGCTGGCATTCACATGAACAGTGTAAATATTAGGACAAATAAATCAAGAATAATCTTGTCTTTTCTTGTACTTATATCCACAATTTTCAGGAAAATGTATTTTTAAACTTTCAAACTAGCTATCTTAACCACATAATGGTGGTTATAATATATATATAGTATAAAACTATTTCTGACTGAAATAAATGTGTGGTTTAATCTTACGTATGCTTTTGCATGCTAGGTTTAGATGCCAATCCTAACCCTCTAGAATTTATAGATATTTTACAGAAAGATGCTGCAGAGCCTTTTCTAATTTTTTATTGCCCGATCAAAAAATGAAGTACTTGACTGAAATGGACAAGTGGTGCACAGTGATCCCAGAATCAACAATCAATATCCTTGTACAAAGATCTGAATCAAGAAAAATACGACTGGAACTGGTGATACTTGCACTTGGCTGAGAATTAATGCTTGAGTGCCTTGAAAAGTCTGAATGTGCCAGACAGATACTATTCCCTGAAATTCATCCATATGATATAAATCTTTTAGGAAACTTGCTCTTGAGCAGAAAGAAAACCCAAAACCCCCAAACGAAAACAAACAAAAAACCAACCAAACAAAAAAACCCCAAACAAAACCAAAAAAATCCCACCAACACTATTTTTCTATCCTTGCTTACATTCTCTGCAAAATATTTAAAACCAAAATAAAAGTTGGATATCAGCATTTCTAACAAAACCTTACTCTTGTGAGATTCTCTTAACACTAACACACTAGTTAGAAAAGCTTATTACAGGTATGGTGACAATGATACCATCTTCTTCTGGCTTGATTTTCAGCTTTCCCACTCCACTGATTTCAGTAACAGGATACTGGTTTTGTTCAAGCCAGTATTTTACCACAAATGGTACAGTTTTCATGTGTACCAGAATGTACTTTAAACACGTAGTATCAATGTTTAGCCGGTATTTGTGCATATTTAAAAGAAAAAGAAACTATGAATGTCAAGTATCTTTCTAATGATACTATATTTTATATATATATATATGCGTGCATGCGTGTGTGTGTGTGTATGTACATATATACATATATATATATATATATAATCAGTACCATGTTTGTTGGAAGGGATGTCCAGAGCAGATCAAAGGAGCATGTTGCTCAGGGCCTTGCCCAGTCACCTTTCAAGTGTCTCCACAGATGGAGACATTCCACTGTCACCTAAAGAACCTCTTTCAGTGGTTGAAAACACTCATTGTAAAAAAGTTTCTTCGTATCAAATTGGAATTTCCCGTGTTCCTGTTTTGTCTCTTGCCTCTTGTTCTTTCACTGTGCACCTCTGAAGAGAATTCTGTTCCATCTTTTCTACACCCTCTGCTAGCTGATTGTAGATAGCAATAGGCTCTGAGGCCTTCTCTTCTACAGGCTGAAAAAAATCCCTGTTCTCTCTCTTTTTCTGTCTATATGCACAATCTCCAAGGAATATATGTCAAATACATTTCACCAGGGTATTGACGTTGAAATAAAAAGCTGGCAGAACCCTTTTTAAGGGTCTTTATTTCTGAAGTGCATAAATATGAGGACAAATATACAATGGCAAATTACAATTGTGGTTGCAATAGAAATATTCAATAAAGTAAAAAGTATGTGGAAATTCAGTAACTGGATTTGAACATTACTAGAGTCCAAAGAAGTTCAAAATTTGGTTTGGGATGCAAAAATTTCCCTGCATTGTAATTATATTGAGACTTTACCAGGATGAGACTAGTCTCTCCTCAGGCATGAGATGAATGAGGAATAAAGACTGTTATAATGGGGAATAAAAACATGAAGTTAACTGGAATTGCCAAAGGAAATAGGGAGGAATTACAGACTCCCAGGGAAAAAAGTCTTGGGTGTTTGCAAAACTTCATTTGTATAACTACACTATCTTCTTCAACCTGTGAGCTCCTTCAGTAATTTAGAGACTTGCAACTAAAAATGGATCCCTGTCACATCTGTTTAACCTTGGATATATGTAAACTTTTATTCAGATCCAGAGCCTTTTTTTTTTGTTGTTTACTTTCTGTATTACTGTAGTCTGAACGAAACCCATGATGAGTTTTTGAACCATCCCTGAATTCCTCCCCTCTGAGGCCCATCTTTGTTTTGCATGAGTGACAGAAAAATTATATATTTCTAGGTTTTATTACCAGAGACAGGTACTTGATGTGGATATTCACTCTATTGGCATTACATGATGATATTGATGAAGTGTGGTAAGGAAATGCTTCAGTTGTAATGATTTGATTTCATTTTGGTTTGACTCCTATTTCAACACTTCCAAGTTTTAAAAGTATGGGCCATGTGAGATGTAAAACATCTCACATATTGATGTCACTAATCGGAAGCTCTTTCTGGTCATGTTGTAAAGCACACTTAATCAACTTCTTTAAGATCATGTTACAGAAAGCTATTAACTATACCCTTAAAACAGTTAAATAGTTATAAATAATGTTTTGTGTTATGGCTGACAACACTGAATTGCCCAGCATTTAAGGGAACCTAATCACAGGGCATGCAGTCTTGGCCTTCCAGTAAGATGGTGTGGCAAAACTTTGGAACATATTAGAAATCCTACACTATTGCTAACATTTCCTATTAAGGAGAAAGTTTCTCTCTGTGTATTTTGGATTTCTTTTCCAACACTTAATTGCAGCTGATGAAGAAAAGCTATTCAAAAGCTGCCAGGGTTTTTAACTCTGTAGAGTGAGATTGATCAAATTTGTGGGTTTTCCCAAAAGAGTATAGGTGAGAGCAGACATGTAAATTTTGTATGTGTGTGCATGTATGTGTGTGACAGAGGAGAGAGCAGGAGCTTACTTCTAAGGTGTGAGACTTGGCAGCACTGCACTGTACAATGGGCACAAGAAACCACACGTCTGTAAATGACTGCATTTGAATTGCTGTTACTTCACTGTTGGGTTACTGTATTGTTAAAGTGAAAAGGAATGTTTTTAATAAATGCAAATAATGAATTAAATGCTTGCACATACTGAGGCTTTACCCTCTGGTGTGTAATTAATATATGTGCACTGGAGACCCAGGTCTGGGGGAGTGTTTCATTTCTTATTTATGATGTTTGCAAGGGGTTTTTTTCCCTCCAGCATACCTCTTACTGGCATACACAGAACGGCATGTAAATGACCACTGAGTAGGTGTCACTGAAATCTTAGCAGATATAGAACAGGTAAATACCTTTGTTTGGTATGCTTTAGTAGATTTACTGTTTCTCTCAGCCTTTTATCTTTTCTATCTGAAAGTAATAGGAAGCTCCCAAATGACCAACATTTTGTTTTCAGAGGCAGGAAAACTGCATGTGGCAGGAAACAAACAAGCAATGAGATTTAAAAGTTCTTGTACCTCGGAGCACAGCACTTAACCCTGAGGGACTGCAAGTAGAAAGGCACTTTCCACAGCAGACTACAGCATGCTTCTTTTATCCCCTTCTGGGTCCCCCTCCAGCACTGGCTGCCACCACTGACAGAGCACAGAAGTGTCTGTATACTGTATCTGCATGAAGCTTGGCAGCTTTCCTATTTTCTCATAACGGTTTATGTTTTTCTGAAAGGATCTGAAGACGTCTGTGTCCTCATATTAATGTGGTCTCCAGCTTCTCTAGCCTGGCTCAGGCAGTTGTTGTGTCTCCACCATTCTACTGGCTTTTCTTGCTCCCTGGTTCCCTGAGCAGCTGTGCTCGAGCTGGGGGGCTTGGTGCAGCTCCAGTTCCCTGCTGAGACCAGTACCACCTGAGTGATGCAGGAATTCTTTGTCAGCCTTGACTTGGCCCAAGGAAAAGGGCTGTTGGGTCATGCAGTGCACTTGTGAGAGCCTGAGCCTGGCCTGGGTCTCAACACAGAGATCGACTTGTGCTGCTTTCCCCATAGCCCCTCATTCAGCTTGGAGACGGGTCTAAAGCTCTTGTGTAGCTATTTGTACAGAAAACTTCTCTGTCAACACATCTTGAGTCTCACCTTCTCTTAATGCCTGAGCTCTGAAACTCTTACATTATGAGTTCTTAAATTCTATGAAAAAAAATAATGATCATATTGCTACATACATTACATACAAATCAATTACTAAGAAACACAGTGCTAAAATGAAAATTCATCTTTAATTCACCCCCCAATGATTTATTATTCTATTGTGTCTATTAACATTGTGCAGAGAAGAATATGTTGGATTTGCTATGCAAATTTACATCCACAAAGTAACGTCACCTTTCTGGTGTTATTTGATCATCACCATTCAGAAATGCAAATATATTCTAATCACACAACTTTCATACCTTTTCTTATTTCACAAATTAATTTCCTTGTATAAGAAATATTTTTTAAAAGGCAGAATACTGTATAGCTTACATTTCTAGAACTTTCTACAAAAAGAAACATATTTATTAAATGGCTCTCTCTTTTGCTAGTAAATATTTTACATTATATTGTAGTCAAGTTAGCATACTTTGTTGTCCAAAGCGTGGTTGCATGTTGTTGTGTCTTGGAACTGGAAACTTTCAATCAAAATTAAATTTACATTATTAATATGGGTAACAACTCTTTTGAAACCACAGTAAGGTTACAGCCATGACATATGGCTTTACTTCACTACATGGCAAAAGATCTGTTGGGCCTGTAATAAGTGTTTTGTACACAAACACCATGGTAAAAATCTGTTTTTACAGTGTTTATTTCCATTATCTTTGCTAGGATATGTCAGTGGGCAACATTTAGTCTGCATATCTACATATTTTGAATATACCGTGTCTGTGCTGAAGGAGACTTTTTAAGGCTTTATGAAACTGCCTGCTTAGATGCTACCACTGAGGCCTGACTGAACTTGTCAACAATATCTGTTACTTATACAGCCTGTAAGTAGTGCAGCTTTTCCATAAAACTGGGTGACAGATGTATGAGTCTGAAAAACACTAAATTATCTTACCAGATTTGAGACCTTCACCCATCATAATCCACACATTGATATCTTTATTTTAGCATTCCCGGAATCCAGGCATTTTTCTGCGTGATAGAAGAGATGCCAAAAGCAAATTCTTTCTGTAGTTCTCTCTCTCCTTCCCAGACCTTTGTTGACTTGTGTTCCCCATTCTGCTGCAACTAGTCAACTGCCAAGGGAGAATTCATTGAATATTCTTCCTAGTTGTTTTCTAAATTAAAATACAGTTAGTCTTAGTTTTTGTCACATTAATCATAGGTCTGCTGGGGCCAAATCAACTCGTTTGTCAGTGGGAGTTTGCACAAGCTTTCAAGTGGGATGGATTTTCTCCCACAAAAGAGCAAAAAAAAATCTTACGTATTGCACCCATTGCATGTCTAACATCACCCTGATTTTCCGTTTACATATTGCTTTTTGATCATTTCACACTCAATATTTCACTTAGAAATAATTTCTATCACAACTGTACTCGGCCTTCAGTATTATTAGGTAGCATGGAATATATTCTGTGATGGTATGAAAGTTATTTCCAATAGGGCTTATGAAGAACAGCTGAGCAAGTACAACCTCCTGACCTCAAAGTGTTTGTTTACTGGGAACTATACTCCAGTTCTCTACATTTAATCTGCCTTGGACCAAGCTGACATTCCCCTACTAGATTTATTGTAGCTCTAGAGGCTATTAGAAACACAACATTGTCACTGTTTATCTAATAAGATGGTAATAGGATTATATTAGACTAGTGATAATGGTACATTTATCTTCATTTTTTAATAGTAACAAACCAAAGTTTGATTTCATGTTTAGTGAAGTTAATGTGTTACTAGGGGAAAAAAACATTCAAAAAGTACTTTTCTTTCAAACAAATCAGTAATGGAAAATATTTTTTATTCCACTTTATTTGTAAATCAAAGCATTGGTTTGTGTACATGAGTAGGCATGCTATGTCAATTTTACAGAAATTATAATAATGACAAAATCTGACTCAGAAAACTGGGTTTCCTATATCAACAACTCTGGATTTTGGAAGCTTGTCATGATGTTTTTTCTTGTGCATCTTTTGCTAGAATTTATCAGATATCAAAAGGCAAGCACAACAGACCAAATTTGCATTTCAATTATACTTAGTTATAATAAAGATGTCCAGAGTAAATTAATTTCTTATTAGTGTCAGTAGCTCTTAAGACAACAAAAATCACATTTTTAAAATTCAGTAGAGAAATCCATTAATATATAACAGAACTTTAAGCAAAAATTAATAATAAACAAACTGTTCCACATCTATGCATTGTGTGTGGTGAAATTATAGTGCTAGACTTAAAACAAAGGTGCGTTTTTTATTTAAAACTCTTAAATATTACATAGAGTAAATTAATTTTAAATTTTCAGTAGGGCTGAAGTGTAGAAATAAGTTGGTTCTTTTATGTTGATTTATATTACTTTAGTAACAGTGTCCCTTTATCAAAAGTTAATTAATTGCTCTCTTGATCTGCAGTGGGTTATGCTCCTGGGTACTGTTTCTCCTAGGAAGCCAGTGGTAAGGAATGCACCTTGCTCCTTCAGGAACCTTACGTTGCTTCCTCTAAAATCAGGAACAAACTCTTAAGAATGTTGATAGGAGCAGGATTAACTCCCAGTGGGTGAAGTCAAGACTTTGCTCAGCAGCATGCCATATAAAGACAATCTTTCTCAAGCAATGTGGTTTACACTTTGGTGTAGGAAAACCTAAGGACTGAGTTAGCGCCAGGATTCTTCTTTCTATATCATAAGGAGGTTAGTTCAGGATTTTATCAGACTAATGTGAGGTTGATGCTTCTAGCCTGATACACAAATGTTGGTTGGAAAACCCCTATTTTTTCTGTGTTTTATATGTATGCATCATTTCCTGGGAAACGATTACCTAATCCTTATTCAGACTCCTTATGTTTGAGATCAATGTACCCATGTAGCTTTTCCATGTTGCTTTTCCCAGTTGCCCTACTATGTTCACTTTCTTTTGCTACATCAGTACCCAATAACTGGCAGAAGGGCATTGAGTGACTGTTTTGTGCAATTCCCACACAGATCAGTATGTTCTATATGTAGTGCATTGCAGGTAGAAGTAAAAATAAAATCACCATGGCTGATACCAAATATTTATCATACGTAGCAATACTTCTTTTGGATTTTGTTTCCTTCTTCAACTGCTTTTACAGAATCTGCCCATCTAAATCTGAACCAAAGTCATTATCCTCTTTGAATTTCTGTCATGTGAAAGAAGCTTGTAAAAGAAGGTATTTAATAAACACTGCTAGATTCTAAATCCATTAGAAATGCTAAACATATCTTTCAGTTAAAACACAAAAATGAAATCAATCCAAAATTGCTATGGGATGCTCTATGCGTAATTTACACTTTAAATTTTTTGTGTCAGTTCTCCAGTTCTTCTGTCAATTTCTTGTGTCTATTCATGGTACAACTTACATGCAGTCACCCACGTAAAACATTCTACTTATTTGTAAAAGACAGTAGCAGTTGAAGTTGCTCATAACCAGAACTGCAACACATTCCATTTAGCAAAATACTTAAGAAGACTAGTTCTTTGAGTGAAATCTTTCGGGGACTTTAGAAAATCCACAATTTGTTCTATGAAATTCAGCTAGATAAAGTATCTCTATTACATCCTCCTTGTGTAGGAATTTGAACAGGACAATTGAATCCTTCTAGTAAATAGGTACTTGAATCTTTTGAGCCAGCTCTCCAGGAAACTCAGTCAGCACAGTCTAGCCTAAACATCCTAATAGGATCTATCAGAGCTAAAAAGAGGACAAAAACTCTTGTGCTTAACTGACCTTGGTATCAATTAGCATTGCTACTCTGTGGTAGCCTGCCCATTCTAACATTCGTCTGATGTCCCAGTGAGATGCAACTGCTTTCCAAACTACAGTACAAATGCTTCTGACAAAACACACACTACATCTTCATACCAAAACAAAGTTTCTATGTTCCCCCAGGGCACTGCATTCCCACAGAAGCCTGGAATTTGTGTCCCCTTAGGTATATGCAATATTCCAAACTTGGCACATATTTAGCTCAAGGTTGATTACTAAAATGCATACTACTGCAGGATATATAATATGATTCAGAAAGAAATAAAGCAGGTCCAGTTACACAAGAGCTTTTTTTCTGTAGGCAAAAATAACCACTTGCATTGCTGCTATGCATTCCAGTTCGTTATCTAGCAAAACGAACACAGCTAAGAAATGAATGCTGCCCTGAGAATCCCAAATCAAATATTTACAAATGTGAAGAATGTTATGTTGGACCCAAGGTCCCTCTAGCCTACTAGTCTGTCTCCAGAAATGACCAGTCAGAGAGGAAATACTTCGGGATATTTCTCTGGAATGCTTTCCCAGCTCCAACTATTTGCAGCTCAGGCCTTCCTGAGCAGCTACACTGTGCTTTGATTGCATTTTCAAATATTGTAACAGGTCTCTGATGCAGACAAATACATGCAACAAATACAAGATGAAAGGTTGGAAGGAGGAATGGAACATGGTACCTTTGGCTACCAAATCATTTTGATTCAAGTTTCAAATGTACTGTTGCATCCACTATAGTTTCTTTTGGCCACACTAGGTAGTGTTAACACTGAATTTAAGTATCACTCTGCAATGAGGGTCCCATTTTACAAGCATTCTATGCTTGTAACTCTTGCTAAATTCAATGGAAATTTAGTTATCAGCCCAGACTATAAAACTGGATGTCCTGAAAAGGATATCTCCCAAAAATAATGGGGAAAAAAAAAAAACAACAAACCAACCCCCCCCCCAAAACCCCACCCCAAAACAAAACCAAAACAAACCCCAAACCCAAACCTCTGAGCAAATGTAATTATTTCATGCCAATGAAGTAAAGTCAGGGGCAGGCTCTGAAGTGAATCTAGAAACCCTTTTCTTTCAGAGGTTCCTTATTATTAGACCTTTATATTAAGGGGGAAAAAAAGTTAAGAAAATGAAAACTGACAAAAAATACTATAAATGTTCCGTGTTCTTTGGGTTGTGGGTTTTAAAAAATTCTTTGTTTTATCCTTTTACATTAAGACCTTTAAAGAAAAATAAGACGGCCATATTTTCAACACCAAGAATGGAGTAGCCTTCTTTACTTTTTTTTTTTGTTTTGTTTATTTACATGTTTGATTCCATTTCTTTACATGTCCTGTAACTTAATGGGCACCATGTACCAACACTTACAAAACTACTTACCTATTTATGTAGAATAGCAGCTGCCTTCTGTATTACAAATGCTCAGACAAGTTCTCATGTTTTAATATCCATGTTCCAATACCACAAACCATGATGTACACCTAAGGTATACATATACTTCTTACAGGGTAAGAAAATGAATCTCAGTCACTTAAACAAAAAGATCTAGATTTACTATGTCACTAAGCATTATTTGGGTACTATATAAGTACATATACACATTTTTTGATGGTCTAAAACTGGGAACATCATTAGTCTTCCCATGAGTAATAATTTGGTTTTACATTACCAACACCCAGTAGTTTAGGAGCTGATTTAAGCCTGGCCCATTCAGTCCTTCCAGAGTGAGGACTGAGTGTGCCACTGCAAGCATTTGTTGAGCAGACAGTAAAACACATGACTGAAAGGCTGTAGGTTAACACTTCTATCTGCATGCCTGAGAAGGCCATAAACTGTAAAGCAAGGATGGGAATAAACAGTGAGGGGGTTTAAAAATCCTGCTCATTTCACAGGTCCAGGATAGAAAGCTGTCAAAAGTCTGAACTGACTGGATTGAGTGAGACGATCTCCAGGTATACCTAGGTTTGAATGGCAACAATGACTTAGAGGGGTTTGGCAGCTAAAAAATCAGTTCTTAAAATAATATCTATACTGTTTTTATAAAGCACCATAAGATCTGCCAATGAAAATAGACATATACCAGTTACATATTTACTATTTGTCTTTCTCATGTACAATCTTTATCCTGTTCTTTTTTATGTGTTGTACAAACCAAACCCTACCTGTGCTAGAGCAACAAATAGGCTAGGAAGTTTTCCTTCAGAAAATAGTTCCAACCATAATCAGTATGATATTTTGAGATCCCATTTCATGCCTCAGTCATAAGGGTGGCATTACTGCTTTTAAGATACAACACACCATTGATGAAACAAAACTTTAAAGCAAATTAAACATTGGCAATCTTTCTACCACTGGCAAAGGCACACTTGTTAAGAGTTTGCCTTTGTGGCATGTTTGCAGTGTAATCACTGATTTCTGGAAAGATTTTCTGGCAGTTAAAGATAAAAATATCCAGTGAATTTATTTTTGTAGACAATTTTATACTTGACTCACATTACTTGAAAACATTTTAGCTTAAAAAGTAGAGATTATATGCACTCAAATGAGGTATATATCTCCATTCTTAACACAAGGAAAAAATAACAATTGGTAGAACCAAGCTATACAAATAACAGTTTATTTGCATTTTAACTAGTTAATTTCAGAAGTCATCCCATACAAATCTTTATGGAATTCGCTACTAGGTATGAGTAAGGAGACCATGTTGTTTTGTTTGAAAAATAGCCAACAATAATGTCCTGGGGTTTAATGTAAGTAAAAGCTTTCATGGCCATTCACTTAAACCAAATATGTTTTTAAGTTAACAAAGCTTTTTCCCTTCATTTTGTGTTCAAAAAATGTAACTAGGTAAGCAAAGAAATAAACACACAAACCAAAATTAGATAGCAAGACTAAGTGAGATAAACTTCTACAAAGGCAGAGTTACTTTTAACAGAAGGAACTAACTGTTCGATACACCTACTAAAAGTTCAAACATCTCTAGAGGGCATTTTGGAGAAAATTAAAAACACAGAAACTCTATTAATTTCATTTTCTCCCTTCTGAAAATGCTCTGCAGTATGGTAGTTCTGCATCATCTAGTCTCACAAGTGCCTCCTTCTCATACTTGCTACCTTAGTGGTACTAAATTACTAATATCAGTTCTGTCAGTGTTCATAAAGCAAGCAGAGATTCCATTTAATCTAATCTCAAGGAATTTTATCTGTCTGCAAAAGTACATTCTGTGCAAAAGCAATGTAAAAGCTATAGTATGATAGTGGTCGTGTCTGTAACAAGCTTTTATACGAAAGTGTGTTGGCAAAGTAATATAAGGCTAAGTCTACTACATTTTTATGAATAGGACTATCCTTTTTCCACTTTCTCATACTTTTGTTTGGGAGTAATTATAGTGTCTTTTTATTATGTTGGTACTAAGTTTATTCTCCTCATATACCTTTGAAACAAAGAATGCATTATTTATACCTACGCAAACAAAACCACCTTAGACATGAGAAAGGTGTAGAGAAAGATGCAATTATAGAGGTAAAGCTGCATCTTGTAATGAGATTTAAAAATCAGAATTCAAGGACCACGAGTACAGCATTAGACTCTTCGTGCATTCCTCTATATTTAGCTTCCCCCTGCCCCCCAAAAAAGAAATTGAAATCACTTTTCTAACTCAGTTCAAACTTGATAGGAATCTAGACCAAATTGGTAAAAGGTCAATGACTCAGAAAATGTAAGGTGGTGATGAAGAAGTCTGGAATGCAAAAAACCCCCATGTTTTCTAAGTACTGTGCGATTACATGTAAAAATCAGCTTTCAAAACTTCCAAAGACCTTATTTGGACCATACCTCAGTACAAATTTCTGCCAGTATAGCTGCTCAATGAGGAGCACCACCTCTTCTCATCACAAAAAAAATTCAAGTACAAGACAGTAGTCAGCCTCTTCCCACTGAGAAGGGTAGGCGTAGCTCAGTAGCTTTATTCGCTTGGCAGTCTTCAAATGGCCCAGCGAAAGAGATGAGTGAGCTTACAAAAATATTGGTATATTTGAGTCTACCGAGCTTCCAATGTTTTGCAAAGTGTTACCAAGTGGAAGAGTTTCTGTGTTTTGTGTCTCTTTCCATTGCTTTAATTACAGAGATTTTTCTTTTTTTCTCACGTCATATTCTGTCTCAATGCTCAGCTGAGAGGCAATGAGAGAAAGAAGCAACTGGGTGAAGGTATGAGATCAGCCTACTGAGTGGTAGCGCTCTCACGTCACAGTAAAGCTACTATAGGACTACAGCCGCCTTCACTGCCCACAAAAGTCCTTTATAGTGAGCTAGGTTGATTTAACTATATTGAACTGTATTGCTTTATACGGGTAAATATAAAAATATATATTACGGCACTGATAGGAGAGCCGAGCTCATATATATTTAGCCAATTCTTCCTGTGCTAACATATAATTGAGTGAAGACACGTTGTGGTGAGATCCAAGATCTGTGCCTCATGACTACACTCCCAGTAATACAGTAAATAGTACTGTAAATAGTACTATATAACAGCTACAAAAAAAGCTCTGCCCTAACAAGAGTAACCTAATGACTGAGGGAGTACCCAGCACCCTGCCACAACAAAGTAAGGCAAGTTTTTCTGTCAGGAAAAGAAATTAACTATTTTGTTCCAAAGAGATGAACATGGCAGTCGCAGGACTGGAGCTGAAGCTTTGCTCTGAGAAGGCAGCACTCACCTGCCTCCAGCCTGCCCCCCTTCAGTGTGTGATGTGCTCCCTCACACACCCACCTGAAGCGCTCCTGGAGTTGCCAGCAGGGTCTCCAGATGCTGGGATGCAGGTGAGCAGCCCAGCTCTTGCAAATTTTATTGATGTTGATAAACCCTGTGTTAGGCCTTTGGGAAGTGCACTCTGGGCACAATTGTATTGGTTTTGCGTGACAATATTTTGGCAGTGGGTGGGCGCTACAGGCCTGGCTTCTGTGAATAGAGGCCCCTGCAGCCCATGGTGACCCTGGTGGGACAAGCTGTTCCCCTGCAGCCCATGGAGGTCCACAGTGGAGCAGAGATCCATCTGCAGCTCATGGAGGACCCCACGCTGGAGCAGGTGGATGTGCCCAGAGGGCACAGAAGCCTGTGCTGGTGCGGGTTTGCTGGTAGGATCTGTGACCCCGCAGGGAGACCCACACTGGAACAGTCTGTTCCCGAGGGACTGCACCTCATGGATGGGGTCCTACACTGGAGCAGTTTGTTAAGATCTGCAGCCCAGGGGAAGGATTCATACTGGAGAAGACCAGGGAGGAGTGTCTCCCATGGGAGGAACCCCATGCTGGAGCAGGGGAAGAGTGTGAGGAGTTCTCCCCTGGAGGAGGCAGAAGCGGCAGAGACACCGTGTGATGAACTGATTGCAAACCCCATTTCCCAAATTGCTGTGCCGCTGAGGGAGGAGGAAGTAGAAAAATCGGGAGTTAAGTTGATGCCGGGAGGAAGGAAGGGGTGGGGACAAAGTGTTTTAAGACTTAGTTTTTATTCTCATTATCCTACTTTAATGTCATTGGTAACAAATTATATTAATTTCCCCAAGTTGAGCCTGTTTTGTCCAAGACAGTAACTGGTGAGTGCTCTCTCCTCATCGTTATATCGACCCACGAGCCTCTCGCTGTATTTCCTCCCCACTGTCCAGCTGAGGAGGGGCAGCGATGGACCGGCTTTGGGGGGCGCTTGGCGCCCAGCCGGGGTAAAGCCCACACAACGACGAAGCCAGTCACAGAATCGCAGAATGGTTTAGGTTGGAAGGGGATCTTGAAGATCACCTAATTCTAACCATCAATAAGCGCGAACTCTTATTTGCCACCTGACTCGACAAAACAGTGCAAGGCGGCTTTTTCCGTCGTCTCGAGGGCGCCGTCTCTCAACACAAGCTGTCTCCGCCAAAACGCCGGCGCTCCGTTCCTCTCTCGCTTCAGCCAAGCCTCTTCCCCTGCAGCAATGCAAGAAGACAGAGCGGCAGCGGGCAGGCAGAGGCAAGCAGAGCTGGAAAGAAACGCCTTCCCGGGCTCTGCGGGCAGCGGGATGCAATGTCCCACCGCCCCAATGAGGTGCTCCAGCGCCGGCCCGGCCCCCGCCCCGCCCGCGCTCCGGCCGCAGCCGTCACGGGGCGGTGGGCGGGGCCG